>OZ018319.1:69721984-70107125 GCA_963969495.1 Ceratothoa steindachneri
CTTCGTCGAATTCTTCACGATGAACTCCATCTTCACCCATACAAAATGACTTTGGTCTAACATCTGACGGAACATCATGTGAGCAGCTGGTTAACACCTTACCCAAAGACGCCCTTGTGTTATTCTCTGCGGAGGTAGATTTTCACCTTAGTGGCTGTATTAACAAACAGAATATGCGGTACTGGAATGAAACAAATCCCAGGGAACTTCACGGGAGTTCCCTTCATTCAGATCGTGTCACGGTATGGGGTGCAATTTCAAGAGTAGGGATCATTGACCCTTACATTTTTCAAGAAA
This sequence comes from Ceratothoa steindachneri, assembly GCA_963969495.1. Classification (NCBI taxonomy): domain Eukaryota; kingdom Metazoa; phylum Arthropoda; class Malacostraca; order Isopoda; family Cymothoidae; genus Ceratothoa; species Ceratothoa steindachneri. Next base: position 69,722,282 of record OZ018319.1, read on the forward strand.
ACGGTCGTGCTTTAAACCGTGAATTCAGACCATTATTTGACAATGATCCAAGTGGTTTTTTTGTCTACTCTCGAAGAAATGGAACTGGACAATGTGTGGTTTCGCAAGATAGGGCTACATCCCACCCCCCCAGGATTTCAATGGATTTTTTGAGAGAAGCCTTCCCGGGCGACTCATCTCCCTGAGAGGGAACGTAAACTGGCCTGCACGCTCTCCCGATTTAGCCCCCTGTGATTATTTATTGTGTGGTTATCTCAAACCCCTGGTTTATAACGATCGTCCCCAGACCCTGAAAGACATACAGAATAACATCTAAACCAAAATTGCCAATATACAGGTCAACGAGCTTGAAAGAGTGGACCAAAACTTCCGAATTCGTCTGAATCAGTGTATTGACGATAGAGGCCGACATTTAAATATTCTTTTTAAAATTGTGGAAAATCAAATCTCCTGTGTTGTGTGACAGACAAACAAATAAAAATAAAGAGTTTTGAAACGTATACTTTTGTTATTTTTTTCAAAAAAGGAAGTTCCCAACGATCCCCCTGTATATATATATATATATATATATATATATATATATATATATATATATATATATATATATATATATATATATATATATATATATATATATATATATATATATATATATATCATCATCAACTTGCACACACCTCATGAGCGTGCAAGTTGGTGGAGAAATTGGTAAATGTTAGATTAGACTTTTTTTCTGGACAGCGGAGGCCACCTGTCTTCTGCACAGTGCGGGTTTTACAAGTTCCGCCCCACGTCGGATGCTCTGCTCCGACTGGAAAATGCCGTCTGCGAGGCCTTCCTTCATAGACAGCACTACGCCACAGTGTTTTTCGATCTGGAGAAGGCCTATGATACCGCATGGCGATACGGTATCATGGAGACTCTCCACACGATGGGGGCGAGGGAACGCCTCATATTTGTTATTTCTGATTTTTTTTCCAGATCATCAATTCCGCGTATGGCTGGTGGGAAGCTCTCTCCAGCCCAATCGAGCAAGAATAGGGTATTCCGCTGTGAATTGAACTCAGTGTCACACTCTGCCTTGATCATCAACGGCATCACCTCGGTGCTGTCGATGACCTCTCGATCTTTTTAATACAGCCCCGATGACAACTATGGATCATAGACTCCAACAGGCATTGAACCGGATCTCTCGCTATACCGAAGCTCACATGTTTCAGTTTTCCTTGGCCAAGAGTAAGGTGTTGCATTTCCGACGCCATCTACGGCTCCACCCCGAGCCGCACTTGTTTCAAAATAGGTTCGCATGGAATTGGTGTATTCGCAACGTTAATTTGGTCTTGTATTTGGCCGACGCCTCACCTGGGAAGCCATATTCCAGCCTTAAGGTCTCTTGTACCCGCGCCATGGACATTGTTCGTTCTGTGAGGTTTAGCACCTGTTGTGCTGATAGGGCTACTGCCTTACTTTTCTATCGATCCTTTGTTCGTTCCAAGCTTGACTACGGATGCGATTTTATGCATCCGCAGCCGAGCGTTTATTGCGGAAGGTGGACTCGATCAACAACACGTCACCCGGCTGGCGACCGGTGCATTCCACACGTCCCCCATTGCCAGCCTACTTGTCGATGCTGGGGAGTTGCCACTCGCTCTGCGCCGTGCACAGTTTACTATTCGCCTGTCCGTGTGAGCCAGGCTCCTCTCTTAGTCGCCAACAGTTCTCACTGCATCGGCAGCGAATCTTGACGGTGCCTATGGCGCGAGAGACACCACTCATAAACTATGCCCTTTGGGTTTAGACATACAAAAACTCCTTCGAGAGCTTGGTGTTGTTCATAGGCCGGTGGCGCCTCTGGTTATGCACAGGACGCCAACCTGGGGGGTGCCACCTTTGTCTATTTGTCGCCACGCCTCAGCTGCCAAAGTTTCTGCAGCGCCGGGAGGATTGCGTTCAGCCTTTTATGAACACATTTCGTGTCACACTGGATCCTCGTCAGTGTATACGGATGGTTGCAAGTCCCAGAAGGGGTTGGTTTCCACGCCATATCCTCTCTGCTTTAAATCACCGGGGGTCTGCAAGGCGCTGCATCTGTCTTCACAGCCGAGCTGGTTGCAATAGACCTCTCAGTACGGGTGATGACGCGTAGTGCCAAGTTCAGAGACCAAATTTTGATCTATAGCGACTCACAAAGCCCCTTAAGTACTCTTGAGGCATTGGAAGTTCCCCATTCCCTGGTTCTCGTTATCCGTGATGCCATGGTTTCCGAGGGCCGAGTGGATGTTGAAATTATCTTCTGCTGAGTATCACCGTAAGGGGCGCGGCGATTTGCCTTCCTGGCCACCCGGTTGACAGGACTCAGCACCCTATCCGGCTCCAGCTTAGCCTCTTATCCTTCTTTCTGACACCCTGCTTCCTCACTTTCCCTACAATCTCCCTCACAACTTTCTCTGGCCGGCCTCTAATTTCACAGGGTAGATGCCGACCAGCTTTCTAATACTCAACCATCCCGGATCGGGGCTGAGGGGGGTCGGGAACTTTGCTCCCTCACCCCTGAGATCCGGTTTGGGGTGGTGAGTTTTAACTACCTGCTTTTTTTCCCATCTTCATCCTCCTCGCAACTCTTTTCTTCATTTCTCTAGCCTATTAGTTTACGCCGAGCCCAAGGTGGAGCCGCCATGCTGATGGGCTACCTGGCCACTGGGCGGAACGTGTGACCTCGAATGGTGGCAGCTGGCTTAGCCAGCCTCTTATTCACCCCTTTCAGAGCGGGCTACCTCAGGGGGTGATTAGCGTTGGCGTCTCGTTTTTACAACAAGGTCTCCATCCCCCCCAATGAAAATCTTAAAAAAACCTGATCTCTCTGGCGCAGGGACTGAGTCTCTGGCTAATCTGGACCGTCTTAAGGATTTTGATTTGGATGCTCCTTCAGCTCCTGCTATTACTAATAGCGGAGCTACAGCAGACAAGCCAGACGAGGTGCTTGCTCCTCGTTCATCTGGTCTTGCTGCTGACAAACCTAAAAACTTCACACTACACACTTCTATGCAGACTATCGCGGCAGAAACTACTGAATTAAGCACTGAAACTGAATGCACTACCGTGGTTCTCACAGACGACAACAATGCAGACAACCATGCTGAAACTATACATGAAAATGACAATGAAGGCTCTAGGGAGGTTCCCAAACGACAATCTAATGCTGAGGCAGTGGCTCCTCCGCCCACTATTACCCAAGATACTAGAGACTCAAATGTTGTAACACTGGAACCTTACGTACCACGTTCCACTCATAGTCCAGGTAGGTCCACAGCTGAGAATCCTTGGATTCCAGTAGTGAGGTGTAGAAAGGGACGACAGAGACGGCATCAACTGAGAGCTACTCTTGATTTTAGTTGTGCAGTCACAGCTCCAACTCCCTACTTTGAGAAATACTTCCCCATCCAGTTTCCTGGATTAGAGTTAGCTACAGATGTAAATAACTGGATCAAGACATCCAGTCTAAAGTTGGCCAGACATTAAAAATTGTCAAGGCTACAAAAAGTTCTCTACTGGTGGAGGCCCAACCAACTAGTGTACAGGCCACCAAGTTATTTCTAATAATTCTTTTATAATATCAAAATGGTGAAGTTCAGAAATAAATACAAGTATCGAAATTTTGTGAATTTTTTAAAACCCAAAGAATTACAAATGGTGAAGTTCAGAAAATTTATTTTTATATATCTTCTTCTATTCTTCTATAACTATATTTTAGCAACGTGATTTTTTGAAAGGGGGAAAATAGTTTAGATTTCCTTTTTAAAATTATTATAATTGGTGAAGTTCAGAAAATTGATCAAAATTTAACCATGGCTGCTTTTTTTTAATTTTAAATTTTAATCTTAGCAGCGAAGCGCAAGCTCCCCGCCCCGTAGGGGGGAGTGGCGAAGCCATTACCTGGTAATTTTAAAAAGGAACTCTAAACTAAATTTCCCCCCTTTCAAAACATCACGTTGCTAAAATATAATTATGGAAGATATATACAAATAAATTTTCTGAACTTCGCCATTTTGTTCTTTGATATTATAAAATAATTATTAGAAATAACTTTGATAAAAAAACATAAGTCATAACCAAACTAAGATGAAATTATTATTCAAATACGCAAAAAAAATCCCCTTCTTAAATTATAGTTAGTGATGATGATGATGATGATGATGATAATAATAATAAGAAGAAGAAGACATTTCCACAGGTTTTAATAGACTTTTCCCGATTAAAGCAACCGAGAAAATAAGGCTTTTAATCGACTGATTTTATTTTCGCTCTCCCGCCCCGGTGAGCATCGGTCCCTGGCGAGAACGAGCGTTTATCGGGACCCAGATTTGAACCTTGGGCGCTCTCTCTCTTTGAGCCCGTTACTGGTGAACAGGTCCGGGGGAACCCCAGCCCCAATCATCAAGGGCATAATTCTTTGGAAGCCGATGGTGCCAAAATGAAATCTTTCTAATGAAAACCGCGTTTAATGACAACGTTGCACCAATATAAATGGCGGAGTTGACGCGAATCGTCCACGCACATTTCACTCACACACACACGCGCGCGCGCGCAGCAGCAGCGAGTCCCTGGTCATTGGCAGGGAGTCTTGGTGTGCTCCGTAGAGCGCAAATGGAAACTTTATTTATTGTCTTTGCGCGCGTCGACCGCCGGCCGTGTTCACAAAGCGGCTTTCAGGCCTCTCCTGGAGCTGAGCGCTGGTGGGCAGCGCGGGAAAAATGAGGCGATTGGCACATTTTCGTTATCGGTTGCATTAATCAGAAATGGATTTATTTGTTGGCCTCGGCGAGTCCGTTTCATAAGACGGCCACCAGTTGGTCCTTGTCTCGAGATGATTCATGGTCTGGTTGGGGCAGCTCCGGGACAGGCTCTTGTGTCGACAAATACCCTTGAACCTGTTTTACCATTTGAGACGAGACCCTGCGTACCGGGATCGGGAAATGTAGCGAGCGCGGGGTTGGCTGGTTGTTTCTCAACGGGATCCGAGCTGCTTCCGCGTCGGCATCCTTCTTTACACACTTTCCTCCTATTTTGGAACTTCATTTTTTTTTCTTAAAAAAACAAAGAATTTATGTTTGTTTTTATTTGTTTTTCTTTCTCGTTGGTAGAGCCTAGTAAAAACGCAGAAGGACGGTAAACACTTAACTTCTTCTATACCCGACTTATCGAAAAATCTGTATCTAAAAGACACTGGATCCGTTCGTGCGGCCACAACGTTGTTCACTCCTAACCAACGGTCATTCCCGCGTGTGCTGAAACTGCCAAGAGCGAGGCATGAAACGTTTACTGAGGTACCAGAGTTACTCGGCGCAAATAAATAGTTACATATTGTTTGAAATTTTTATAGTGTGGAGAAAAAATCTTTACTCATTATTATTATTATGAATATTATTATTATTATAATTATTATTATGAATATTATTATTACGGATTTTTTATTCCGGGCAACCTTGGCTTCATTTGCTAGTAAAATTTAATTTGCTTCCTCCGTTCGCCCTCTCGCTTCTGATGGTGGGGAATTGATTCGTCCCCAGTGTCGAATGCTGATCGAGGGCGACCTGCCCTTCCATGGCCTCCTTTCGTCGACCCTGTCCTCTCGGTTTGGTTCTTCACACATAGGGCCGGCCCCTCGCCCGGGAAATCGGACGCCCAAACCTTGCGTCTATAATGACGCCTGGTTCGAGTGTTTGCCTTTATTATTTCTGACAGCGAGTGTTATTTTATGCAAAGTGTCCTCAAACACACCCTGTTTGGGCGAGGTGGAACCCTATGCGTACGGTGTGATGGACCATTTATTAAATGTACCCACAGTCATAAATTAAATAATATGAATTGTAACATCATTATCAATGAAATATCACAGGGAATAACGAGAATCGAAGATTATAATTACCGTTTCCGATTCAGCGCAGTTTTGGCCCAAATAATATATTTAAGTAAACAGGTGGCTGAAACCTGAGAGCGGAGCGGAGAAAGGAGAGACTGTCGAAGGAGTTCCTTTATTTGTTTTAACGCCAACTTGACTCAAGGCAGGCTTCAGTTCCACTTCGGGACCCTTTTAGGATTGGTCAAATGCAAACTCACTTCCCTATTGGCTAAGCTTCGGCTTCTGGAAATAAGAAAAGGATACATCACAAAAAGGAATATATGTCTTTTTTTTTCTCTCTCCCTCCTTTTTTTTTTTTCTCTCTCTCTCTCTCTCTCTCTCTCAAAAACTGAGGTTTGAAGGTGAATTTACGATTCCCGGTTACAAACTCTTCCAAAAAGATAGGCCAGACAGAGAGGGTGATGGTGTGATGTTGTATGTCAAGGATACACTGAAATCAACGAACTGCAACATTGTCTCTGACCACGATTACAAGGAGTTGACCTAGATATAGGTCCTGCCAGATACAGGACCCTGCTGCTTTACAGACCCCCTGACCAACTCGTTGAAAAGGACAGGGATCTGTACCGGCTACTGGGTGAACTTGTTCAAGACAGTGTGTGTATCGCCATGGGTGATTTCAATACCCAAGTTGACTGGGAAAACAGAGAACACTGTGGCGAGAACGCACTACTCCTGGAGTTCGCGAACAACGAGTTCCTGACTCAATGGGTGGGAGAGACGACGAGAGGCAATAATACCCTCGACTTTTTTTTCCCCTTTGATGATGACATCGTTGAGGATCTCTCTGTAGGCGAAGAGCTCGGTGGCAGTGATCACCGACTACTCAGATTTATAGTCAAGGCCCCCAAGGTAGAGTCTGCGACTAGTAAATCGAGAAAACTTGATTTGAGAGGAGCAAACTTTGCAGGTCTTCGTGCTGGATTTACTGATGCGAGGCTAGAAGTGTGCGAGATGTTGAAGATTCGTGGAAAAGATTCAAAACTACGTTCATGAGTCTTCAATCACGATTCATCCCTTTGAAAAGCCTTCGTTGGTCTCCCGTTCAACCAAAATGGCTTAATCGAGAAATTGGTTAACTTCTTAGGGAGAAGAGAACGGTGTACCAACAGTCAAAGATTTCTGGAAACTTTGAAGCCTACCGTAGGCTAGCTAGGAGAGTAAAGTCCAGCATAAGGGCGACAAAGCGTACCGAGGAGCTCGGAATGAAGAGACTTTGCAAAGAGAATCACAAGGAGTTCTTTGGTTAAGTAAACAGCCATAAACCAATCCATCGCCGAATTGACCCTTTAATGAATGAGGAGGGGGCATTAGAGCACTCAGATGCAGAAAATGGTAACTTTATGAATGACTACTTCTGTTCAGTATTTACTGAAGTGTGTAGTCCCATCCCCCAGCCCACGGATTCTTACTTGGGGGAAAAACTGGAAGAAATGGACATCACCCCAAGGAGAAATAGAAAAAAAAGATCATTAATCTAAAGACGAATAAGTCCCCTGGCCTGGACGGGTTTCTACGTAAAGTGTTGAAAGAAGTGCGCGATGAAGTGTCACGATATCTGAGCACAATCTTCAACATGTCAATCCGGACCGGATGCGTTCCTAGAGACTGGCGTGAAGCGGAGGTGACTACTATCTTCAAGAAAGGATACCCTAGCCAGCCGTCGAACTACTGACCTATTATCTTAACCTCAATAGTCGGTAAACTAATGGAAAGCATCATGGTGGACAGAATGACGTCATATTTAGTGTCCCAGCACGGGATATCATGCCTAACGAATCTTATGGAATTCTTCCACTTAGTTTTCAGTGAGCACGACCGGGATAAGGCGGTGGATGTTATCTACTTAGACTTTCAAAAAGCCTTCGATAAGGTACCACACCACCACCTCCTCCGGAAAGTGCGTGCGCTGGGCATAGATGGAAATGCAGCAAGTTGAATAGAGAACTGGCTAAATGGCAGACGGCAATGGGTGGTGTTGAATGGACAGGCTTCTGAGTGGGGGCCCTTTACTAGCGGTGTTCCTAAAGGTTCTATCATGGGACCACTACTGTTTATCATCTACTTCAACGACATGGACGGTGATATGATTGCGAAGATTTCTAAATTTGCCGATGATATCAAGCTTGGTATGAACGTCGCAAAGGAAGGAAATACTGCATGCCTTCAAGATGATCTTCGGAAGATTGGGGAGTGGTCGGATACGTGGCAAATGCCATTTAACGTGAACAAATGCAAAGTGATGCATATCGTCCACCGAAACCCCCAATACACCAACACTGAGAAGGACTTGGGTGTAACTATCACTAGTAACCTCAAGTTCTCGAAACAGTGCATTGAGGCGGGGGAAAAGGCACAAAGGATACTAGGATAGATAAAGCGCCAGTTTGGATATCGGAAAAAGGAGATTTTACTGTGTTTGTACAACTCACTTGTCCGACCGCACCTGGAGTATGCCGTACAATTTTGGAGTCCTTCGTTTCGAAAGGATATTGCGAGATTGGAACGTGTGCAAGCCAGAGCAACCAAACTGATTCCCTATATCAGACGCAAGTTATGAAGATAGGTTACGGGAATTAGATTTGTTCTCATTGGAGACACGGAGGCTGCGTGGTCAGCTCATCGAAGTGTTTAAAATGCTTCGAGGCTTCGACAATGTAGACTACAGGGATATTTTCTAGCTTAGCGAGAACATAACCAGAAACCACGGCTACAAACTTGAGCGGAAGCGTTACCAGCGTGATCTGTGTGGGAAAATTTTTTACATACAGCATATGTGGTACATGGAACGCACTTCCAGTGAAGGTTGTCAACTGCAATTCTTTCAAGCAATTCAAGTCGCGTCTAGACAAAGTCTTGAAAAGTAGCCGTTTGGGCACATAACCGTTGTGTGAGTGTTCTTCGAGAGCGTCAATTGACACTTTCGAGGACTGTTCCTGCTCAGCTGTTACGTCAAAGGTACCCTCTTTGAATGGACCGTAAATATATATATGATGAAAACCAAGCACGATATTGATAAAAACATCTTTATTTATCTGGGTTTATAAACGTTGCAAGGATCTAGACTCATTGGCATTAAGAACCTAAGATAGTAAAGCGTTAAAATTTATAGTTTTCATAAAATACTAAAATTGAATAGTGCAATTTAGGATAGGCTGCTTAATACGTGCCAGTTTTTAACAATTTTAAATGTGTGAGTTGGCGCATTACCACCCGGGAAGATGGTGCCACCATTAGGAAACAGTGTGTGCACCATTGGGTGAACTTGTTAATTCAAAATTGAAAAATACTCCTCAGAAATAAACTTACTATTTATTCACTGCTATCACAGAACCAGAAATCCCACAATCTAGCCGCCTAAACCATCACAGAACAGTCTGCATGCTTGACGGTTGAAGTCAAACGTTTCTTTTAGCGTCCTTCAGACATAAATTCGTCCTAAGCAAGAAAATGATTCGTCAGAGGAGAAGACCTTCTTCCACTGGTCCATTGTTGACTTATTGTGTGAGTCTTTGCGTCCTCTGAGGCTTTCATGGTATCCAGCTGCATTGAGCTTTCAACGAACTGTTATCGTTAATAGATACTGTGTTGACAATGTGTTGGTTTAGCTCTGCATTCGCTTTAGCAGCTGTGGTTCCTGGATTTATCGACACAATGCGTTTTAATGATCGGCTCTCTCTGGCACTGAATTTCGCCCTTCGTCCTCAGAGATACTTTTTCCAATATGACTTTTTCCTTGTTTTGGTGTGCCAGTATGACTTTTTCCTTGTTTTGGTGTGCCAGTATGACTTCAAATGTTAAACCTCTCGTCAGCTTTTGTTACTGAGGTTCCAGCCAAACGCGCACCAACAATTTACCCTCTTTGGAAATCAGAAAAGTAACACATCATGAGATACACTGATACACAGATTTGTAAAATATTAAAACTTACTTATTACTTCAATTACAGCATGTCTTTAGTGCATATACATAAGATTTATGTACCATTGCGATTCTAATTTATGTCAAAACGTTAGCGAAATGATAGGGCTTGAAATAGCATTGGTTTCCATTATTTTGTACAGTCCCTGTATATATTAAAGGACTGCAACGTTTAAATAAAGCTCTTCAACCAAAACGCCCCTTTAACCGAGCGATTTGTTCCTCTCCTTCGCGACAATTTACACCCACAAATGACACGTTTGAAGCTGACTCAGCCAAAAGGCTGCTGGTTTGTTGTAATTCTTACAACTGAACCAATTTGATCTTCCCTCATTGTCAAGCGCGTCTTAGGCTGATTTCTTTTCTAATGAGAGAAATCCAGTTTGGGCGCGGACTGTTCTATTTTCTTTGAGTTGTTCACATTTTAAGGGCGCTTTTTTAATTCCGTATCGACATTTCACTGCCGTATTGAGACGGAAATTAGTTATTTTATTCTTTAATCATGACATATCGTTCCATTTCCTAACTTCGTTCTTCTGCTAATTTTCTTTTCAGTACTACCGTTACGAACTGTCCTATCACTGCTCTCAAATATGATCAACTTTTCTCTTCCAACACCAATGTTATTTTTCATTATTTTCGAATATGGCGTTTATTTTCTTTCTGATCCAACTGTGAGGCTAACTTGCATAGGTCTGCTCTTTTTGCCACAATCATTCTGGACTGGAAGCATATAATAAGATGCCATCAAAACACTAGAGGCGACGCAATTAGTGTAGATAAAGGGGAGTAAGAAAAAGGGCAAAGAAAAAAGAAAGAAAAAGACAGTTGCAAACAGCTTCCCACGTGGCTAGAACAATGTTGGTGAGCGGCGAATCCACTCGGCCATTCAGAATCTCTAAGAGAGATTTATCCAAGCGAAGCTTTTGAAGCCGTTCGCTTTTGCATTTCTTGCAACTCTACATAAGTCACTTTGTGTCGCAGCCAAAGGTTTGAATATCTCTTTCAGCAATTTCGTAAACAGCTTCGGAAAAGGAAATCTCGTCGTCAACGACTGTTCGATAGCCTTCGGATAGTCCTATTTACTGCCATTATTTATAGAACTTGACTATTCTGTTGGTATCTATCTAGCAGTCCACTTTCCATTAGTGTTGCATTAGAGATTGACTGACCCGTCGTTTTTTTTGTAAATAAACTGTAATGAAGAAGATACATATGAAATTCGGTTACTATAGCTTAGCTTGCCTCTTTGACACTGCATTGGGAATGCCTGAGTGAACCTCCTCATCCATCTGCCGTTCTTTCCTATCATTGAAAAGGTAAAACTGAGGGATTAAATGATACCTGTGGTATCCATTCAATAATCTGAATATTTGAAAACAAAATGGAAACTATTTTGGCAAGTTCTACTCCAGGCATCATATAACCTATTTATATAACCTATGAATATACGCTATCTTTTCTCTCCACTTTGCAAAATTTCGTCTTTATTACGAATTTTACTTTCTCCTTTACTCGTTGTTCGAGGCAATGTTTGGTGTCCATTATTCTCAGAAATCTTTCGATGAACTCAAAATCTTTCTTTCGTTGTTGGTTTTGTTCTCTTGATATCTTTCGTTTGGTATTTATTACAACACATTTTTTGTTGCTGGCCAATAAGTAGTTATTTTCCAAATCCCTTCATTTCAAAACAGTACAAAATAGCCATTATTTGTTTTAAACCTTACTTTTGTGGCTTGTATGATGAAATATTTACTACGAATAGGCCAATTTTGTTTTTTCAGCCATTCTAGGGCTAAAAACAAAAACAATTAAATTTATACAATTTTATTGAAATTTCCACAAGAAATATATAAAAACAAGTAAAAAAAAAAGCTAGAAGCGAACAGTTTTCTTCGATTTCCGTTTGTAATGTAAATCACTTTCCCGTAAAAGCCCCCAAATGTAGTCTCCCATCATGTTTTCATTGTATCCCCCTTAGTATCTATGTTCAAAGTTAAGTATATCTTGATGGAAGCGCGATACCTTTGCTCCTCCGTGTATGCTCCCATATTCTTTTGGAACTTGTCAAGACGGGCATCGAGGCTGTGCACCTTCAGGGACATCTTGCACCCATTTGACCATAGCTTTTCACAAAGTTCTCAAAATGTTCCACATAATTGTCAGCCTTGTGGCTGCTCCGAAAGCCCTGACACATTGAAACAAAATTCTTCCATGTTTCTCTTTCTTGTTTAATAAACTTTAGAGGGAATTCTGAACACTATGATTTTCCAGATCTGTGATCCAACAAAGTCACCGGGTTCACCTTTGCCTCATAGAGCTTGGGAAATAAATTTTGAAGGTACTTGAAGGTTACAGTAGTCGCGTAGCTAAGGGAGTGGCGAGGGGGCACAAATTTAATAGTTACCCCGGGCCCCCATTGGTGGAGCCCCAAACGAATGTCCCATCCCTTTATTTAATGCCAAGAACAGTTAATAAAGCGGTTAAATATAGAGGCCCACTAAAATATAGACAAATATTAGCTCAAGCTATATCAGACTGATGGAATGCTTCAATATGAATTTTGACTCGTATATTTGTTCAATATGTAATATCTCAGTTTCACATTTTGTAGTTTATTCTTGTAATCATACATAAGTATTCCTTATAAAAGTGGCCTACTTATATTTTGTTTATTTGACACAAAAAACATGCCAGAGTGCACAAAAATATTGCAGCAGTAGTTGTTTGCTTGTCATTCATGATATCAAACATTCGTATGTTGTGGGCCCCCAAAGGAAATAATGCCCCTGGGCCCCCAAATCTCAAGCTACGCCACTGGGTTGCAGACCATTTGTTAAGAGCTCTAACAAACTGCTTAATGAGACCTAAATTTGAATTCAATGGAGGGAACAACACCTTTTGAGGGTCTATCAATTTTTCATGCTTGGCATTACGCTGTCATATAGAGAACTCAGTCCTTTGCTCTCGTTTTGATGAACTGTCCGTAGATGCATCTGGAGAATGATTGCACCTTCTTGATGTCATTTTCTTATGATATGTTCACTGTGATAGCTAGAGCTTGTAGCAGGAGCTTAACACCGTTGTAGTCCTCCTTGAGATACACTGAGTGAACCAAGGGAAGGGATGGATGTTTATTTCAATTATGGAGGAATACAGCTTTAATGCTTCTTGTGGAGCTGTCAATGAAGAGCCACACTCATCTTAATTACATGTTATTTCAATTGTATCAAATAGAACAGATACATCACCTTTAGTAGCATAACCCAAACTTATAAGTAAAAAATAGTGAGAAATGCTTATGAAGTTTCCTTTGGCTTGTCACTTGTGCATTTTCATCCAGCAAATCCCGCACTTTGAGGAGCCTGGAGATTATAAGTTCAGCATTTGACTTTGACAAGCTAAGATTTCTGACAAAGTCATTGGTTTGGGTAATGTGGATTCCTTTCAACTGCCATTGTAGTCTACATCTTCCCTGATCGTTTCAGCTTCTGAATTTTTGCTCTCTTCTGAGGGTGACTTATTCCTTTCTGGAGAAGTAGGTACATAAAGATCAGCACTGTGTGGTACTGGTACAATAAAGGATGGAAGATCAGAATAGAAAATACCAGGTGCATTGTTGCACCTACATGAGGTAAATGCAGAAGTAGCAATTCCTTGAGTAGTCAGTGGGTTCACGCCAATTCCTGGGAATGGCAAACTTCATGACTCTTCTTTCCCCTCCAAACCATCCTGTAAAAGTAAAAGAATATACTTTATTACTCTTTTAGCTTACAAACTAACAATAGCTAAAATACTTGTGATATTTAATATTTTACTCTTTGCAACAAAAGAAATTCTTACCTTGCAAAGTTTTCTTGGTGTTCACAAGCAAAGTGAGGTGCCCAAGGTTTGTCTTGGTCTCACAACTAGCATGCCAAACATGCTTTGTAAGCTTCACACATTATTATAGATGCTGTCACGCCGAACCTTTATGCTCTTGTATTGATGTGTCCGCAGATATAATAGGATGCATCTGGAGAATGATTGCAGCCTCTTGATGCCATTTTACTTCTGTTGTGTTCACTATGGTAGCTAGAGCTGAAATAATAGCAGATCTGTGAATCCCAATATAAATATTTTTGAAGTAATATTCCAGAAGTTTCCAGGGGGTTGTTCTGGCAAGTTCTAGAAGATTCTTGAAACTTCCTAAAATTCTAGAAATTTCTCATTAAATCTAGAATGTTTTGGAAGGGTTTCATTAAAACAATTATTATTTGATAATATTCCAATGTTTTTTTAAATAAGATTTACAATTTTCTACCATGCTTTGAAAAAAAAATTAACGCCTACCTTTTATATATTCCCAATTTTCCCATCGTTAAATTTAGAAATTCAGTGTCCTACATACAAAAGAAAAGTTTGGGGATCAAAATAGACTTTTTTCATTAACTTTAGTTAAGAACAACTGGGAAGTAACACTTTTAACCCACGAACAAGAAAAAAGTTTAAAAAAATTTATTAATTGTTAGCTCGTTTCATTTGTTTTAGCAACTCAATTTTCAAGTTGTTTTCATTAAATGCTTTTGATGTACCGCGATAACATATTTATTGATCGTGTTTTTAAAATATCTGTGATTTCAGGAATATTTTCAGATTTCTTCTTAAGCCTTTTAATTTTAGTCTCACTCAATTTATTCTAGGTGACCTTTTGGTACTTTCTAAAATCGTTTTAGTTTCGATTGTTTGGCTTATTCTTTTTTTCGGCCTCTAATACGTGCATAATCGCTACCACCGTTAAAAGAAATATAATAAACTTGTCCTGTGGAAAGGAATTTTAGGCCTAGTAGGGTTCAATTGAAAATAAGTTTGGCTGTATGACACACCAAATTTCTTAGTTTTCAAACATTTGATAAAGTGTAGCGACGCCCGAAATGCAAGGTGAAGTAGGCTCAACGCTGAACCTCACTAATGAACACCCTGTTGGACCTATGAATCTTGAAATTCGAAAACTAGCAAGGCATGCCATTGCATTGCGACCGCTGGTATGCCGTTCTGGGAGACGGGTTACGTTCGCTAGAGATCCGTCATTCTTTTATTTTTAAATCCGGTTGCGTTCATTTCATTGCCTCGGCCTATTGGAATAAAAAAGAAAGGCAAATTGTCCGCACACCAAATAATTTTGAACATAACACTTCGCCTGTGAACCAATTGTATAACCATGTATTGTAATCGTTACATATAGTATTATCAGAGGGACTAGTTAAAGAGGTAGAGAGAACCTGAAATATTAAAAATATGTATATGGGTATCGAAACAATGTACTCGTAAATGTGTAGCATTATAGATGAAAAAACTATGTACCCCGCGTCGATGTACATATATAAGTTCTTCATCTATAATACTCCTCTTTCCCCTGTTACCCTCTCACTGGTGCCGCAAGGCACAGGGAGTGGGGAAGGGGAGAATATGAGGAGTCCGGACTCTCTCGCCCCTTCTTCTCACTTCTGGCCCCGACAGTGGGCCAGAAGAGAGGAGATGGGGCGGGATAGCTCTAGACGCACTAGCCTTTTACACTCTATCACACCTTTCCTCTATTCTATTCCCTGACTCATCCCTCTTGATACTGGATTCACATTAATCTTATTGGCGTCACGAGTCCGTTCCTCGTCCTTAGCCCAATTAACTAACGTAGAGGATAACTTAAAACAAAGCCGCGTAAAACTCTAATATCTCGCTTGCCCCAATTAAGGTAGACCTAAGCCAAGAATTGAGCCTACAAAACGCCATTTTCCTTTCGATTCCTTCCTTCAACCCAGTGATAACCAAGTTACCTTTCGCACCCAGCCTATAAACGGATTCCCCGTAAGAACTTTGGGAGTGACAGCAAACTCGACGGTGAAAGCTCAAAACGCCTTCGTCCGACACTCCTTTACGGGTGACCTAGGCTCATCCCCAAGTTATTCCTCCTCTAAACTGGTACTCCCCCGGCATCACATAAACTAAGCAACCTCTTATGAACTTAGTGACCACCATGAACTGGTAACCCTCTCGAATAACATCTATAAAAGCTTCAGATTACAGTCTAACGCTCCATATTAGAACCTCAAACACACATTTGAACATGAAGTCGTCTGTTATGGCTTGGAAATCAGTTTGAAATAGTTGATAATCCAAAGTGACTGTGTGTTAGCAAATTCACTGAGGAAATACATCTATCCAAGAACTAATGTTAATGTTCTCGAATGGGTGAGTCGAAAACAAGCCCCATGAGCTGCCACTCAATGGAAGATCGCTCTAACCCCCCCCCCCCCTGGAAAAACAAATACAGAGTGAGGCACAGACAAATATTCGCTGTTTATTGAAAATTCATTTTCACCGTGTTGGGTTTTTTTTTGTAATTATGTATAAAGACTATGGCTTCTCCCTGAAGAATTAGCATAACAAAATGCCCCCCAAATTATTCCTTGGCCTACTTCGTCCTATGACATGAACCATATCGTAGGCCAGACCTGTGGGCGATACATAACCGCGTGTTATGCACCCATACCTGAGGCGAGTGGCAGTAGGATCTCTCGTATTCGAAAGGAGCAAAGCTTGAGAATGCAAAGTAGACCCTTCCTGGTAGCCACGAGGAACCTTCTCTTCCCCATCCCAAACGAAGAGACCCCCGTTTCCCCCTGCGCACTCAATATTAATGACAGACGACGACATGATCTACGGTCCGTGACCTACAGTAGTCCGTAGAGATTTGGCCAGCTGAAGGAGTCCTTCTCTCCTGGTTGGGCTCTTTAAGAGCGGACCCGATTTATGGGCTTTTGGGGAAGGGGAAAGAGGCTCATCGAGGCACGCACAAACTCTTCATAACCTGCCTAACCTGCACAGAGAAGGCAGATTCGCTCGAGGGGATTATGAAAGGTACTGTGTTGCTTACAGTCTGTCGCCTAGCACCATACAGACCCCCATACAGTTCCTTCCCGGCGATCGCGTTGATCTTTTTTCTCTCGCGGTGGCTAATCGCTTTAGATCCCTAGATGCGTTCCTTTGATGATTGGATCATTCTTTAAAGCCACGGGTGAGAGCAGGCCCCACTCATCTTCTACAGCCCCTCATCGTCCTACTTCTTTATCTATGCAATTCCACGACGATCAACGCCTTCATTCAATCCTTCACAGTTTAATGCAACCATAAGGTGTCATTCGATAAAAGGGGCTGCTCTGAGGTGGACCTATTGATTATTGCCCTCCCTACATCTCCTGAAGTTCATGATCTTCAAAAACTTCCTCTCCTCTCCGATGTTTCCAGGGCAAAAACCACGTAGTTACCTCGTGGCCAAATGAAGGGAGGTGACGAGGCGCGATTCGTTTCCAAATGACAAAGAAAACTCGAATCTTTGAGTCCCTTTTCCTCACGAGGTAATGAATCAGAGGTTGGAGACCTCGCGGAAACCTGAAAATGAAGAACCAATTTACAAACTGAACACCTTTACAAAGAAGTTGCAACCTCTTTGTAATGGTTGGCGCCCTAGTGTGGGTAGAGAAGTACGTAAGAGGTCCCTGATATATGGCGTGGCTCTTCGGAACTCTGATTCACCCTGTTTCTTTGTAGTCCCTCGTGGCTCACTGGCAACGCCTGGGTTCCTCATGGAAAGATGTTAGGTTCGAACGAAATATTCGCGAGTTTGAAGATTTAATGAAGACTGTAGTGGCGATACGGATCGACTTTATGATTTTTTCAGTTGTTTGGAAATGGAAAAGAATCATTCCATTCTATTTATTTGGGTCGGATCTTGAGTCGAATCTTTCTCTCAGAACGTCGGTACTCTGTAATTAGGAAGGAGGAGGGGAGTGTAGCGTATTGGCGCGTCACTTGTATTCCAAATTTAACCTAAAGAGTCGCTCTCCTAGCAGAAGGATGTGAAGTTGCAATGGCGGGAATGAAGTGCGCTGGTAGCGCCCACATCCGCCCACGAACTGAATAATGCCAACTTCTTTTAAAAGTAAAACACGATTTTCCCACCAGTGAGGGGGCCATGTCTTTTTCCGAAGGGCGTCGGCAAATGGAGACGGGATGACAAACAATCATTTCAGTAACCGAGAATCCTCGAGTCACTGGGGAAGATACGTAAACAATAGGGTTCCACGTGGGTCAGATAAGGGACCGATGCTCCTTGTTAGATATGTCATTGATGCTGAGTTGTGTATTTAAATTTGCAGACGACGCGAAAATCGGTGTAAAAGTAATTGATGATGAAGCCAATAAAGCTGCAAGCCACAACGATATACTTCGTGACGGTCCATCAAATCGCAAATGAGATTCAATAGAGGGAAGTGACAGCGGGGACGGATCAAGGAATAAAGAATACAACACAGCCGGATCTCATTGAGGGATGTGTCAAACACAAGGCCTTGGAATAAGAGCAGGGTGTAGAAGCTTCCTAAGAAGGTGTTTGGTCTGATCTATTGAGAGTTTGATTACACATCAGAGGTCATACTTGTACCTCTCTAAAAGTCCCAGGTTCATCCTCATTTGGAGTTTTCAGCACAACTCTGATCTTCAGTCTTGGCAGGAGATTTATCAAGCTGGAAATAGGGCAGCGTCGCCCCGACAAAATGATATCCAGATGAAATCACAAATAATTAAAAACAAATAAAGACGACCATAATTAAATTGAAAAAAAATCAAATATGTTAAATTAATGACCTTATTTTCACTAGAAACCAACAGCAAAACGAGAAAGGCCTCGAACTGCAGCACCGAGATTCAAACCTGACGACGTCAACAAACAAGTTTCATCTCCAAAAACATGAACTCCTGGAAGGTCTACCCGCAAAGGGTGTTAACAACAGCCAGTGGTTTTAAAGAGACCCCCCCATCCCCTGCACGCAAATTTAACATGAACTAAAGAGGGTTTACCATAAGTGGGGCCTTTCGCCTTCGCCTTGGTTCGAATTCACATATGATTAAGGGATAAAATCCGAATTCCAGCCCCATGCACCCCTACTTTCCTCCCACGCCCCACAAGTGTAAACATGATGCGAGCGAGAGAGAAAGAGAGAGATAGAGATAGAGCGAGAAAGAAAGAGAGAGATAGAGAGAGGGAGAAAGAAAGAGGGAGGGGGGTGCCGTCGCCTTGCCAGTGTCCCGATGAAGCTTCCGGCGTCATCCCATTAGATCGGGGAGTAGGCGCCCATAATGACGGGTGTAAGCTGCCATACAATCGCCCTACAACACAATCGTTACGGGCCGAGTGAGTCCTCCACTCCTGCCGAACAATAAGAAACGCTTCCTCCTCATCCACTCGCCGCATTCAGCCAGGGTCTGCAGTGGCTTTGAGCGTTTTCCTTCAACCCCTTCTCAATGGCGGGTAAAAGTTCGTACGTTTGGCCGCTTTTTATCTTGGTACGAACATGTTCCTGGAAGTTTATGATCGTCTTTCTGACCATACTATGATTTGTTGTTACCTTCGTTAGCCGTTATCACTATTCCTCTTTATCACCTTTTTTTCTTCCCCCTCTCTCTTATCCTCCTCCACCCACAGTAGGAAACCGCGTTCCTCGGGCTGCGGCCCTTCTACATTTTCACCCCAGCCTCAGTTTCACAGCTATTTTAGCTCCTCCCGTAGGATCCTTTTTTTTTGGGGGGGGGGCATCTCAGCCACTCACTGACTTTGCTAATTGTCGCTAAAATGGCCGAGTCATCCGTCCCGCGGGAGAAGGCGGGCCTCCTCCCGACGCCAGAGCTTTTTTATTTTTTTAATATTATTTTTTAAATTAGTATAATAATAAAAGGCTACAATGGAATTACGACAACTTCTGCCCTTGGGGGGCAGCCGCCAGAGGGGCGCCGACTAAAAAAAATTACTGCCTCGTCACGGCATTCATCACGCGGCCAAATAAAAATAGAGGTAGATTTTTAGAAGTGTTACCAGACAGTATTGTAGGCGCGTGCCGGGTTAGAGTCGTAGGTATTATGGTGGTCATTCCCGAGAAATGTAGGTAATTTAAAGCTGGTATTCTCTTCCGTGCCCACGGAAGTTCCTACCAAGCGTTACCAATTTGAAGGCCTTTTATCGTATGCCATGGCAATAATTTAGAACAAAACACACATGAAAATTGGAGTTAGTGCCAACATGAAGCACGCTCATGGTCGCAACGGTCACCACGGATGTGTTTTACAACCTTAAAATCTGACCAAATCCATCGCTGGCTTTGGACGATTCAAATAAGAGTTGGACGCCTCGACTAAAACACGAGCGTACACTCCCAATTCTGCCATAAAATCGGATAACACGACGAACCTTGCTTAAATCCCTCATTGTTCTTGACCATAAACCTTAAGTAGTAACTTTCTCCACGCTTTCACGTTCTCTAACTCCACCATTTTTGAAACCAATCTTTTTCACACAGCCACTTGCACTTATTGGTTTTCGCTTTTTCCAATATCTAATAAATATTATCTGGTTGAATGTTCGAATGTCTCTTTTCTTATTTTGCAAACTCGTCCCTTTTAACTTTTCCTTTTCTTTTTGTGTTGAGTTCAGCCGAATTGAGCCTTTGCTGGGGCCTTTGTCCCCTTCCCTTTCCCCGATCGCCCACTCAATTATCCATCCTCGTTGTTCGGGTTTGGTCCGTCTCAAGCGAATTGCACGCATTTTCTAACACAAATTCATTGCGTCATTGCCTAGTGTTCTGGCCTAGCCAAGAGGGAACGCTGATTCACACACTGATGATAGTTAAGCCACAATGTGTCTGATCAGCAACCGGATGGGTGTTTTAGTTCGGATCCACTTTACGGAGGCGGTCATATATCCAAATGACCCTTGGTTCGGATCACCCGTTAAAATCATGGTCACCCTTGAGAAATAAAAGTCCCGTCAGGGGAAGGCCCCTCGGTGGAAAATCCCCCAACCCTAAAGAAAACGGCCCCATTAAAATCCAACCCGACACATAGACTACATAGAGCGGAAAATAAACGAACCCCGACCGATAGGACCCTCCTAAGCATTAAGGGAAACGATTATGCTGTATATTTTTCAATTAAAGAAAAGCTCAAGATTTACGACATGGGCCACTTGAAGGACAAAAAAAAGAAGAGTTATGAGGTATTTCTTTAAACAACTCCATTTGTAATTTAAAATGGCTTAGATAGCATTATTATACTCAGCACATCCCATTACGCGGCGCATCATGAAGTCATTTATACTGCCATCACTCACTACGAATTCATGAACGGGATGGATTCGGCCCATCGACTTTGCCTTCTGGGAGGTCTTCATTTTAATCTCGCCCTTTATTAACGCATTACTAGGATTTACGTGTCTAGAGATGGAGGAAAACATGGAAATTGAAGGGATTGCAGAGAAAACGCGACTCAAGGGCGCAGTTATTCCTTTTGACTTGTTGTATGTTAGGTAGTTAACACCGTCCGTTCCTTGGCCAAGAGAGGCAGCCCGAATAAACGATGAAAGCAACATAAAACGCTCTCGTCTCTGTTAGCACACATCTTCACGGAATGAGACATCGGCCTCAATTTCCCTTAGGAAAGAACTTCTTTCCCCTAAAGTGAGAGGAATTAAAATTGTCTTAAGGTAAGATCACATTTGAGCACTTTATATACACCGTGATAAATGGGGTCTAATTAAAATAGTCCCAGACTTATATTGCAATTAAGGAAGGAGTGCAATTCTTTCACATTCAGAAAGGTTTCTTGAAATAATTGCTGCGATGTATGATTTATTTAGCGCTCAACCACTTGATTGTATGATTGTAGTTAGCATAAGCGTGAATAAAGCAGATGTTCATTGGAACCACGTACAATTTTTGGCGTTTCTTAAAATTTACAGCGGAACTCCTCTGATTTGTAAATAATAATAACATTTTATACATCATTGCAACTTAATGAGTTTGACTTCGTATAGAGAAGGGAGGATTTTTGGAAAGAACATTGTCTAGGAAGGACTCGTATTTTTCAAATATTGCAAACTGTCGTGAGAGACGAGAGAAAAAGAAAGAGCCACTAAACCTTTCGTTATGCGATAAGGGTGACAAATCTTTTGTTCCAATATCGTCATTTATCTTACATAAAATAAGTATGTATCGCGCATAACTCGCAAACGGTCCCAATTAACAACCGGACATCATAAGTATTTGTGGTTATAAAATCCGATCTTTAGTATCACTTTCGTGGATCTTTCTGGGGCAACAAAATCAATGGCAGATGCGAAGATCCGTGTCTGTCTGGTTTATTAAGTTGTTGCGAGCGACTTAGAAATGTTGCGAGTGGTTGGAAGTGGCTACAAAAGAATCAGTTTTAAGGCGCAGAATTAGACTCTTGTCAAATGGATGTCTCATTTTTATTAACTCTTAATACAAGTTCTAATATTCTTTCAAGGTAGATTTCTTATGAGCCCAGTCGTGGCTTCGACCGGTTATCTGCGCCCCAATAATACCATTTATGAACCAAGAAGACCGTAGTAGAGGTTGCAGGAGACAGTAGGTAAGTAAGTTGCGACATGCATAACGTAAATCTTCGACAATATCCCCCGACCGTATAAGGAAATGCATATAAAGATCAGAATGCCAATCTCTGATTTGCCCAAAAGCACCAGGACCCGACCATCGTGGCGGCGGGTTGGGAGGTACTAGTTTTGTGTTATGACACCAAACCAGCGGGTGTTTGGATCCGTCGTGGCCCCGGAGTGGGGGTGAGGGCGTGGATATGAGTCAGGTTCCAGGGATGGGGAAGAGAGTGGGGTGTGTTGCGGTGGGAAGACGAGCAGGGGAGAAAACGATGATGCGGTTGCGATAGTACATAGGGTATGGATATGGCACAACCGCTTAATTTGGCGGGGGGGGGGGAAGCTATCAATGGGGGTCTAAAGAAGCAGTTTCTGGTATAGATGTAAGGGGGAGGTTGATCAAGGCGAGAATAATTCGAGGGAATGGATACCATCCGAATGATATTATTTCCGGTTCCTTAACCCCCTCGCGCATAAGCCCCTGACGTTTGTCAGGCAGACTCACGGGTTCCATTTGGTCAAGTTAGGTTAGGTTATTAAATTAGGTGATGTTGAATTGAGTTAGGGTATATTAAGTAAATTCGGCTAAGTTAGGTTAGGTTTGTGCGAGGCTTCCGACGATGATCAATAAGATGTCAAAAATGAGTGAACTGGTTGTTGTGGGTGAGATTAATGTCCGAGAGAGATTTAAGCGGTTGGTATTTTCTCTACGAACATCATTTCGTGTACTTTCTGGGACAGATGCCCTCGATACTTTTCTCTTGCTTTACCAGGAACGCGAGAAGTTGCATGAGAAAACCCTTTACACTTTTTAGCGTGCAACATTGCAAGATTCGCTTTCATTTTTCCCCCGAGTGTTGAGCATTGGATTCTAAGAGGACGCAATTGGCAGTTGATGCATGGCAAAACGCAACATAAGAAAATAACGGTTAATCTATAGCCTATACAAGACATCCCTTGCCCCCACCCCAGGTTCACTCCCACATAGCATCCTCATCTATATATCTATCCAACGGATCATTAAAACTATGCAGGTAGGATGCTTCAATCACTGACTACTGAGCCTAGTCCATTCATCTACCACTCGATTTGTTAACCAGTTTCTACCAATCTCTTTCCCAAACCAAAACTTGTCCAGCTTAAACCCAGGCATCGCTACGTGTCTCATCCGGGGCACTAATAATAAGACCCTTCCCTCTGTCTCCCCGATTATAACGTTTTACCTTCTTGAAGACTTGAATCAAGCCCCGTCGGAGTCTTTTCCTTTCTAATGTGTGAAGATCGAGTTTCCTAAGCCTTCACCATCAGGTAAGCTACTCAGGCCATGAATCTTCTTACTCCTCCGTCTTCTTTGCTCCTCAACCCATGAATCATCTTGGTAATCCTTCTTTGCTCCTTAACCCATGAATCATCTTAGACGTCCTTCTTTGCTCCTCAACCCATGAATCATCTTAGTCGTCCTTCTTTGCATCTCAACCCACGAATCATCTTAGTCGTTCTTCATTGCTCCCAACCCATGAATAATCTTAGTCGTCCTTCTTAGCTCCTCAACCCATGAATCATCTTAGTCGTCCTTCATTGCTCCTCAACCCATGAATCATCTTAGACGTGCTTCTTTGCTCCTCAACCCATGAATCATCTTAGTCGTCCTTCTTTGCTCCTCAACCCATGAATCATCTTAGTCGTCCTCCTTTGCTCCTCAACCCATGAATCATCTTAGTCATCCTTCTTTGCTCCTCAACCGATGAATCATCTTAGTCGTCCTTCTTTGCTCCTCAACCCATGAATCATCTTAGTCGTCCTTCATTGCTCCTCAACCCATGAATCATCTTAGTCGTACTTCTTTGCTCCTCAACCCATGAATCATCTTAGTCATCCTTCTTTGGTCCTCAACCCATGAATCATCTTAGTCGTCCTTCTTTGCTCCTCAACCCATGAATCATCTTAGTCGTCCTCCTTTGCTCCTCAACCCATGAATCATCTTAGTCGTCCTTCTTTGCTCCTCAACCCATGAATCATCTTAGTCATCCGTCTTTGCTCCTCAACCCATGAATCATCTTAGTCGTCCTTCTTTGCTCCTCAAACCATGAATCATCTTAGTCGTCCTTCTTCGCCTCTCAACCCATGAATCATCTTAGTCATCCTTCTTTTCTCCTCAACCCATGAATCATCTTAGTAGTCCTTCTTTGCTCCTCAACCCATGAATCATCATAGTCGTCCTTCTTTGCTCCTCAACCCATGAATCATCTTAGTCGTCCTTCTTTGCTCCTCAACCCATGAATCATCTTAGTCATCCTTCTTTGGTCCTCAACCCATGAATCATCTTAGTCGTCCTTCTTTGCTCCTCAACCCATGAATCATCTTAGTCGTCCTTCTTTGCTCCTCAACCCATAAATCATCTTAGTCGTCCTTCTTTGCTCCTCAACCCATGAATCATCTTAGTCGTCCTTCTTTGCTCCTCAACCCATAAATCATCTTAGTCGTCCATCTTTGCTCCTCAACCCATAAATCATCTTAGTCGTCCTTCTTTGCTCCTTAACCCATGAATCAAGTTAGACGTCCTTCTTTCCTCCTCAACCCATGAATCATCTTAGTCGTCCTTCTTTGCTCCTCAACCCATGAATCATCTTAGTCGTCCTTCTTTGCTCCTTAACCAATAAATCATCTTAGTCGTCCTTCTTTGCTCCTCAACCCATGAATCATCTTAGTCGTCCTTCTTTGCTCCTCAACCCATGAATCATCTTAGTCGTCCTTCTTTGCTCCTCAACGCATAAATGATCTTAGTCGTCCTTCTTTGCTCCTCAACCCATGAATCA
Organism: Ceratothoa steindachneri; assembly: GCA_963969495.1. Taxonomy (NCBI): domain Eukaryota; kingdom Metazoa; phylum Arthropoda; class Malacostraca; order Isopoda; family Cymothoidae; genus Ceratothoa; species Ceratothoa steindachneri. Next base: position 69,747,438 of record OZ018319.1, read on the forward strand.
TCTTAGTCGTCCTTCTTTGCTCCTCAACCCATAAATCATCTTAGTCGTCCTTCTTTGCTCCTCAACCCATGAATCATCTTAGTCGTCCTTCTTTGCTCCTCAACCCATGAATCATCTTAGTCATCCTTCTTTGCTCCTCAACCCAGGAATCATCTTAGTCGTCCTTCTTTGCTCCTCAACCCATGAATCATCTTAGTCGTCCTTCTTTGCTCCTCAACACATGAATCATCTTAGTCATCCTTCTTTGCTCCTAACCTATGAATCATCTTAGTCGTCCTTCTTTGCTCCTTAACCAATGAATCATCTTAGTCGTCCTTCTTTGCTCCTCAACCCATGAATCATCGTAGTCGTCCTTCTTTGCTCTTCAACCCATGAATCATCTTAGTCGTCCTTCTTCGCTCCTCAACCCATGAATCACCTTAGTCATCATTCTTTGCTCCTCAACCCATGAATCATCTTAGTCGTCCTTCTTTGCTCCTCAATCCATGAATCATCTTAGTGGTCCTTCTTTGCTCCTCAACCCATGAATCATCTTAGACGTATTTCTTTGCTCCTGAACCCATGAATCATTTTAGTCATCCTTTTTTGCTCCTCAACCCATGAATCATCTTAGACGTCCTTCTTTTCTCCTCAACCCATGAATCATCTTAGTGGTCCTTCTTTTCTCCTCAACCCATGAATCATCTTAGTCGTCCTTCTTTGCCTCTCAACCCATGAATCATCTTAGTCATCCTTCTTTGCTCCTCAACCCATGAATCATCTTAGTCGTCCTTCTTTGCTCCTCAACCCATGAATCATCTAAGTCGTCCTTCTTTGATCCTCAACCCATGAACCATCTTATTTGCCTTCTTTGCAACTCAACCCATGAATAATCTTAGTCGTCCTTCTTTTCTCCTCAACCCATGAATCATCTTAGTCGTTTTTCTTTTCTCCTCAACCCATGAATCATCTTAGTCGTCCTTCTTTGCCTCTCAACCCATGAATCATCTTAGTCATCCTTCTTTGCTCCTTAACCCATGAATCATCTTAGTCGTCAAACTTTGCTCCTCAACCAATGAATCATCTTAGTCGTCCTTCTTTGCTCCTCAACCCATAAATCATCTTAGTCGTGCTTCTTGGCTCCTCAACCCATGAATCATCTTAGTCGTCCTTCTTTGCTCCTCAACCAATGAATCACCTTAGTCATCCGTCTTTGCTCCTTAACCCATGAATCATCTTAGTCGTCCTTCTTTGCTCCTCAACCCATGAATAAGCTTAGTCATTCTTCTTTGATTCTCAACCCATAAATCATCTTAGACGTCCTTCTTTGCTCCTCAATCCATGAATCATTTTAGTCATCCTTCTTTGCTCCTCAACCCATGAATCATCTTAGACGTCCTTCTTTTCTCCTCAACCCATGAATCATCTTAGTCGTCCTTCTTTGTCCTCAACCCATGAATCATCTTAGTCGTGGTTTCTTTGCCTCTCAACCCATGAATCATCTTAGTCATCCTTCTTTGCTCCTCAACCCATGAATCATCTTAGTCGTGCTTCTTTGCTCTTCAACCCATGAATCATCTTAGGCGTCCTTCTTTTCTCCTCAACCCATAAATCATTTAAGTCATCCTTCTTTGCTCCTCAACCCATGAATCATCTTAGTCGTGCTTCTTTGCCCCTCAACCCATGAATCATCTTAGTCATCCTTCTTTGATCCTCAACCCCAAAATCATCTTAGTCGTCCTTCTTTTCTCCTCAACCCATGAATCATCGTAGACGTTCTTCTTTTCTCCTCAACCCATGAATCATCTTAGTAGTCCTTCTTCGCCTCTCAACCCATGAATCATCTTAGTCATCCTTCTTTTCTCCTCAACACAGGAATCATCTTAGTCGTCCTTCTTTGCTCCTCAACCCATGAATCATCTTAGTCGTCCTTCTTTGCTCCTCAACCCATGAATCATCTTAGTCGTCCTTCTTTGCTCCTCAACCCATGAATCATCTTAGTCATCCTTTTTTGCTCCTCAACCCATGAATCATCTTAGTCGTCCTTCTTTGCTCCTCAACCCATAAATCATCTTAGTCGTCCTCCTTTGCTCCTCAACCCATAAATCATCTTAGTCGTCCTTCTTTTCTCCTCAACCCATGAATCATCTTAGTCGTCCTTCTTTGCTCCTCAACCAATGAATCATCTTAGTCGTCCTTCTTTGCTCCTCAACCCATGAATCATCTTAGTCGTCCTTTTTTGCTCCGCAACCCACTTATCATCTTAGTTGTATTTTTTTGCTCCTAAACCCATGAATCATATTAGTTGTCCTCCTACTTTTCTCCTCAACCCATGAATCATCTTAATTTTCCTCTCTATTAGCTCCTCAACACAGGAACCATCTTAGTCATCATCCTTCTTTGCTCCTCAACCTATGAATCATCTTAGTTGCCCTCTTTCTTTCTTCCTCAACCTATGAATCATCTTAGTCTTCCTTCATATCTCCTCAACCCACGAATCCTCTTGGGCGTCTTTTTTTGCTCTTTAACCCAAGAATCAACTTAGTCGACCTTCTTTCCTCCTCAACCCATGAATCATCTTAGTCGTCCTTCTTTGATCCCCAACCCATGAATCATCTTAGTCGTCCTTCTTTGCTCCTCAACCCATGAATCATCATAGTCGTCCTTCTTTGCTCCTCAACCCATGAATCATCTTGGTCATCCTTCCGTGCTCCTCAAACCATGAATCATCTTAGTCGTCCTTCTTTGCTCCTCAACCCATGAATCATCTTAGTCGTCCTTCTTTGCTCCTCAACCCATGAATCATCTTAGTCGTCCTCTTCCTTTTCTCCTCAACCCATGAACCATCTTATTTGCCTTCTTTGCTCCTCAAACCTTGAATCATCTTGGTCGTCCTTCTTTGCTCCTCAACCCATGAATCATCTTAGTCGTCGTTCTTTGCTCCTCAACCTATGAATTATCTTAGTCGTCCTTCTTTTCTCCTCAACCCATGAATCATCTTAGTCGTCCTTCTTTGCTTCTCAACCCATGAACCATCTTATTTGCCTTCTTTGCTCCTCATCCATGAATCATCTTAGTCGTGCTTCTTTGCTCCTCAACCCATGAATCATCTTAGTCGTCCTTCTTTGCTCCTCAACCCATGAACCATCTTATTTGCCTTCTTTGCTCCTCAACCCATGAATCATCTTAGTCGTCCTTCTTTGCTCCTCAACCCATGAATCATCTTAGTCGTCCTTCTTTGCTCCTCAACGTATGAATCATCTTAGTCGTCCTTCTTTGCTCCTCAACCCATGAATCATCTTATTCGTCCTTCTTTGCTCCTCAACCCATGAATCATCTTAGTCGTCCATCTTTGCTCCTCAACCCATAAATCATCTTAGTCGTCCTTCTTTGCTCCTTAACCCATGAATCATCTTAGACGTCCTTCTTTGCTCCTCAACCCATGAATCATTTTAGTCGTCCTTTTTTGCTCCTCAACCCATGAATCATCTTAGTCGTGCTTCTTTGCTCTTCAACCCATGAATCATCTTAGTCGTCCTTCTTTGCTTCTCAACCCATGAATCATCTTAGTCGTCCTTCTTTGCTCCTCAACCCATGAATCATCTTAGTCGTCCTTCTTTGCTCCTCAACCCATAAATCATATTAGTCGTCCTTCTTTGCTCCTCAACCCATGAATCATCTTAGTCGTCCTTCTTTGCTCCTCAACCCATGAATCATCTTAGTCGTCCTTCTTTGCTCCTCAACCTATGAATCATCTTAGTCGTCCTTCTTTGCTCCTCAACCCATGAATCATCTAGTAGTCCTTCTTTGCTCATCAACCCATGAATCATCTTAGTCGTCCTTCTTTGCTCCTCAAACCATGAATCATCTTAGTCGTCCTTCTTTGCTCCTCAACCCATGAATCATCTTAGTCGTCCTTCTTTGCTTGTCAACCCATGAATCATCTTAGTGGTCCTTCTTTTCTCCTCAACCCATGAATCATCTTAGTCATCCTTCTTTGGTCCTCAACCCATGAATCATCTTAGTCGTCCTTCTTTGCTCCTCAACCCCTTAATCATCTTAGTCGTCCTCCTTTGCTCCTCAACCCATAAATCATTTTAGTCGTCCTTCTTTGCTTCTTAACCCATGAATCATCTTAGTCATCCTTCTTTGCTCTTTAACCCATGAATCATCTTAGTCGTCCTTCTTTGCTCCTTAACCAATGAATCATCTTAGTCGTCCTTCTTTGCTCCTCAACCCATGAATCATCGTAGTCGTCCTTCTTTGCTCTTCAACCCATGAATCATCTTAGTCGTCCTTCTTCGCTCCTCAACCCATGAATCACCTTAGTCATGATTCTTTACTCCTCAACCCATGAATCATCTTAGTCGTCCTTCTTTGCTCCTCAATCTATGAATCATCTTAGTGGTCCTTCTTTGCTCCTCAACCCATGAATCATCTTAGACGTATTTCTTTGCTCCTCAACCCATGAATCATTTTAGTCATCCTTTTTTGCTCCTCAACCCATGAATCATCTTAGACGTCCTTCTTTTCTTCTCAACCCATGAATCATCTTAGTGGTCCTTCTTTTCTCCTCAACCCATGAATCATCTTAGTCGTCCTTCTTTGCCTCTCAACCCATGAATCATCTTAGTCATCCTTCTTTGCTCCTCAACCATGAATCATCTTAGTCGTCCTTCTTTGCTCCTCAACCCATGAATCATCTTAGTCGTCCTTCTTTGCTCCTCAACCCATGAACCATCTTATTTGCCTTCTTTGCAACTCAACCCATGAATAATCTTAGACGTCGTTCTTTTCTCCTCAACCCATGAATCATCTTAGTCGTTTTTCTTTTCTCCTCAACCCATGAATCATCTTAGTCGTCCTTCTTTGCCTCTCAACCCATGAATCATCTTAGTCATCCTTCTTTGCTCCTTAACACATGAATCATCTTAGTCTTCAAACTTTGCTCCTCAACCAATAAATCATCTTAGTCGGCCTTCTTTGATCCTCAACCCATGAATCATCTTAGTCGTCCTTCTTTGCTCCTCAACCCATAAATCATCTTAGACGTCCTTCTTTGCTCCTCAATCCATGAATCATTTTAGTCATCCTTCTTTGCTCCTCAACCCATGAATCATCTTAGACGTCCTTCTTTTCTCCTCAACCCATGAATCATCTTAGTCGTCCTTCTTTGTCCTCAACCCATGAATCATCTTAGTCGTGGTTTCTTTGCCTCTCAACCCATGAATCATCTTAGTCATCCTTCTTTGCTCCTCAACCCATGAATCATCTTAGTCGTGCTTCTTTGCTCCTCAACCCATGAATCATCTTAGGCGTCCTTCTTTTCTCCTCAACCCATAAATCATTTAAGTCATCCTTCTTTGCTCCTCAAACCATGAATAATCTTAGTCGTGCTTCTTTGCCCCTCAACCCATGAATCATCTTAGTCATCCTTCTTTGATCCTCAACCCCAAAATCATCTTAGTCGTCCTTCTTTTCTCCTCAACCCATGAATCATCGTAGACGTTCTTCTTTTCTCCTCAACCCATGAATCATCTTAGTAGTCCTTCTTCGCCTCTCAACCCATGAATCATCTTAGTCATCCTTTTTTTCTCCTCAACCCATGAATCATCTTAGTCGTCCTTCTTTGCTCCTCAACCCATGAATCATCTTAGTCGTCCTTCTTTGCTCCTCAACCCATGAATCATCTTAGTCGTCCTTCAAAGCTCCTCAACCCATGAATCATCTTAGTCATCCATTTTTGCTCCTCAACCCATGAATCATCTTAGTCGTCCTTTTTTGCTCCGCAACCCACTTATCATCTTAGTTGTATTTTTTTGCTCCTAAACCCATGAATCATATTAGTTGTCCTCCTACTTTTCTCCTCAACCCATGAATCATCTTAATTTTCCTCTCTATTAGCTCCTCAACACAGGAACCATCTTAGTCATCATCCTTCTTTGCTCCTCAACCTATGAATCATCTTAGTTGCCCTCTTTCTTTCTTCCTCAACCTATGAATCATCTTAGTCTTCCTTCATATCTCCTCAACCCACGAATCCTCTTGGGCGTCTTTTTTTGCTCTTTAACCCAAGAATCAACTTAGTCGACCTTCTTTCCTCCTCAACCCATGAATCATCTTAGTCGTCCTTCTTCGCCTCTCAACCCATGAATCATCTTAGTCATCCTTCTTTTCTCCTCAACCCATGAATCATCTTAGTAGTCCTTCTTTGCTCCTCAACCCATGAATCATCATAGTCGTCATTCTTTGCTCCTCAACCCATGAATCATCTTAGTCGTCCTTCTTTGCTCCTCAACCCATGAATCATCTTAGTCATCCTTCTTTGGTCCTCAACCCATGAATCATCTTAGTCGTCCTTCTTTGCTCCTCAACCCATGAATCATCTTAGTCGTCCTTCTTTGCTCCTCAACCCATAAATCATCTTAGTCGTCCTTCTTTGCTCCTCAACCCATGAATCATCTTAGTCGTCCTTCTTTGCTCCTCAACCTATAAATCATCTTAGTCGTCCATCTTTGCTCCTCAACCCATAAATCATCTTAGTCGTCCTTCTTTGCTCCTTAACCCATGAATCAGGTTAGACGTCCTTCTTTCCTCCTCAACCCATGAATCATCTTAGTCGTCCTTCTTTGCTCCTCAACCCATGAATCATCTTAGTCGTCCTTCTTTGCTCCTTAACCAATGAATCATCTTAGTCGTCCTTCTTTGCTCCTCAACCCATGAATCATCTTAGTCGTCGTTCTTTGCTCCTCAACCTATGAATTATCTTAGTCGTCCTTCTTTGCTCCTCAACCCATGAATCATCTTAGTCGTCCTTCTTTGCTCCTCAACCCATCGATCATCTTAGTCGTCCTTCTTTGCTCCTCAACGCATAAATGATCTTAGTCGTCCTTCTTTGCTCCTCAACCCATGAATCATCTTAGTCGTCCTTCTTTGCTCCTCAACCCATAAATCATCTTAGTCGTCCTTCTTTGCTCCTCAACCCATGAATCATCTTAGTCGTCCTTTTTTGCTCCTCAACCCATGAATCATCTTAGTCATCCTTCTTTGCTCCTCAACCCAGGAATCATCTTAGTCGTCCTTCTTTGCTCCTCAACCCATGAATCATCTTAGTCGTCCTTCTTTGCTCCTCAACACATGAATCATCTTAGTCATCCTTCTTTGCTCCTAACCTATGAATCATCTTAGTCGTCCTTCTTTGCTCCTTAACCAATGAATCATCTTAGTCGTCCTTCTTTGCTCCTCAACCCATGAATCATCGTAGTCGTCCTTCTTTGCTCTTCAACCCATGAATCATCTTAGTCGTCCTTCTTCGCTCCTCAACACATGAATCACCTTAGTCATCATTCTTTGCTCCTCAACCCATAAATCATCTTAGTCGTCCTTCTTTGCTCCTCAATCCATGAATCATCTTAGTGGTCCTTCTTTGCTCCTCAACCCATGAATCATCTTAGACGTATTTCTTTGCTCCTCAACCCATGAATCATTTTAGTCATCCTTTTTTGCTCCTCAACCCATGAATCATCTTAGTCGTCCTTCTTTGCTCCTCAACCCATGAATCATCTTAGTCGTCCTTCTTTGCTCCTCAACCCATGAATCATCTTAGTCGTCCTTCTTTGCTCCTCAACCCATGAATCATCTAAGTCGTCCTTCTTTGCTCCTCAACCCATGAACCATCTTATTTGCCTTCTTTGCAACTCAACCCATGAATAATCTTAGACGTCCTTCTTTTCTCCTCAACCCATGAATCATCTTAGTCGTTTTTCTTTTCTCCTCAACCCATGAATCATCTTAGTCGTCCTTCTTTGCCTCTCAACCCATGAATCATCTTAGTCATCCTTCTTTGCTCCTTAACCCATGAATCATCTTAGTCGTCAAACTTTGCTCCTCAACCAATGAATCATCTTAGTCGTCCTTCTTTGCTCCTCAACCCATGAATCATCTTAGTCGTGCTTCTTTGCTCCTCAACCCATGAATCATCTTAGTCGTCCTTCTTTGCTCCTCAACCAATGAATCACCTTAGTCATCCGTCTTTGCTCCTTAACCCATGAATCATCTTAGTCGCCCTTCTTTGCTCCTCAACCCATGAATAAGCTTAGTCATTCTTCTTTGCTCCTCAACCCATAAATCATCTTAGACGTCCTTCTTTGCTCCTCAATCCATGAATCATTTTAGTCATCCTTCTTTGCTCCTCAACCCATGAATCATCTTAGAAGTCCTTCTTTTCTCCTCAACCCATGAATCATCTTAGTCGTCCTTCTTTGTCCTCAACCCATGAATCATCTTAGTCGTGGTTTCTTTGCCTCTCAACCCATGAATCATCTTAGTCATCCTTCTTTGCTCCTCAACCCATGAATCATCTTAGTCGTGCTTCTTTGCTCCTCAACCCATGAATCATCTTAGGCGTCCTTCTTTTCTCCTCAACCCATAAATCATTTAAGTCATCCTTCTTTGCTCCTCAACCCATGAATCATCTTAGTCGTGCTTCTTTGCCCCTCAACCCATGAATCATCTTAGTCATCCTTCTTTGATCCTCAACCCCAAAATCATCTTAGTCGTCCTTCTTTTCTCCTCAACCCATGAATCATCGTAGACGTTCTTCTTTTCTCCTCAACTCATGAATCATCTTAGTAGTCCTTCTTCGCCTCTCAACCCATGAATCATCTTAGTCATCCTTCTTTTCTCCTTAACCCATGAATCATCTTAGTCGTCCTTCTTTGCTCCTCAACCCATGAATCATCTTAGTCGTCCTTCTTTGCTCCTCAACCCATGAATCATCTTAGTCGTCCTTCTTTGCTCCTCAACCCATGAATCATCTTAGTCATCCTTTTTTGCTCCTCAACCCATGAAAAATCTTAGTCGTCCTTCTTTGCTCCTCAACCCATAAATCATCTTAGTCGTCCTCCTTTGCTCCTCAACCCATAAATCATCTTAGTCGTCCTTTTTTTCTCCTCAACCCATGAATCATCTTAGTCGTCCTTCTTTGCTCCTCAACCAATGAATCATCTTAGTCGTCCTTCTTTGCTCCTCAACCCATGAATCATCTTAGTCGTCCTTTTTTGCTCCGCAACCCACTTATCATCTTAGTTGTATTTTTTTGCTCCTAAACCCATGAATCATATTAGTTGTCCTCCTACTTTTCTCCTCAACCCATGAATCATCTTAATTTTCCTCTCTATTAGCTCCTCAACACAGGAACCATCTTAGTCATCATCCTTCTTTGCTCCTTAACCTATGAATCATCTTAGTTGCCCTCTTTCTTTCTTCCTCAACCTATGAATCATCTTAGTCTTCCTTCATATCTCCTCAACCCACGAATCCTCTTGGGCGTCTTTTTTTGCTCTTTAACCCCAGAATTAACTTAGTCGACCTTCTTTCCTCCTCAACCCATGAATCATCTTAGTCGTCCTTCTTTGATCCCCAACCCATGAATCATCTTAGTCGTCCTTCTTTGCTCCTCAACCCATGAATCATCTTGGTCATCCTTCCGTGCTCCTCAAACCATGAATCATCTTAGTCGTCCTTCTTTGCTCCTCAACCCATGAATCATCTTAGTCGTCCTTCTTTGCTCCTCAACCCATGAATCATCTTAGTCGTCCTCTTCCTTTTCTCCTCAACCCATGAACCATCTTATTTGCCTTCTTTGCTCCTCAAACCATGAATCATCTTGGTCGTCCTTCTTTGCTCCTCAACCCATGAATCATCTTAGTCGTCGTTCTTTGCTCCTCAACCTATGAATTATCTTAGTCGTCCTTCTTTACTCCTCAACCCATGAATCATCTTAGTCGTCCTTCTTTGCTTCTCAACCCATGAACCATCTTATTTGCCTTCTTTGCTCCTCATCCATGAATCATCTTAGTCGTGCTTCTTTGCTCCTCAACCCATGAATCATCTTAGTCGTCCTTCTTTGCTCCTCAACCCATGAACCATCTTATTTGCCTTCTTTGCTCCTCAACCCATGAATCATCTTAGTCGTCCTTCTTTGCTCCTCAACCCATGAATCATCTTAGTCGTCCTTCTTTGCTCCTCAACGTATAAATCATCTTAGTCGTCCTTCTTTGCTCCTTAACCCATGAATCATCTTATTCGTCCTTCTTTGCTCTTCAACCCATGAATCATCTTAGTCGTCCTTCTTTGCTCCTCAACCCATGAATCATCTTAGTCGTCCATCTTTGCTCCTCAACCCATAAATCATCTTAGTCGTCCTTCTTTGCTCCTTAACCCATGAATCATCTTAGACGTCCTCCTTTGCTCCTCAACCCATGAATCATTTTAGTCGTCCTTTTTCGCTCCTCAACCCATGAATCATTTTTGTCGTGCTTCTTTGCTCCTCAACCCATGAATCATCTTAGTCGTCCTTCTTTGCTCCTCAACCCATGAATCATCTTAGTCGTCCTTCTTTGCTCCTCAACCCATGAATCATCTTAGTCGTCCTTCTTTGCTCCTCAACCCATAAATCATCTTAGTCGTCCTTCTTTGCTCCTCAACCTATGAATCATCTTAGTCGTCCTTCTTTGCTCCTCAACCCATGAACCATCTAGTAGTCCTTCTTTGCTCATCAACCCATGAATCATCTTAGTCGTCCTTCTTTGCTCCTCAACCCATGAATCATCTTAGTCGTCCTTCTTTGCTCCTCAACCCATGAATCATCTTAGTCGTCCTTCTTTGCTCGTCAACCCATGAATCATCTTAGTGGTCCTTCTTTTCTCCTCAACCCATGAATCATCTTAGTCATCCTTCTTTGGTCCTCAACCCATGAATCATCTTAGTCGTCCTTCTTTGCTCCTCAACCCCTTAATCATCTTAGTCGTCCTCCTTTGCTCCTCAACCCATAAATCATTTTAGTCGTCCTTCTTTGCTTCTTAACCCATGAATCATCTTAGTCATCCTTCTTTGCTCTTTAACCCATGAATCATCTTAGTCGTCCTTCTTTGCTCCTTAACCAATGAATCATCTTAGTCGTCCTTCTTCGCTCCTCAACCCATGAATCACCTTAGTCATGATTCTTTACTCCTCAACCCATGAATCATCTTAGTCGTCCTTCTTTGCTCCTCAATCCATGAATCATCTTAGTGGTCCTTCTTTGCTCCTCAACCCATGAATCATCTTAGACGTATTTCTTTGCTCCTCAACCCATGAATCATTTTAGTCATCCTTTTTTGCTCCTCAACCCATGAATCATCTTAGACGTCCTTCTTTTCTTCTCAACCCATGAATCATCTTAGTGGTCCTTCTTTTCTCCTCAACCCATGAATCATCTTAGTCGTCCTCTTCCTTTTCTCCTCAACCCATGAACCATCTTAGTCATCCTTCTTTGCTCCTCAACCCATGAATCATCTTAGTCGTCCTTCTTTGCTCGTCAACCGAAGAATCATCTAAGTCGTCCTTCTTTGCTCCTCAATCCATGAACCATCATATTTGCCTTCTTTGCAACTCAACCCATGAATAATCTTAGACGTCGTTCTTTTCTCCTCAACCCATGAATCATCTTAGTCGTTTTTCTTTTCTCCTCAACCCATGAATCATCTTAGTCGTCCTTCTTTGCCTCTCAACCCATGAATCATCTTAGTCATCCTTCTTTGCTCTTTAACCCATGAATCATCTTAGTCTTCAAACTTTGCTCCTCAACCAATGAATCATCTTAGTCGGCCTTCTTTGCTCCTCAACCCATGAATCATCTTAGTCGTCCTTCTTTGCTCCTCAACCCATTAATTATCTTGGTCGTCCTTCTTTTCTCCTCAACCCATGAATCATCTTAGTCGTCCTTCTTTGCTCCTCAACCCATGAATCCTCTTAGTCGTCCTTCTTTGCTCCTCAATTTTTGAATCATCTTAGTCGTCCTTCTTTGCTCCTCAACCCATGAATCATCTTAGTCGTTCTTCTTTGCTCCTCAACCCATGAATCATCTTAGTCGTCCTTCTTTGCTCCTCAACCCATGAACCATCTTAGTCGTCCTTCTTTGCTCCTCAACCCATGAATCATCTTAGTCGTCCTTCTTTGCTCCTCAACCCATAAATCATCTTAGTCGTCCTTCTTTGCTCCTCAACCCATGAATCATCTTAGTCGTCCTTCTTTGCTCCTCAACCCATGAATCATCTTAGTCGTCCTTCTTTGCTCATCAACCCATGAATCATCTTAGTCGTCATTCTTTTCCCCTCAACCCATGAATCATCTTAGTCGTCCATCTTTGCTCCTCAACCCATGAACAATCTTGGTCATCCTTCTTTAATCCTCACCCCATAAATCATCTTAGACGTCCTTCTTTGCTCCTCAACCCATGAAGCATCTTATTTGCCTTCTTTGCTCCTCAACCCATGAATCATCTTAGTCGTCCTTCTTTGCTCCTCAACCCATGAATCATCTTAGTCGTCCTTCTTTGCTCCTCAACCCATGAATCATCTTAGTCGTCCTTCTTTGCTCATCAACCCATGAATCATCTTAGTCGTCCTTCTTTGCTCCTCAACCCATGAATCATCTTAGTCGTCCTTCTTTGCTCCTCAACCCATAAATCATCTTAGTCGTCCTTCTTTGCTCGTCAACCCATAAATCATCTTAGTCGTCCTTCTTTGCTCCTCAACACATGAATCATCTTAGTGGTCCTTCTTTGCCTCTCAACCCATGAATCTTCTTAGTCGTCCTTCTTTGCTCCTCAACCAATCATTCATCTTAGTCGTCCTTCTTTGCTCCTCAACCCATAAATAATTTTAGTCGTCCTTCTTTGCTCCTCAACCCATGAATCATCTTAGTCGTCCTTCTTTGCTCCTCAACCCATGAATCATCTTAGTCGTCCTTCTTTGCTCCTAAACCCATGAATCATCTTAGTCGTCCTTCTTTGCTCCTCAACCCATGAATAATCTTGGTCATCCTTCTTTGCTCCTCAACCCATGAATAAACTTAGTCGTCCTTCTTTGCTCATCAACCCATGACTCATCTTAGTCATCCTTCTTTGCTCCTTAACCCATGAATCATCTTAGTCGTCCTTCTTTTCTCCTCAACCCATGAATCATCTTATCGTCCTTCTTTGCTCCTCAACGCATGAATCATCTTAGTCGTCCTTCTTTGCTCCTCAACCCATGAATGATCTTAGTCGTTCTTCTTTGCTCCTCAACTCATGAATCATCTTAGTCGTCCTTCTTTGCTCCTCAACCCACGAATGATTTTAGTCGTCCTTCCAAGCTCCTCAACCCATGAATCATCTTAGTCGTCCTTCTTTGCTCCTCAACCCATGAATCATCTTGGTCAACCTTCTTTGCTCCTCAACGTATGAATCATCTTAGTCGTCCTTCTTTTCTCCTCAACCCATGAATCATCTTAGTCGTCCTTCTTTGCTCCTCAACCCATAAACCATTTATTTGCCTTCTTTGCTCCTCACCCCATGAATCATCTTAGTCGTCAGTCTTTGCTCCTCAACCCATGAATCATCTTAGTCGTCCTTCTTTGCTCCCCAACCCATGAACCATCTTATTTGCCTTCTTTGCTCCTCAACCCATGAATCATCTTAGTCGTCCTTCTTTGCTCCTCAACCCATGAATCATCTTAGTCGTCCTTCTTTGCTCCTCAACCCATGAATCATCTTAGTCATCCTTCTTTGCTCCTCAACCCATGAATCATCTTAGTCGTGCTTCTTTGCTCCTCAACCCATGAATCATCTTAGGCGTCCTTCTTTTCTCCTCAACCCATAAATCATCTTAGTCGTCCTTCTTTGCTTTTCAACCCACGAATCATCTTAGAAGGGCTTCTTTGCCCCTCAACCCATGAATCATCTTAGTCATCCTTCTTTGATCCTCAACCCAAAAATCATCTTAGTCGTGCTTCTTTTCTCCTCAACCCATGAATCATCGTAGACGTTCTTCTTTTCTTCTCAACCCATGAATCATCTTAGTCGTCCTTCTTTGCCCCTCAACCCATGAATCATCTTAGTCATCCTTCTTTGCTCCTTAACCCATGAATCAGCTTAGTCGTCCTTCTTTGCTCCTCAACCAATAAATCATCTTAGTCGTCGTTTCTTTGCTCCTCAACCCATGAATCATCTTAATCGTCCTTCTTTGCTCCTCAACCTATAAATCATCTTAGTCGTCCTTCTTTGCTCCTCAACCCATGAATCACCTTAGTCATCTTTCTTTGCTCCTCAACCCATGAATCATCTTAGTCGTCCTTCTTTGCTCCTCAACCCATGAATCATCTTAGTCATCCTTCTTTGCTCCTCAAGCCATAAATCATCTTAGACGTCCTTCTTTGCTCCTCAACCCATGAATTATTTTAGTCATCCTTCTTTGCTCTTCAACCCATGAATCATCTTAGACGTCTTTCTTTTCTCCTCAACCTATGAATCATCTTAGTCGTCCTTCTTTTCTCCTCAATCCATGAATCATCTTAGTCGTCCTTCTTTGCTCTTCGGCCCATGAATCATCTTAGTCGTCCTTCTTTGCTCCTCAACCCATGAATCATCTTAGTCGTCCTTCTTAGCTCCTCAACCCATGAATCATCTTAGTCGTCCTTCTTTGCTCCTCAACCCATGAATCATCTTAGTCGTCCTTCTTTGCTCCTCAACCGATAAATCATCTTGGTCGTCCTTCTTTTCTCCTCAACCCATGAATCATCTTAGTCGTCCTTCTTTGCTCCTCAACCCATGAATCCTCTTAGTCATCCTTCTTTGCTCCTCAATTTATGAATCATCTTAGTCGTCCTTCTTTGCTCCTCAACCCATGAATAATCTTAGTCGTCCTTCTTTGCTCCTCAACCCATGAATCATCTTAGTCGTCCTTCTTTGCTCCTCAACACATGAACCATCTTAGTCGTCCTTCTTTGCTCCTCAACCCATGAATCATCTTAGTCGTCCTTCTTTGCTCCTCAACCCATAAATCATCTTAGTCGTCCTTCTTTGCTCCTCAACCCATGAATCATCTTAGTCGTCCTTCTTTGCTCCTCAACCCATGAATCATCTTAGTCGTCCTTCTTTGCTCATCAACCCATGAATCATCTTAGTCGTCCATCTTTGCTCCTCAACCCATGAACCATCTTGGTCATCCTTCTTTAATCCTCACCCCATAAATCATCTTAGACGTCCTTCTTTGCTCCTCAACCCATGAAGCATCTTATTTGCCTTCTTTGCTCCTCAACCCATGAATCATCTTAGTCGTCCTTCTTTGCTCGTCAACCCATAAATCATCTTAGTCGTCCTTCTTTGCTCCTCAACACATGAATCATCTTAGTGGTCCTTCTTTGCCTCTCAACCCATGAATCTTCTTAGTCGTCCTTCTTTGCTCCTCAACCAATCATTCATCTTAGTCGTCCTTCTTTGCTCCTCAACCCATAAATAATTTTAGTCGTCCTTCTTTGCTCCTCAACCCATGAATCATCTTAGTCGTCCTTCTTTGCTCCTCAACCCATGAATCATCTTAGTCGTCCTTTTTTGCTCCTAAACCCATGAATCATCTTAGTCGTCCTTCTTTGCTCCTCAACCCATTAATAATCTTGGTCATCCTTCTTTGCTCCTCAACCCATGAATCATCTTAGTCGTCCTTCTTTGCTCCTCAAACCATGACTCATCTTAGTCATCCTTCTTTGCTCCTTAACCCATGAATCATCTTAGTCGTCCTTCTTTTCTCCTCAACCCATGAATCATCTTGGTCGTCCTTCTTTGCTCCTCAACGCATGAATCATCTTAGTCGTCCTTCTTTGCTCCTCAACCCATGAATGATCTTAGTCGTTCTTCTTTGCTCCTCAACTCATGAATCATCTTAGTCGTCCTTCTTTGCTCCTCAACCCACGAATCATTTTAGTCGTCCTTCTAGGCTCCTCAACCCATGAATCATCTTAGTCGTCCTTCTTTGCTCCTCAACCCATGAATCATCTTGGTCAACCTTCTTTGCTCCTCAACGTATGAATCATCTTAGTCGTCCTTCTTATCTCCTCAACCCATGAATCATCTTAGTCGTCCTTCTTTGCTCCTCAACCCATGAACCATCTTATTTGCCTTCTTTGCTCCTCAACCCATGAATAATCTTGGTCATCCTTCTTTGCTCCTCAACCAATGAATCATCTTAGTCCTTCTTCTTTGCTCCTCAACCCATGAACCATCTTATTTGCCTTCTTTGCTCCTCTCATGAATCATCTTAGTCGTCCTTCTTTGCTAATCAACCAATGAATCATCTTAGTCGTCGTTCTTTGCTCCTCAACCCATGAATCATCTTGGTCGTCCTTCTTTGCTCCTCAACCCATGAATCATCTTGGTCATCCTTCTTTACTCCTCAACCCATGAATCATCTTAGACGTCCTTCTTTGCTCCTCAACCCATGAATCATCTTGGTCATCCTTCTTTGCTCCTAAACCCATGAATCATCTTAGTCAACCTTCTTTGCTCCTCAACGTATGAATCATCTTAGTCGTCCTTCTTTTCTCCTCAACCCATGAATCATCTTAGTCGTCCTTTTTTGCTCCTCAACCCATGAACCATTTATTTGCCTTCTTTGCTCCTCAACCCATGAATCATCTTAGTCGTCAGTCTTTGCTCCTCAACCCATGAATCATCTTAGTCGTCCTTCTTTGCTCCCCAACCTATGAACCATCTTATTTGCCTTCTTTGCTCCTCAACCCATGAATCATCTTAGACGTCCTTCTTTGCTCCTCAACCCATGAATCATTTTAGTCGTCCTTTTTCGCTCCTCAACCCATGAATCATTTTTGTCGTGCTTCTTTGCTCCTCAACCCATGAATCATCTTAGTCGTCCTTCTTTGCTCCTCAACCCATGAATCATCTTAGTCGTCCTTCTTTGCTCCTCAACCCATGAATCATCTTAGTCGTCCTTGTTTGCTCCTCAACCCATAAATCATCTTAGTCGTCCTTCTTTGCTCCTCAACCTATGAATCATCTTAGTCGTCCTTCTTTGCTCCTCAACCCATGAACCATCTAGTAGTCCTTCTTTGCTCATCAACCCATGAATCATCTTAGTCGTCCTTCTTTGCTCCTCAACCCATGAATCATCTTAGTCGTCCTTCTTTGCTCCTCAACCCATGAATCATCTTAGTCGTCCTTCTTTGCTCGTCAACCCATGAATCATCTTAGTGGTCCTTCTTTTCTCCTCAACCCATGAATCATCTTAGTCATCCTTCTTTGGTCCTCAACCCATGAATCATCTTAGTCGTCCTTCTTTGCTCCTCAACCCCTTAATCATCTTAGTCGTCCTCCTTTGCTCCTCAACCCATAAATCATTTTAGTCGTCCTTCTTTGCTTCTTAACCCATGAATCATCTTAGTCATCCTTCTTTGCTCTTTAACCCATGAATCATCTTAGTCGTCCTTCTTTGCTCCTTAACCAATGAATCATCTTAGTCGTCCTTCTTCGCTCCTCAACCCATGAATCACCTTAGTCATGATTCTTTACTCCTCAACCCATGAATCATCTTAGTCGTCCTTCTTTGCTCCTCAATCCATGAATCATCTTAGTGGTCCTTCTTTGCTCCTCAACCCATGAATAATCTTAGACGTATTTCTTTGCTCCTCAACCCATGAATCATTTTAGTCATCCTTTTTTGCTCCTCAACCCATGAATCATCTTAGACGTCCTTCTTTTCTTCTCAACCCATGAATCATCTTAGTGGTCCTTCTTTTCTCCTCAACCCATGAATCATCTTAGTCGTCCTTCTTTGCCTCTCAACCCATGAATCATCTTAGTCATCCTTCTTTGCTCCTCAACCCATGAATCATCTTAGTCGTCCTTCTTTGCTCCTTAACCCATGAATCATCTAAGTCGTCCTTCTTTGCTCCTCAATCCATGAACCATCATATTTGCCTTCTTTGCAACTCAACCCATGAATAATCTTAGACGTCGTTCTTTTCTCCTCAACCCATGAATCATCTTAGTCGTTTTTCTTTTCTCCTCAACCCATGAATCATCTTAGTCGTCCTTCTTTGCCTCTCAACCCATGAATCATCTTAGTCATCCTTTTTTGCTCCTTAACCCATGAATCATCTTAGTCTTCAAACTTTGCTCCTCAACCAATGAATCATCTTAGTCGGCCTTCTTTGCTCCTCAACCCATGAATCATCTTAGTCGTCCTTCTTTGCTCCTCAACCCATTAATCATCTTGGTCGTCCTTCTTTTCTCCTCAACCCATGAATCATCTTAGTCGTCCTTCTTTGCTCCTCAACCCATGAATCCTCTTAGTCGTCCTTCTTTGCTCCTCAATTTTTGAATCATCTTAGTCGTCCTTCTTTGCTCCTCAACCCATGAATCATCTTAGTCGTCCTTCTTTGCTCCTCAACCCATGAATCATCTTAGTCGTCCTTCTTTGCTCCTCAACCCATGAACCATCTTAGTCGTCCTTCTTTGCTCCTCAACCCATGAATCATCTTAGTCGTCCTTCTTTGCTCCTCAACCTATAAATCATCTTAGTCGTCCTTCTTTGCTCCTCAACCCATGAATCATCTTAGTCGTCCTTCTTTGCTCCTCAACCCATGAATCATCTTAGTCGTCCTTCTTTGCTCATCAACCCATGAATCATCTTAGCCGTCATTCTTTTCCCCTCAACCCATGAATCATCTTAGTCGTCCATCTTTGCTCCTCAACCCATGAACAATCTTGGTCATCCATCTTTAATCCTCACCCCATAAATCATCTTAGACGTCCTTCTTTGCTCCTCAATTCATGAAGCATCTTATTTGCCTTCTTTGCTCCTCAACCCATGAATCATCTTAGTCGTCCTTCTTTGCTCCTCAACCCATGAATCATCTTAGTCGTCCTTCTTTGCTCCTCAACCCATGAATCATCTTAGTCATCCTTTTTTGCTCCTCAACCCATGAAAAATCTTAGTCGTCCTTCTTTGCTCCTCAACCCATAAATCATCTTAGTCGTCATCCTTTGCTCCTCAACCCATAAATCATCTTAGTCGTCCTTTTTTTCTCCTCAACCCATGAATCATCTTAGTCGTCCTTCTTTGCTCCTCAACCAATGAATCATCTTAGTCGTCCTTCTTTGCTCCTCAACCCATGAATCATCTTAGTCGTCCTTTTTTGCTCCGCAACCCACTTATCATCTTAGTTGTATTTTTTTGCTCCTAAACCCATGAATCATATTAGTTGTCCTCCTACTTTTCTCCTCAACCCATGAATCATCTTAATTTTCCTCTCTATTAGCTCCTCAACACAGGAACCATCTTAGTCATCATCCTTCTTTGCTCCTTAACCTATGAATCATCTTAGTTGCCCTCTTTCTTTCTTCCTCAACCTATGAATCATCTTAGTCTTCCTTCATATCTCCTCAACCCACGAATCCTCTTGGGCGTCTTTTTTTGCTCTTTAACCCCAGAATTAACTTAGTCGACCTTCTTTCCTCCTCAACCCATGAATCATCTTAGTCGTCCTTCTTTGATCCCCAACCCATGAATCATCTTAGTCGTCCTTCTTTGCTCCTCAACCCATGAATCATCTTGGTCATCCTTCCGTGCTCCTCAAACCATGAATCATCTTAGTCGTCCTTCTTTGCTCCTCAACCCATGAATCATCTTAGTCGTCCTTCTTTGCTCCTCAACCCATGAATCATCTTAGTCGTCCTCTTCCTTTTCTCCTCAACCCATGAACCATCTTATTTGCCTTCTTTGCTCCTCAAACCATGAATCATCTTGGTCGTCCTTCTTTGCTCCTCAACCCATGAATCATCTTAGTCGTCGTTCTTTGCTCCTCAACCTATGAATTATCTTAGTCGTCCTTCTTTGCTCCTCAACCCATGAATCATCTTAGTCGTCCTTCTTTGCTTCTCAACCCATGAACCATCTTATTTGCCTTCTTTGCTCCTCATCCATGAATCATCTTAGTCGTGCTTCTTTGCTCCTCAACCCATGAATCATCTTAGTCGTCCTTCTTTGCTCCTCAACCCATGAACCATCTTATTTGCCTTCTTTGCTCCTCAACCCATGAATCATCTTAGTCGTCCTTCTTTGCTCCTCAACCCATGAATCATCTTAGTCGTCCTTCTTTGCTCCTCAACGTATAAATCATCTTAGTCGTCCTTCTTTGCTCCTTAACCCATGAATCATCTTATTCGTCCTTCTTTGCTCTTCAACCCATGAATCATCTTAGTCGTCCTTCTTTGCTCCTCAACCCATGAATCATCTTAGTCGTCCATCTTTGCTCCTCAACCCATAAATCATCTTAGTCGTCCTTCTTTGCTCCTTAACCCATGAATCATCTTAGACGTCCTCCTTTGCTCCTCAACCCATGAATCATTTTAGTCGTCCTTTTTCGCTCCTCAACCCATGAATCATTTTTGTCGTGCTTCTTTGCTCCTCAACCCATGAATCATCTTAGTCGTCCTTCTTTGCTCCTCAACCCATGAATCATCTTAGTCGTCCTTCTTTGCTCCTCAACCCATGAATCATCTTAGTCGTCCTTCTTTGCTCCTCAACCCATAAATCATCTTAGTCGTCCTTCTTTGCTCCTCAACCTATGAATCATCTTAGTCGTCCTTCTTTGCTCCTCAACCCATGAACCATCTAGTAGTCCTTCTTTGCTCATCAACCCATGAATCATCTTAGTCGTCCTTCTTTGCTCCTCAACCCATGAATCATCTTAGTCGTCCTTCTTTGCTCCTCAACCCATGAATCATCTTAGTCGTCCTTCTTTGCTCGTCAACCCATGAATCATCTTAGTGGTCCTTCTTTTCTCCTCAACCCATGAATCATCTTAGTCATCCTTCTTTGGTCCTCAACCCATGAATCATCTTAGTCGTCCTTCTTTGCTCCTCAACCCCTTAATCATCTTAGTCGTCCTCCTTTGCTCCTCAACCCATAAATCATTTTAGTCGTCCTTCTTTGCTTCTTAACCCATGAATCATCTTAGTCATCCTTCTTTGCTCTTTAACCCATGAATCATCTTAGTCGTCCTTCTTTGCTCCTTAACCAATGAATCATCTTAGTCGTCCTTCTTCGCTCCTCAACCCATGAATCACCTTAGTCATGATTCTTTACTCCTCAACCCATGAATCATCTTAGTCGTCCTTCTTTGCTCCTCAATCCATGAATCATCTTAGTGGTCCTTCTTTGCTCCTCAACCCATGAATCATCTTAGACGTATTTCTTTGCTCCTCAACCCATGAATCATTTTAGTCATCCTTTTTTGCTCCTCAACCCATGAATCATCTTAGACGTCCTTCTTTTCTTCTCAACCCATGAATCATCTTAGTGGTCCTTCTTTTCTCCTCAACCCATGAATCATCTTAGTCGTCCTCTTCCTTTTCTCCTCAACCCATGAACCATCTTAGTCATCCTTCTTTGCTCCTCAACCCATGAATCATCTTAGTCGTCCTTCTTTGCTCGTCAACCGAAGAATCATCTAAGTCGTCCTTCTTTGCTCCTCAATCCATGAACCATCATATTTGCCTTCTTTGCAACTCAACCCATGAATAATCTTAGACGTCGTTCTTTTCTCCTCAACCCATGAATCATCTTAGTCGTTTTTCTTTTCTCCTCAACCCATGAATCATCTTAGTCGTCCTTCTTCGCCTCTCAACCCATGAATCATCTTAGTCATCCTTCTTTGCTCTTTAACCCATGAATCATCTTAGTCTTCAAACTTTGCTCCTCAACCAATGAATCATCTTAGTCGGCCTTCTTTGCTCCTCAACCCATGAATCATCTTAGTCGTCCTTCTTTGCTCCTCAACCCATTAATTATCTTGGTCGTCCTTCTTTTCTCCTCAACCCATGAATCATCTTAGTCGTCCTTCTTTGCTCCTCAACCCATGAATCCTCTTAGTCGTCCTTCTTTGCTCCTCAATTTTTGAATCATCTTAGTCGTCCTTCTTTGCTCCTCAACCCATGAATCATCTTAGTCGTTCTTCTTTGCTCCTCAACCCATGAATCATCTTAGTCGTCCTTTTTTGCTCCTCAACCCATGAACCATCTTAGTCGTCCTTCTTTGCTCCTCAACCCATGAATCATCTTAGTCGTCCTTCTTTGCTCCTCAACCCATAAATCATCTTAGTCGTCCTTCTTTGCTCCTCAACCCATGAATCATCTTAGTCGTCCTTCTTTGCTCCTCAACCCATGAATCATCTTAGTCGTCCTTCTTTGCTCATCAACCCATGAATCATCTTAGTCGTCATTCTTTTCCCCTCAACCCATGAATCATCTTAGTCGTCCATCTTTGCTCCTCAACCCATGAACAATCTTGGTCATCCTTCTTTAATCCTCACCCCATAAATCATCTTAGACGTCCTTCTTTGCTCCTCAACCCATGAAGCATCTTATTTGCCTTCTTTGCTCCTCAACCCATGAATCATCTTAGTCGTCCTTCTTTGCTCCTCAACCCATGAATCATCTTAGTCGTCCTTCTTTGCTCCTCAACCCATGAATCATCTTAGTCGTCCTTCTTTGCTCATCAACCCATGAATCATCTTAGTCGTCCTTCTTTGCTCCTCAACCCATGAATCATCTTAGTCGTCCTTCTTTGCTCCTCAACCCATAAATCATCTTAGTCGTCCTTCTTTGCTCGTCAACCCATAAATCATCTTAGTCGTCCTTCTTTGCTCCTCAACACATGAATCATCTTAGTGGTCCTTCTTTGCCTCTCAACCCATGAATCTTCTTAGTCGTCCTTCTTTGCTCCTCAACCAATCATTCATCTTAGTCGTCCTTCTTTGCTCCTCAACCCATAAATAATTTTAGTCGTCCTTCTTTGCTCCTCAACCCATGAATCATCTTAGTCGTCCTTCTTTGCTCCTCAACCCATGAATCATCTTAGTCGTCCTTCTTTGCTCCTAAACCCATGAATCATCTTAGTCGTCCTTCTTTGCTCCTCAACCCATGAATAATCTTGGTCATCCTTCTTTGCTCCTCAACCCATGAATAAACTTAGTCGTCCTTCTTTGCTCATCAACCCATGACTCATCTTAGTCATCCTTCTTTGCTCCTTAACCCATGAATCATCTTAGTCGTCCTTCTTTTCTCCTCAACCCATGAATCATCTTATCGTCCTTCTTTGCTCCTCAACGCATGAATCATCTTAGTCGTCCTTCTTTGCTCCTCAACCCATGAATGATCTTAGTCGTTCTTCTTTGCTCCTCAACTCATGAATCATCTTAGTCGTCCTTCTTTGCTCCTTAACCCACGAATGATTTTAGTCGTCCTTCCAAGCTCCTCAACCCATGAATCATCTTAGTCGTCCTTCTTTGCTCCTCAACCCATGAATCATCTTGGTCAACCTTTTTTGCTCCTCAACGTATGAATCATCTTAGTCGTCCTTCTTTTCTCCTCAACCCATGAATCATCTTAGTCGTCCTTCTTTGCTCCTCAACCCATAAACCATTTATTTGCCTTCTTTGCTCCTCACCCCATGAATCATCTTAGTCGTCAGTCTTTGCTCCTCAACCCATGAATCATCTTAGTCGTCCTTCTTTGCTCCCCAACCCATGAACCATCTTATTTGCCTTCTTTGCTCCTCAACCCATGAATCATCTTAGTCGTCCTTCTTTGCTCCTCAACCCATGAATCATCTTAGTCGTCCTTCTTTGCTCCTCAACCCATGAATCATCTTAGTCATCCTTCTTTGCTCCTCAACCCATGAATCATCTTAGTCGTGCTTCTTTGCTCCTCAACCCATGAATCATCTTAGGCGTCCTTCTTTTCTCCTCAACCCATAAATCATCTTAGTCGTCCTTCTTTGCTTTTCAACCCACGAATCATCTTAGAAGGGCTTCTTTGCCCCTCAACCCATGAATCATCTTAGTCATCCTTCTTTGATCCTCAACCCAAAAATCATCTTAGTCGTGCTTCTTTTCTCCTCAACCCATGAATCATCGTAGACGTTCTTCTTTTCTTCTCAACCCATGAATCATCTTAGTCGTCCTTCTTTGCCCCTCAACCCATGAATCATCTTAGTCATCCTTCTTTGCTCCTTAACCCATGAATCAGCTTAGTCGTCCTTCTTTGCTCCTCAACCAATAAATCATCTTAGTCGTCGTTTCTTTGCTCCTCAACCCATGAATCATCTTAATCGTCCTTCTTTGCTCCTCAACCTATAAATCATCTTAGTCGTCCTTCTTTGCTCCTCAACCCATGAATCACCTTAGTCATCTTTCTTTGCTCCTCAACCCATGAATCATCTTAGTCGTCCTTCTTTGCTCCTCAACCCATGAATCATCTTAGTCATCCTTCTTTGCTCCTCAAGCCATAAATCATCTTAGACGTCCTTCTTTGCTCCTCAACCCATGAATTATTTTAGTCATCCTTCTTTGCTCTTCAACCCATGAATCATCTTAGACGTCTTTCTTTTCTCCTCAACCTATGAATCATCTTAGTCGTCCTTCTTTTCTCCTCAATCCATGAATCATCTTAGTCGTCCTTCTTTGCTCTTCGGCCCATGAATCATCTTAGTCGTCCTTCTTTGCTCCTCAACCCATGAATCATCTTAGTCGTCCTTCTTAGCTCCTCAACCCATGAATCATCTTAGTCGTCCTTCTTTGCTCCTCAACCCATGAATCATCTTAGTCGTCCTTCTTTGCTCCTCAACCGATAAATCATCTTGGTCGTCCTTCTTTTCTCCTCAACCCATGAATCATCTTAGTCGTCCTTCTTTGCTCCTCAACCCATGAATCCTCTTAGTCATCCTTCTTTGCTCCTCAATTTATGAATCATCTTAGTCGTCCTTCTTTGCTCCTCAACCCATGAATAATCTTAGTCGTCCTTCTTTGCTCCTCAACCCATGAATCATCTTAGTCGTCCTTCTTTGCTCCTCAACACATGAACCATCTTAGTCGTCCTTCTTTGCTCCTCAACCCATGAATCATCTTAGTCGTCCTTCTTTGCTCCTCAACCCATAAATCATCTTAGTCGTCCTTCTTTGCTCCTCAACCCATGAATCATCTTAGTCGTCCTTCTTTGCTCCTCAACCCATGAATCATCTTAGTCGTCCTTCTTTGCTCATCAACCCATGAATCATCTTAGTCGTCCATCTTTGCTCCTCAACCCATGAACCATCTTGGTCATCCTTCTTTAATCCTCACCCCATAAATCATCTTAGACGTCCTTCTTTGCTCCTCAACCCATGAAGCATCTTATTTGCCTTCTTTGCTCCTCAACCCATGAATCATCTTAGTCGTCCTTCTTTGCTCGTCAACCCATAAATCATCTTAGTCGTCCTTCTTTGCTCCTCAACACATGAATCATCTTAGTGGTCCTTCTTTGCCTCTCAACCCATGAATCTTCTTAGTCGTCCTTCTTTGCTCCTCAACCAATCATTCATCTTAGTCGTCCTTCTTTGCTCCTCAACCCATAAATAATTTTAGTCGTCCTTCTTTGCTCCTCAACCCATGAATCATCTTAGTCGTCCTTCTTTGCTCCTCAACCCATGAATCATCTTAGTCGTCCTTTTTTGCTCCTAAACCCATGAATCATCTTAGTCGTCCTTCTTTGCTCCTCAACCCATTAATAATCTTGGTCATCCTTCTTTGCTCCTCAACCCATGAATCATCTTAGTCGTCCTTCTTTGCTCCTCAAACCATGACTCATCTTAGTCATCCTTCTTTGCTCCTTAACCCATGAATCATCTTAGTCGTCCTTCTTTTCTCCTCAACCCATGAATCATCTTGGTCGTCCTTCTTTGCTCCTCAACGCATGAATCATCTTAGTCGTCCTTCTTTGCTCCTCAACCCATGAATGATCTTAGTCGTTCTTCTTTGCTCCTCAACTCATGAATCATCTTAGTCGTCCTTCTTTGCTCCTCAACCCACGAATCATTTTAGTCGTCCTTCTAGGCTCCTCAACCCATGAATCATCTTAGTCGTCCTTCTTTGCTCCTCAACCCATGAATCATCTTGGTCAACCTTCTTTGCTCCTCAACGTATGAATCATCTTAGTCGTCCTTCTTATCTCCTCAACCCATGAATCATCTTAGTCGTCCTTCTTTGCTCCTCAACCCATGAACCATCTTATTTGCCTTCTTTGCTCCTCAACCCATGAATAATCTTGGTCATCCTTCTTTGCTCCTCAACCAATGAATCATCTTAGTCCTTCTTCTTTGCTCCTCAACCCATGAACCATCTTATTTGCCTTCTTTGCTCCTCTCATGAATCATCTTAGTCGTCCTTCTTTGCTAATCAACCAATGAATCATCTTAGTCGTCGTTCTTTGCTCCTCAACCCATGAATCATCTTGGTCGTCCTTCTTTGCTCCTCAACCCATGAATCATCTTGGTCATCCTTCTTTACTCCTCAACCCATGAATCATCTTAGACGTCCTTCTTTGCTCCTCAACCCATGAATCATCTTGGTCATCCTTCTTTGCTCCTAAACCCATGAATCATCTTAGTCAACCTTCTTTGCTCCTCAACGTATGAATCATCTTAGTCGTCCTTCTTTTCTCCTCAACCCATGAATCATCTTAGTCGTCCTTTTTTGCTCCTCAACCCATGAACCATTTATTTGCCTTCTTTGCTCCTCAACCCATGAATCATATTAGTCGTCAGTCTTTGCTCCTCAACCCATGAATCATCTTAGTCGTCCTTCTTTGCTCCCCAACCTATGAACCATCTTATTTGCCTTCTTTGCTCCTCAACCCATGAATCATCTTAGACGTCCTTCTTTGCTCCTCAACCCATGAATCATTTTAGTCGTCCTTTTTCGCTCCTCAACCCATGAATCATTTTTGTCGTGCTTCTTTGCTCCTCAACCCATGAATCATCTTAGTCGTCCTTCTTTGCTCCTCAACCCATGAATCATCTTAGTCGTCCTTCTTTGCTCCTCAACCCATGAATCATCTTAGTCGTCCTTCTTTGCTCCTCAACCCATAAATCATCTTAGTCGTCCTTCTTTGCTCCTCAACCTATGAATCATCTTAGTCGTCCTTCTTTGCTCCTCAACCCATGAACCATCTAGTAGTCCTTCTTTGCTCATCAACCCATGAATCATCTTAGTCGTCCTTCTTTGCTCCTCAACCCATGAATCATCTTAGTCGTCCTTCTTTGCTCCTCAACCCATGAATCATCTTAGTCGTCCTTCTTTGCTCGTCAACCCATGAATCATCTTAGTGGTCCTTCTTTTCTCCTCAACCCATGAATCATCTTAGTCATCCTTCTTTGGTCCTCAACCCATGAATCATCTTAGTCGTCCTTCTTTGCTCCTCAACCCCTTAATCATCTTAGTCGTCCTCCAATGCTCCTCAACCCATAAATCATTTTAGTCGTCCTTCTTTGCTTCTTAACCAATGAATCATCTTAGTCATCCTTCTTTGCTCTTTAACCCATGAATCATCTTAGTCGTCCTTCTTTGCTCCTTAACCAATGAATCATCTTAGTCGTCCTTCTTCGCTCCTCAACCCATGAATCACCTTAGTCATGATTCTTTACTCCTCAACCCATGAATCATCTTAGTCGTCCTTCTTTGCTCCTCAATCCATGAATCATCTTAGTGGTCCTTCTTTGCTCCTCAACCCATGAATAATCTTAGACGTATTTCTTTGCTCCTCAACCCATGAATCATTTTAGTCATCCTTTTTTGCTCCTCAACCCATGAATCATCTTAGACGTCCTTCTTTTCTTCTCAACCCATGAATCATCTTAGTGGTCCTTCTTTTCTCCTCAACCCATGAATCATCTTAGTCGTCCTTCTTTGCCTCTCAACCCATGAATCATCTTAGTCATCCTTCTTTGCTCCTCAACCCATGAATCATCTTAGTCGTCCTTCTTTGCTCCTCAACCCATGAATCATCTAAGTCGTCCTTCTTTGCTCCTCAATCCATGAACCATCATATTTGCCTTCTTTGCAACTCAACCCATGAATAATCTTAGACGTCGTTCTTTTCTCCTCAACCTATAAATCATCTTAGTCGTTTTTCTTTTCTCCTCAACCCATGAATCATCTTAGTCGTCCTTCTTTGCCTCTCAACCCATGAATCATCTTAGTCATCCTTTTTTGCTCCTTAACCCATGAATCATCTTAGTCTTCAAACTTTGCTCCTCAACCAATGAATCATCTTAGTCGGCCTTCTTTGCTCCTCAACCCATGAATCATCTTAGTCGTCCTTCTTTGCTCCTCAACCCATTAATCATCTTGGTCGTCCTTCTTTTCTCCTCAACCCATGAATCATCTTAGTCGTCCTTCTTTGCTCCTCAACCCATGAATCCTCTTAGTCGTCCTTCTTTGCTCCTCAATTTTTGAATCATCTTAGTCGTCCTTCTTTGCTCCTCAACCCATGAATCATCTTAGTCGTCCTTCTTTGCTCCTCAACCCATGAATCATCTTAGTCGTCCTTCTTTGCTCCTCAACCCATGAACCATCTTAGTCGTCCTTCTTTGCTCCTCAACCCATGAATCATCTTAGTCGTCCTTCTTTGCTCCTCAACCTATAAATCATCTTAGTCGTCCTTCTTTGCTCCTCAACCCATGAATCATCTTAGTCGTCCTTCTTTGCTCCTCAACCCATGAATCATCTTAGTCGTCCTTCTTTGCTCATCAACCCATGAATCATCTTAGCCGTCATTCTTTTCCCCTCAACCCATGAATCATCTTAGTCGTCCATCTTTGCTCCTCAACCCATGAACAATCTTGGTCATCCATCTTTAATCCTCACCCCATAAATCATCTTAGACGTCCTTCTTTGCTCCTCAATTCATGAAGCATCTTATTTGCCTTCTTTGCTCCTCAACCCATGAATCATCTTAGTCGTCCTTCTTTGCTCCTCAACCCATGAATCATCTTAGTCGTCCTTCTTTGCTCCTCAACCCATGAATCATCTTAGTCGTCCTTCTTTGCTCATCAACCCATGAATCATCTTAGTCGTCCTTCTTTGCTCCTCAACCCATGAATCATCTTAGTCGTCCTTCTTTGCTCCTCAACCCATAAATCATCTTAGTCGTCCTTCTTTGCTCGTCAACCCATAAATCATCTCAGTCGTCCTTCTTTGCTCCTCAACACATGAATCATCTTAGTGGTCCTTCTTTGCCTCTCAACCCATGAATCTTCTTAGTCGTCCTTCTTTGCTCCTCAACCAATCATTCATCTTAGTCGTCCTTTTTTGCTCCTCAACCCATAAATAATTTTAGTCGTCCTTCTTTGCTCCTCAACCCATGAATCATCTTAGTCGTCCTTCTTTGCTCCTCAACCCATGAATCATCTTAGTAGTCCTTCTTTGCTCCTAAACCCATGAATCATCTTAGTCGTCCTTCTTTGCTCCTCAACCCATGAATAATCTTGGTCATCCTTCTTTGCTCCTCAACCCATGAAGAAACTTAGTCGTCCTTCTTTGCTCATCAACCCATGACTCATCTTAGTCATCCTTCTTTGCTCCTTAACCCATGAATCATCTTAGTCGTCCTTCTTTTCTCCTCAACCCATGAATCATCTTGGTCGTCCTTCTTTGCTCCTCAACGCATGAATCATCTTAGTCGTCCTTCTTTGCTCCTCAACCCATGAATGATCTTAGTCGTTCTTCTTCGCTCCTCAACTCATGAATCATCTTAGTCGTCCTTCTTTGCTCCTCAACCCACGAATCATTTTAGTCGTCCTTCCAAGCTCCTCAACCCATGAATCATCTTAGTCGTCCTTCTTTGCTCCTCAACCCATGAATCATCTTGGTCAACCTTCTTTGCTCCTCAACGTATGAATCATCTTAGTCGTCCTTCTTATCTCCTCAACCCATGAATCATCTTAGTCGTCCTTCTTTGCTCCTCAACCCATGAACCATCTTATTTGCCTTCTTTGCTCCTCAACCCATGAATAATCTTGGTCATCCTTCTTTGCTCCTCAACCCATGAATCATCTTAGTCCTTCTTCTTTGCTCCTCAACCCATGAACAATCTTATTTGCCTTCTTTGATCCTCTCATGAATCATCTTAGTCGTCGATCTTTGCTAATCAACCAATGAATCATCTTAGTCGTCGTTCTTTGCTCCTCAACCCATGAATCATCTTGGTCGTCCTTCTTTGAACCTCAACCCATGAATCATCTTGGTCATCCTTTTTTGCTCCTCAACCCATGAATCATCTTAGTCGTCCTTCTTTGCTCCTCAACCCATGAATCATCTTGGTCATCCTTCTTTGCTCCTAAACCCATGAATCATCTTAGTCAACCTTCTTTGCTCATCAACGTATGAATCATCTTAGTCGTCCTTCTTTTCTCCTCAACCCATGAATCATCTTAGTCGTCCTTCTTTGCTCCTCAACCCATGAACCATTTATTTGCCTTCTTTGCTCCTCACCCCATGAATCATCTTAGTCGTCAGTCTTTGCTCCTCAACCCATGAATCATCTTAGTCGTCCTTCTTTGCTCCCCAACCCATGAACCATCTTATTTGCCTTCTTTGCTCCTCAACCCATGAATCATCTTAGTCGTCCTTCTTTGCTCCTCAACCCATGAATCATCTTAGTCGTCCTTCTTTGCTCCTCAACCCATGAATCATCTTAGTCATCCTTCTTTGCTCCTCAACCCATGAATCATCTTAGTCGTGCTTCTTTGCTCCTCAACCCATGAATCATCTTAGGCGTCCTTCTTTTCTCCTCAACCCATAAATCATCTTAGTCGTCCTTTTTTGCTTTTCAACCCACGAATCATCTTAGACGTGCTTCTTTGCCCCTCAACCCATGAATCATCTTAGTCATCCTTCTTTGATCCTCAACCCATGAACCATCTTAGTCGTCCTTCTTTGCTCCTCAACCCATGAATCATCTTAGTCGTCCTTCTTTGCTCCTCAACCTATAAATCATCTTAGTCGTCCTTCTTTGCTCCTCAACCCATGAATCATCTTAGTCGTCCTTCTTTGCTTTTCAACCCACGAATCATCTTAGACGTGCTTCTTTGCCCCTCAACCCATGAATCATCTTAGTCGTCCTTCTTTGCTCCTCAACCCATGAACCATCTTAGTCGTCCTTCTTTGCTCCTCAACCCATGAATCATCTTAGTCGTCCTTCTTTGCTCCTCAACCTATAAATCATCTTAGTCGTCCTTCTTTGCTCCTCAACCCATGAATCATCTTAGTCGTCCTTCTTTGCTCCTCAACCCATGAATCATCTTAGTCGTCCTTCTTTGCTCATCAACCCATGAATCATCTTAGCCGTCATTCTTTTCCCCTCAACCCATGAATCATCTTAGTCGTCCATCTTTGCTCCTCAACCCATGAACAATCTTGGTCATCCATCTTTAATCCTCACCCCATAAATCATCTTAGACGTCCTTCTTTGCTCCTCAATTCATGAAGCATCTTATTTGCCTTCTTTGCTCCTCAACCCATGAATCATCTTAGTCGTCCTTCTTTGCTCCTCAACCCATGAATCATCTTAGTCGTCCTTCTTTGCTCCTCAACCCATGAATCATCTTAGTCGTCCTTCTTTGCTCATCAACCCATGAATCATCTTAGTCGTCCTTCTTTGCTCATCAACCCATGAATCATCTTAGTCGTCCTTCTTTGCTCCTCAACCCATAAATCATCTTAGTCGTCCTTCTTTGCTCGTCAACCCATAAATCATCTCAGTCGTCCTTCTTTGCTCCTCAACACATGAATCATCTTAGTGGTCCTTCTTTGCCTCTCAACCCATGAATCTTCTTAGTCGTCCTTCTTTGCTCCTCAACCAATCATTCATCTTAGTCGTCCTTTTTTGCTCCTCAACCCATAAATAATTTTAGTCGTCCTTCTTTGCTCCTCAACCCATGAATCATCTTAGTCGTCCTTCTTTGCTCCTCAACCCATGAATCATCTTAGTAGTCCTTCTTTGCTCCTAAACCCATGAATCATCTTAGTCGTCCTTCTTTGCTCCTCAACCCATGAATAATCTTGGTCATCCTTCTTTGCTCCTCAACCCATGAAGAAACTTAGTCGTCCTTCTTTGCTCATCAACCCATGACTCATCTTAGTCATCCTTCTTTGCTCCTTAACCCATGAATCATCTTAGTCGTCCTTCTTTTCTCCTCAACCCATGAATCATCTTGGTCGTCCTTCTTTGCTCCTCAACGCATGAATCATCTTAGTCGTCCTTCTTTGCTCCTCAACCCATGAATGATCTTAGTCGTTCTTCTTCGCTCCTTAACTCATGAATCATCTTAGTCGTCCTTCTTTGCTCCTCAACCCACGAATCATTTTAGTCGTCCTTCCAAGCTCCTCAACCCATGAATCATCTTAGTCGTCCTTCTTTGCTCCTCAACCCATGAATCATCTTGGTCAACCTTCTTTGCTCCTCAACGTATGAATCATCTTAGTCGTCCTTCTTATCTCCTCAACCCATGAATCATCTTAGTCGTCCTTCTTTGCTCCTCAACCCATGAACCATCTTATTTGCCTTCTTTGCTCCTCAACCCATGAATAATCTTGGTCATCCTTCTTTGCTCCTCAACCCATGAATCATCTTAGTCCTTCTTCTTTGCTCCTCAACCCATGAACAATCTTATTTGCCTTCTTTGCTCCTCTCATGAATCATCTTAGTCGTCCTTCTTTGCTAATCAACCAATGAATCATCTTAGTCGTCGTTCTTTGCTCCTCAACCCATGAATCATCTTGGTCGTCCTTCTTTGAACCTCAACCCATGAATCATCTTGGTCATCCTTCTTTGCTCCTCAACCCATGAATCATCTTAGTCGTCCTTCTTTGCTCCTCAACCCATGAATCATCTTGGTCATCCTTCTTTGCTCCTAAACCCATGAATCATCTTAGTCAACCTTCTTTGCTCATCAACGTATGAATCATCTTAGTCGTCCTTCTTTTCTCCTCAACCCATGAATCATCTTAGTCGTCCTTCTTTGCTCCTCAACCCATGAACCATTTATTTGCCTTCTTTGCTCCTCACCCCATGAATCATCTTAGTCGTCAGTCTTTGCTCCTCAACCCATGAATCATCTTAGTCGTCCTTCTTTGCTCCCCAACCCATGAACCATCTTATTTGCCTTCTTTGCTCCTCAACCCATGAATCATCTTAGTCGTCCTTCTTTGCTCCTCAACCCATGAATCATCTTAGTCGTCCTTCTTTGCTCCTCAACCCATGAATCATCTTAGACATCCTTCTTTGCTCCTCAACCCATGAATCATCTTAGTCGTGCTTCTTTGCTCCTCAACCCATGAATCATCTTAGGCGTCCTTCTTTTCTCCTCAACCCATAAATCATCTTAGTCGTCCTTCTTTGCTTTTCAACCCACGAATCATCTTAGACGTGCTTCTTTGCCCCTCAACCCATGAATCATCTTAGTCATCCTTCTTTGATCCTCAACCCAAAAATCATCTTAGTCGTCCTTCTTTTCTCCTCAACCCATGAATCATCGTAGACGTTCTTCTTTTCTTCTCAACCCATGAATCATCTTAGTCGTCCTTCTTTGCCCCTCAACCCATGAATCATCTTAGTCATCCTTCTTTGCTCCTTAACCCATGAATCATCTTAGTCGTCCTTCTTTGCTCCTCAACCAATAAATCATCTTAGTCGTCGTTTCTTTGCTCCTCAACCCATGAATCATCTTAATCGTCCTTCTTTGCTCCTCAACCTATAAATCATCTTAGTCGTCCTTCTTTGCTCCTCAACCCATGAATCACCTTAGTCATCTTTCTTTGCTCCTCAACCCATGAATCATCTTAGTCGTCCTTCTTTGCTCCTCAACCCATGAATCATCTTAGTCATCCTTCTTTGCTCCTCAAGCCATAAATCATCTTAGACGTCCTTCTTTGCTCCTCAACCCATGAATTATTTTAGTCATCCTTCTTTGCTCTTCAACCCATGAATCATCTTAGACGTCTTTCTTTTCTCCTCAACCTATGAATCATCTTAGTCGTCCTTCTTTTCTCCTCAATCCATGAATCATCTTAGTCGTCCTTCTTTGCTCTTCGGCCCATGAATCATCTTAGTCGTCCTTCTTTGCTCCTCAACCCATGAATCATCTTAGTCGTCCTTCTTAGCTCCTCAACCCATGAATCATCTTAGTCGTCCTTCTTTGCTCCTCAACCCATGAATCATCTTAGTCGTCCTTCTTTGCTCCTCAACCGATAAATCATCTTGGTCGTCCTTCTTTTCTCCTCAAC
The DNA here is from genome assembly GCA_963969495.1 of Ceratothoa steindachneri. Lineage (NCBI taxonomy): Eukaryota > Metazoa > Arthropoda > Malacostraca > Isopoda > Cymothoidae > Ceratothoa > Ceratothoa steindachneri. The sequence continues at coordinate 69,781,392 of OZ018319.1, forward strand.
CCATGAATCATCTTAGTCGTCCTTCTTTGCTCCTCAACCCATGAATCCTCTTAGTCATCCTTCTTTGCTCCTCAATTTATGAATCATCTTAGTCGTCCTTCTTTGCTCCTCAACCCATGAATAATCTTAGTCGTCCTTCTTTGCTCCTCAACCCATGAATCATCTTAGTCGTCCTTCTTTGCTCCTCAACACATGAACCATCTTAGTCGTCCTTCTTTGCTCCTCAACCCATGAATCATCTTAGTCGTCCTTCTTTGCTCCTCAACCCATAAATCATCTTAGTCGTCCTTCTTTGCTCCTCAACGCATGAATCATCTTAGTCGTCCTTCTTTGCTTCTCAACCCATGAATCATCTTAGTCGTCCTTCTTTGCTCATCAACCCATGAATCATCTTAGTCGTCCATCTTTGCTCCTCAACCCATGAACCATCTTGGTCATCCTTCTTTAATCCTCACCCCATAAATCATCTTAGACGTCCTTCTTTGCTCCTCAACCCATGAAGCATCTTATTTGCCTTCTTTGCTCCTCAACCCATGAATCATCTTAGTCGTCCTTCTTTGCTCGTCAACCCATAAATCATCTTAGTCGTCCTTCTTTGCTCCTCAACACATGAATCATCTTAGTGGTCCTTCTTTGCCTCTCAACCCATGAATCTTCTTAGTCGTCCTTCTTTGCTCCTCAACCAATCATTCATCTTAGTCGTCCTTCTTTGCTCCTCAACCCATAAAAAATTTTAGTCGTCCTTCTTTGCTCCTCAACCCATGAATCATCTTAGTCGTTCTTCTTTGCTCCTCAACCCATGAATCATCTTAGTCGTCCTTTTTTGCTCCTAAACCCATGAATCATCTTAGTCGTCCTTCTTTGCTCCTCAACCCATGAATAATCTTGGTCATCCTTCTTTGCTCCTCAACCCATGAATCATCTTAGTCGTCCTTCTTTGCTCCTCAAACCATGACTCATCTTAGTCATCCTTCTTTGCTCCTTAACCCATGAATCATCTTAGTCGTCCTTCTTTTCTCCTCAACCCATGAATCATCTTGGTCGTCCTTCTTTGCTCCTCAACGCATGAATCATCTTAGTCGTCCTTCTTTGCTCCTCAACCCATGAATGATCTTAGTCGTTCTTCTTTGCTCCTCAACTCATGAATCATCTTAGTCGTCCTTCTTTGCTCCTCAACCCACGAATCATTTTAGTCGTCCTTCTAGGCTCCTCAACCCATGAATCATCTTAGTCGTCCTTCTTTGCTCCTCAACCCATGAATCATCTTGGTCAACCTTCTTTGCTCCTCAACGTATGAATCATCTTAGTCGTCCTTCTTATCTCCTCAACCCATGAATCATCTTAGTCGTCCTTCTTTGCTCCTCAACCCATGAACCATCTTATTTGCCTTCTTTGCTCCTCAACCCATGAATAATCTTGGTCATCCTTCTTTGCTCCTCAACCAATGAATCATCTTAGTCCTTCTTCTTTGCTCCTCAACCCATGAACCATCTTATTTGCCTTCTTTGCTCCTCTCATGAATCATCTTAGTCGTCCTTCTTTGCTAATCAACCAATGAATCATCTTAGTCGTCGTTCTTTGCTCCTCAACCCATGAATCATCTTAGTCGTCCTTCTTTGCTCCTCAACCCATGAATCATCTTAGTCGTCCTTCTTTGCTCATCAACCCATGAATCATCTTAGTCGTCATTCTTTTCCCCTCAACCCATGAATCATCTTAGTCGTCCATCTTTGCTCCTCAACCCATGAACAATCTTGGTCATCCTTCTTTAATCCTCACCCCATAAATCATCTTAGACGTCCTTCTTTGCTCCTCAATTCATGAAGCATCTTATTTGCCTTCTTTGCTCCTCAACCCATGAATCATCTTAGTCGTCCTTCTTTGCTCCTCAACCCATGAATCATCTTAGTCGTCCTTCTTTGCTCCTCAACCCATGAATCATCTTAGTCGTCCTTCTTTGCTCATCAACCCATGAATCATCTTAGTCGTCCTTCTTTGCTCCTCAACCCATGAATCATCTTAGTCGTCCTTCTTTGCTCCTCAACCCATAAATCATCTTAGTCGTCCTTCTTTGCTCGTCAACCCATAAATCATCTCAGTCGTCCTTCTTTGCTCCTCAACACATGAATCATCTTAGTGGTCCTTCTTTGCCTCTCAACCCATGAATCTTCTTAGTCGTCCTTCTTTGCTCCTCAACCAATCATTCATCTTAGTCGTCCTTTTTTTTCCTCAACCCATAAATAATTTTAGTCGTCCTTCTTTGCTCCTCAACCCATGAATCATCTTAGTCGTCCTTCTTTGCTCCTCAACCCATGAATCATCTTAGTAGTCCTTCTTTGCTCCTAAACCCATGAATCATCTTAGTCGTCCTTCTTTGCTCCTCAACCCATGAATAATCTTGGTCATCCTTCTTTGCTCCTCAACCCATGAAGAAACTTAGTCGTCCTTCTTTGCTCATCAACCCATGACTCATCTTAGTCATCCTTCTTTGCTCCTTAACCCATGAATCATCTTAGTCGTCCTTCTTTTCTCCTCAACCCATGAATCATCTTGGTCGTCCTTCTTTGCTCCTCAACGCATGAATCATCTTAGTCGTCCTTCTTTGCTCCTCAACCCATGAATGATCTTAGTCGTTCTTCTTCGCTCCTCAACTCATGAATCATCTTAGTCGTCCTTCTTTGCTCCTTAACCCACGAATCATTTTAGTCGTCCTTCCAAGCTCCTCAACCCATGAATCATCTTAGTCGTCCTTCTTTGCTCCTCAACCCATGAATCATCTTGGTCAACCTTCTTTGCTCCTCAACGTATGAATCATCTTAGTCGTCCTTCTTATCTCCTCAACCCATGAATCATCTTAGTCGTCCTTCTTTGCTCCTCAACCCATGAACCATCTTATTTGCCTTCTTTGCTCCTCAACCCATGAATAATCTTGGTCATCCTTCTTTGCTCCTCAACCCATGAATCATCTTAGTCCTTCTTCTTTGCTCCTCAACCCATGAACAATCTTATTTGCCTTCTTTGCTCCTCTCATGAATCATCTTAGTCGTCCTTCTTTGCTAATCAACCAATGAATCATCTTAGTCGTCGTTCTTTGCTCCTCAACCCATGAATCATCTTGGTCGTCCTTCTTTGAACCTCAACCCATGAATCATCTTGGTCATCCTTCTTTGCTCCTCAACCCATGAATCATCTTAGTCGTCCTTCTTTGCTCCTCAACCCATGAATCATCTTGGTCATCCTTCTTTGCTCCTAAACCCATGAATCATCTTAGTCAACCTTCTTTGCTCATCAACGTATGAATCATCTTAGTCGTCCTTCTTTTCTCCTCAACGATGAATCATCTTAGTCGTCCTTCTTTGCTCCTCAACCCATGAACCATTTATTTGCCTTCTTTGCTCCTCACCCCATGAATCATCTTAGTCGTCAGTCTTTGCTCCTCAACCCATGAATCATCTTAGTCGTCCTTCTTTGCTCCCCAACCCATGAACCATCTTATTTGCCTTCTTTGCTCCTCAACCCATGAATCATCTTAGTCGTCCTTCTTTGCTCCTCAACCCATGAATCATCTTAGTCGTCCTTCTTTGCTCCTCAACCCATGAATCATCTTAGTCATCCTTCTTTGCTCCTCAACCCATGAATCATCTTAGTCGTGCTTCTTTGCTCCTCAACCCATGAATCATCTTAGGCGTCCTTCTTTTCTCCTCAACCCATAAATCATCTTAGTCGTCCTTCTTTGCTTTTCAACCCACGAATCATCTTAGACGTGCTTCTTTGCCCCTCAACCCATGAATCATCTTAGTCATCCTTCTTTGATCCTCAACCCAAAAATCATCTTAGTCGTCCTTCTTTTCTCCTCAACCCATGAATCATCGTAGACGTTCTTCTTTTCTTCTCAACCCATGAATCATCTTAGTCGTCCTTCTTTGCCCCTCAACCCATGAATCATCTTAGTCATCCTTCTTTGCTCCTTAACCCATGAATCATCTTAGTCGTCCTTCTTTGCTCCTCAACCAATAAATCATCTTAGTCGTCGTTTCTTTGCTCCTCAACCCATGAATCATCTTAATCGTCCTTCTTTGCTCCTCAACCTATAAATCATCTTAGTCGTCCTTCTTTGCTCCTCAACCCATGAATCACCTTAGTCATCTTTCTTTGCTCCTCAACCCATGAATCATCTTAGTCGTCCTTCTTTGCTCCTCAACCCATGAATCATCTTAGTCATCCTTCTTTGCTCCTCAAGCCATAAATCATCTTAGACGTCCTTCTTTGCTCCTCAACCCATGAATTATTTTAGTCATCCTTCTTTGCTCTTCAACCCATGAATCATCTTAGACGTCTTTCTTTTCTCCTCAACCTATGAATCATCTTAGTCGTCCTTCTTTTCTCCTCAATCCATGAATCATCTTAGTCGTCCTTCTTTGCTCTTCGGCCCATGAATCATCTTAGTCGTCCTTCTTTGCTCCTCAACCCATGAATCATCTTAGTCGTCCTTCTTAGCTCCTCAACCCATGAATCATCTTAGTCGTCCTTCTTTGCTCCTCAACCCATGAATCATCTTAGTCGTCCTTCTTTGCTCCTCAACCGATAAATCATCTTGGTCGTCCTTCTTTTCTCCTCAACCCATGAATCATCTCAGTCGTCCTTCTTTGCTCCTCAACCCATGAATCCTCTTAGTCATCCTTCTTTGCTCCTCAATTTATGAATCATCTTAGTCGTCCTTCTTTGCTCCTCAACCCATGAATAATCTTAGTCGTCCTTCTTTGCTCCTCAACCCATGAATCATCTTAGTCGTCCTTCTTTGCTCCTCAACACATGAACCATCTTAGTCGTCCTTCTTTGCTCCTCAACCCATGAATCATCTTAGTCGTCCTTCTTTGCTCCTCAACCCATAAATCATCTTAGTCGTCCTTCTTTGCTCCTCAACGCATGAATCATCTTAGTCGTCCTTCTTTGCTTCTCAACCCATGAATCATCTTAGTCGTCCTTCTTTGCTCATCAACCCATGAATCATCTTAGTCGTCCATCTTTGCTCCTCAACCCATGAACCATCTTGGTCATCCTTCTTTAATCCTCACCCCATAAATCATCTTAGACGTCCTTCTTTGCTCCTCAACCCATGAAGCATCTTATTTGCCTTCTTTGCTCCTCAACCCATGAATCATCTTAGTCGTCCTTCTTTGCTCGTCAACCCATAAATCATCTTAGTCGTCCTTCTTTGCTCCTCAACACATGAATCATCTTAGTGGTCCTTCTTTGCCTCTCAACCCATGAATCTTCTTAGTCGTCCTTCTTTGCTCCTCAACCAATCATTCATCTTAGTCGTCCTTCTTTGCTCCTCAACCCATAAATAATTTTAGTCGTCCTTCTTTGCTCCTCAACCCATGAATCATCTTAGTCGTTCTTCTTTGCTCCTCAACCCATGAATCATCTTAGTCGTCCTTTTTTGCTCCTAAACCCATGAATCATCTTAGTCGTCCTTCTTTGCTCCTCAACCCATGAATAATCTTGGTCATCCTTCTTTGCTCCTCAACCCATGAATCATCTTAGTCGTCCTTCTTTGCTCCTCAAACCATGACTCATCTTAGTCATCCTTCTTTGCTCCTTAACCCATGAATCATCTTAGTCGTCCTTCTTTTCTCCTCAACCCATGAATCATCTTGGTCGTCCTTCTTTGCTCCTCAACGCATGAATCATCTTAGTCGTCCTTCTTTGCTCCTCAACCCATGAATGATCTTAGTCGTTCTTCTTTGCTCCTCAACTCATGAATCATCTTAGTCGTCAAACTTTGCTCCTCAACCCACGAATCATTTTAGTCGTCCTTCTAGGCTCCTCAACCCATGAATCATCTTAGTCGTCCTTCTTTGCTCCTCAACCCATGAATCATCTTGGTCAACCTTCTTTGCTCCTCAACGTATGAATCATCTTAGTCGTCCTTCTTATCTCCTCAACCCATGAATCATCTTAGTCGTCCTTCTTTGCTCCTCAACCCATGAACCATCTTATTTGCCTTCTTTGCTCCTCAACCCATGAATAATCTTGGTCATCCTTCTTTGCTCCTCAACCAATGAATCATCTTAGTCCTTCTTCTTTGCTCCTCAACCCATGAACCATCTTATTTGCCTTCTTTGCTCCTCTCATGAATCATCTTAGTCGTCCTTCTTTGCTAATCAACCAATGAATCATCTTAGTCGTCGTTCTTTGCTCCTCAACCCATGAATCATCTTGGTCGTCCTTCTTTGCTCCTCAACCCATGAATCATCTTGGTCATCCTTCTTTGCTCCTCAACCCATGAATCATCTTAGTCGTCCTTCTTTGCTCCTCAACCCATGAATCATCTTGGTCATCCTTCTTTGCTCCTAAACCCATGAATCATCTTAGTCAACCTTCTTTGCTCCTCAACGTATGAATCATCTTAGTCGTCCTTCTTTTCTCCTCAACCCATGAATCATCTTAGTCGTCCTTTTTTGCTCCTCAACCCATGAACCATTTATTTGCCTTCTTTGCTCCTCAACCCATGAATCATCTTAGTCGTCAGTCTTTGCTCCTCAACCCATGAATCATCTTAGTCGTCCTTCTTTGCTCCCCAACCCATGAACCATCTTATTTGCCTTCTTTGCTCCTCAACCCATGAATCATCTTAGTCGTCCTTCTTTGCTCCTCAACCCATGAATCATCTTAGTCGTCCTTCTTTGCTCCGCAACCCATGAATCATCTTAGTCATCCTTCTTTGCTCCTCAACCCATGAATCATCTTAGTCGTGCTTCTTTGCTCCTCAACCCATGAATCATCTTAGGCGTCCTTCTTTTCTCCTCAACCCATAAATCATCTTAGTCGTCCTTCTTTGCTTTTTAACCCACGAATCATCTTAGACGTGCTTCTTTGCCCCTCAACCCATGAATCATCTTAGTCATCCTTCTTTGATCCTCAACCCAAAAATCATCTTAGTCTTCCTTCTTTTCTCCTCAACCCATGAATCATCGTAGACGTTCTTCTTTTCTTCTCAACCCATGAATCATCTTAGTCGTCCTTCTTTGCCCCTCAACCCATGAATCATTTTAGTCATCCTTCTTTGCTCCTTAACCCATGAATCATCTTAGTCGTCCTTCTTTGCTCCTCAACCAATAAATCATCTTAGTCGTCGTTTCTTTGCTCCTCAACCCATGAATCATCTTAATCGTCCTTCTTTGCTCCTCAACCTATAAATCATCTTAGTCGTCCTTCTTTGCTCCTCAACCCATGAATCACCTTAGTCATCTTTCTTTGCTCCTCAACCCATGAATCATCTTAGTCGTCCTTCTTTGCTCCTCAACCCATGAATTATTTTAGTCATCCTTCTTTGCTCTTCAACCCATGAATCATCTTAGACGTCTTTCTTTTCTCCTCAACCTATGAATCATCTTAGTCGTCCTTCTTTTCTCCTCAATCCATGAATCATCTTAGTCGTCCTTCTTTGCTCTTCAACCCATGAATCATCTTAGTCGTCCTTCTTTGCTCCTCAACCCTTGAATCATCTTAGTCGTCCTTCTTAGCTCCTCACCCATGAATCATCTTAGTCGTCCTTCTTTGCTCCTCAACCCATGAATCATTTTTGTCATCCTTCTTGTCTCCTCAACCCATGAATCATCTTAGTCGTCCTTCTTTGCTCCTCAACCTATGAATAGTCTTGGTCATGCTTCTTTGCTCCTGAACCCATGAATCATCTTAGTCGTCCTTCTTTGCTCCTCAACCCATAAATCCTCTTAGTCATCCTTCTTTGCTCCTTAACCCATGAATCATCTTAGTCGTCCTTCTTTGCTCTTTAACCCATGGAACACCTCAGTCGTCCTTCTTTGCTCCTCAACCCATGAATCATCTCAGTCGTCCTTCTTTGCTCCTTAACCCATGAATCATCTTAGTCGTCCTTCTTTGCTCCTCAACCCATGAATCATCTTAGTCGTCCTTCTTTGCTCCTCAACATATGAATCATCTTAGTCGTCCTTCTTTGCTCCTCAACCCATAAATCATCTTAGTCGTCCTTCTTTGCTCCTCAACACATGAATCATCTTAGTCGTGCTTCTTTGCTCCTCAACCCATGAATTATCTTGGTCAACCTTCTTTGCTCCCCAACGTATGAATCATCTTAGTCGTCCTTCTTTTCTCCTCAACCCATGAATAATCTTAGTCGTCCTTCTTTGCTCCTCAACCCATGAACCATCTTATTTGCCTTCTTTGCTCCTCAACCCATGAATCATCTTAGTCGTCAGTCTTTGCTCCTCAACCCATGAATCATCTTAGTCGTCCTTCTTTGCTCCTCAACCCATGAACCATCCTATTTGCCTTCTTTGCTCCTCAACCCATGAATAAACTTAGTCGTCCTTCTTTGCTAATCAACCAATGAATCATCTTAGTCGTCCTTCTTTGCTCCTCAACCCATGAATCATCTTAGTCGTCCTTCTTTGCTCCTTAACCCATGAATCATCTTAGTCGTCCTTCTTTGCTCCTCAACCCATGAATCATTTTAGTCATCCTTCTTGTCTCCTCAACCCATGAATACTCTTAGTCGTCCTTCTTTGCTCCCCAACCCATGAACCATCTTATTTGCCTTCTTTGCTCCTCAACCCATGAATCATCTTAGTCGTCCTTCTTTGCTCCTCAAACCATGAATCATCTTAGTCGTCCTTCTTTGCTCCTCAACCCATGAATCATCTTAGTCATCCTTCTTTGCTCCTCAACCTATGAATCATCTTAGTCGTGCTTCTTTGCTCCTCAACCCATGAATCATCTTAGGCGTCCTTCTTTTCTCCTCAACCCATAAATCATCTTAGTCGTCTTTCTTTGCTCTTCAACCCACGAATCATCTTAGACGTGCTTCTTTGCCCCTCAACCCATGAATCATCTTAGTCATCCTTCTTTGATCCTCAACCCAAAAATCATCTTAGTCGTCCTTCTTTTCTCCTCAACCCATGAATCATCGTAGACGTTCTTCTTTTCTTCTCAACCCATGAATCATCTTAGTCGTCCTTCTTTGCCCCTCAACCCATGAATCATCTTAGTCATCCTTCTTTGCTCCTTAACCCATGAATCATCTTAGTCGTCCTTCTTTGCTCCTCAACCAATAAATCATCTTAGTCGTCGTTTCTTTGCTCCTCAACCCATGAATCATCTTAATCGTCCTTCTTTGCTCCTCAACCTATAAATCATCGTAGTCGTCCTTCTTTGCTCTTCAACCCATGAATCACCTTAGTCATCTTTCTTTGCTCCTCAACCCATGAATCATCTTAGTCGTCCTTCTTTGCTGCTCAACCCATGAATTATTTTAGTCATCCTTCTTTGCTCTTCAACCCATGAATCATCTTAGACGTCTTTCTTTTCTCCTCAACCTATGAATCATCTTAGTCGTCCTTCTTTTCTCCTCAATCCATGAATCATCTTAGTCGTCCTTCTTTGCTCTTCAACCCATGAATCATCTTAGTCGTCCTTCTTTGCTCCTCAACCCATGAATCATCTTAGTCGTCCTTCTTAGCTCCTCAACCCATGAATCATCTTAGTCGTCCTTCTTTGCTCCTCAACCCCTGAATCATTTTGGTCATCCTTCTTGTCTCCTCAACCCATGAATCATCTTAGTCGTCCATCTTTGCTCCTCAACCTATGAATAATCTTGGTCATGCTTCTTTGCTCCTGAACCCATGAATCATCTTAGTCGTCCTTCTTTGCTCCTTAACCCATAAATCATCTTAGTCATCCTTCTTTGCTCCTTAACCCATGAATCATCTTAGTCGTCCTTCTTTGCTCTTTAACCCATGGAACACCTCAGTCGTCCTTCTTTGCTCCTCAACCCATGAATCATCTCAGTCGTCCTTCTTTGCTCCTCAACCCATGAATCATCTTAGTCGTCCTTCTTTGCTCCTCAACCCATGAATCATCTTGGTCATCCTTCTTTGCTCCTCAACCCATGAATCATCTTAGTCGTCCTTCTTTCTTCCTCAACCCATTAATCATCTTAGTCGTCCATCTTTTCTCCTCAACCCATGAATCATCTTAGTCATCCTTCTTTGCTCCTCAACCCATAAATCATTTTAGTCATCCTTCTTTGCTCCTCAACCCATGAATCATCTTAGTCATGCTTCTTTGCCCCTCAACCCATCAATCATCTTAGTCATCTTTCTTTGATCCTCAACCCAAAAATCATCTTAGTCGTCCTTCTTTTCTCCTCAACCCATGAATCATTGTAGACGTTCTTCTTTTCTCCTCAACCCATGAATCATCTTAGTCGTCAAACTTTGCCCCTCAACCCATGAATCATCTTAGTCATCCTTCTTTGCTCCTTAACCCATGAATCATTTTAGTCGTCCTTCTTTGCTCCTCAACCAATGAATCATCTTAGTCGTCCTTCTTTGCTCCTCAACCCATAAATCATCTTAGTCGTCCTTCTTTGCTCCTCAACACATGAATCACCTTAGTCATATTTCTTTGCTCCTCAACCCATGAATCATCTTAGTCATCCTTCTTTGCTCCTCAACCCATAAATCATCTTAGGCATCCTTCTTTGCTCCTCAACCCATAAATCATCTTAGACGTCCTTCTTTGCTCCTCAACGCATGAATTATTTTAGTCATCCTTCTTTGCTCCTCAACCTATGAATCATCTTAGACGTCCTTCTTTTCTCCTCAACCCATGAATCATCTTAGTCGTCCTTCTTTGCTCCTTAACCCATGAATCATCTTAGTCGTCCTTCTTTGCTCCTTAACCCATGAATCATCTTAGTCGTTCTTCTTTGCTCCTCAACCCATGAATCATCTTAGTTGTCCTTCTTTGCTCCTCAACCCATGAATCATCTTAATCAACCTTCTTTGCTCCTCAACCCATTAATCATCTTAGTCGTCCTTCTTTGCTCCTCAACCCATGAAGCATCTTATTTGCCTTCTTTGCTCCTCAACCCATGAATCATCTTAGTCGTCCTTCTTTGCTCCTCAACCCATGAATCATCTTAGTCGTCCTTCTTTGCTCCTCAACCCATGAATCATCTTAGTCGTCCTTCTTAGCTCTTCAACCCATGAATCATCTTAGTCGTCCTTCTTTGCTCCTCAACCCATGAATCATTTTAGTCATCCTTCTTGTCTCCTCAACCCATGAATACTCTTAGTCGTCCTTCTTTGCTCCCCAACCCATGAACCATCTTATTTGCCTTCTTTGCTCCTCAACCCATGAATCATCTTAGTCGTCCTTCTTTGCTCCTCAACCCATGAATCATCTTAGTCGTCCTTCTTTGCTCCTCAACCCATGAATCATCTTAGTCATCTTTCTTTGCTCCTCAAACCATGAATCATCTTAGTCGTGCTTCTTTGCTCCTCAACCCATGAATCATCTTAGGCGTCCTTCTTTTCTCCTCAACCCATAAATCATCTTAGTCGTCCTTCTTTGCTCTTCAACCCACGAATCATCTTAGACGTGCTTCTTTGCCCCTCAACCCATGAATCATCTTAGTCATCCTTCTTTGATCCTCAACCCAAAAATCATCTTAGTCGTCCTTCTTTTCTCCTCAACCCATGAATCATCGTAGACGTTCTTCTTTTCTTCTCAACCCATGAATCATCTTAGTCGTCCTTCTTTGCCCCTCAACCCATGAATCATCTTAGTCATCCTTCTTTGCTCCTTAACCCATGAATCATCTTAGTCGTCCTTCTTTGCTCCTCAACCAATAAATCATCTTAGTCGTCGTTTCTTTGCTCCTCAACCCATGAATCATCTTAATCGTCCTTCTTTGCTCCTCAACCTATAAATCATCTTAGTCGTCCTTCTTTGCTCCTCAACCCATGAATCACCTTAGTAATCTTTCTTTGCTCCTCAACCCATGAATCATCTTAGTCGTCCTTCTTTGCTCCTCAACCCATGAATTATTTTAGTCATCCTTCTTTGCTCTTCAACCCATGAATCATCTTAGACGTCTTTCTTTTCTCCTCAACCTATGAATCATCTTAGTCGTCCTTCTTTTCTCCTCAATCCATGAATCATCTTAGTCGTCCTTCTTTGCTCTTCAACCCATGAATCATCTTAGTCGTCCTTCTTTGCTCCTAAACCCATGAATCATCTTAGTCGTCCTTCTTAGCTCCTCAACCCATGAATCATCTTAGTCGTCCTTCTTTGCTCCTTAACCCATGAATCATTTTGGTCATCCTTCTTGTCTCCTCAACCCATGAATCATCTTAGTCGTCCTTCTTTGCTCCTCAACCTATGAATAATCTTGGTCATGCTTCTTTGCTCCTAAACCCATGAATCATCTTAGTCGTCCTTCTTTGCTCCTCAACCCATAAATCATCTTAGTCATCCTTCTTTGCTCCTTAACCCATGAATCATCTTAGTCGTCCTTCTTTGCTCTTTAACCCATGGAACACCTCAGTCGTCCTTCTTTGCTCCTCAACCCATGAATCATCTCAGTCGTCCTTCTTTGCTCCTCAACCCATGAATCATCTTTGTCGTCCTTCTTTGCTCCTCAACCCATGAATCATCTTAGTCGTCCTTCTTTGCACCTCAACCCATGAATCATCTTAGACGTCCTTCTTTGCTCCTCAACCCATGAATCATCTTAGTCGTCCTTCTTTGCTCCTCAACCCACGAATCATCTTAGTCGTCCTTCTAGGCTCCTCAACCCATGAATCATCTTAGTCGTCCTTCTTTGCTCCTCAACCCATGAATTATCTTGGTCAACCTTCTTTGCTCCCCAACGTATGAATCATCTTAGTCGTCCTTCTTTTCTCCTCAACCCATGAATAATCTTAGTCATCCTTCTTTGCTCCTCAACCCATGAACCATCTTATTTGCCTTCTTTGCTCCTCAACCCATGAATCATCTTAGTCGTCAGTCTTTGCTCCTCAACCCATGAATCATCTTAGTCGTCCTTCTTTGCTCCTCAACCCATGAACCATCTTATTTGCCTTCTTTGCTCCTCAACCCATGAATAAACTTAGTCGTCCTTCTTTGCTAATCAACCAATGGATCATCTTAGTCGTCCATCTTTGCTCCTCAACCCATGAATAATCTTAGTCGTCCTTCTTTGCTCCTCAACACATGAATCATCTTGGTCATCCTTCTTTGCTCCTCAACCCATGAATCATCTTAGTCGTCCTTCTTTCCTCCTCAACCCATGAATCATCTTAGTCGTCCATCTTTTCTCCTCAACCCATGAATCATCTTAGTCATCCTTCTTTGCTTCTAAACCCATAAATCATTTTAGTCATCCTTCTTTGCTCCTCAACCCATGAATCATCTTAGTCATGCTTCTTTGCCCCTCAACCCATCAATCATCTTAGTCATCTTTCTTTGATCCTCAACCCAAAAATCATCTTAGTCGTCCTTCTTTTCTCCTCAACCCATGAATCATTGTAGACGTTCTTCTTTTCTCCTCAACCCATGAATCATCTTAGTCGTCAAACTTTGCCCCTCAACCCATGAATCATCTTAGTCATCCTTCTTTGCTCCTTAACCCATGAATCATCTTAGTCGTCCTTCTTTGCTCCTCAACAAAAGGAATCATCTTAGTCGTCCTTCTTTGCTCCTCAACCCATAAATCATCTTAGTTGTCCTTCTTTGCTCCTCAACACATGAATCACCTTAGACATATTTCTTTGCTCCTCAACCCATGAATCATCTTAGTCATCCTTCTTTGCTCCTCAACCCATGAATTATCTTAGGCATCCTTCTTTGCTCCTCAACCCATAAATCATCTTAGACGTCCTTCTTTGCTCCTCAACGCATGAATTATTTTAGTCATCCTTCTTTGCTCCTCAACCCATGAATCATCTTAGACGTCCTTCTTTTCTCCTCAACCCATGAATCATCTTAGTCGTCCTTCTTTGCTCCTTAACCCATGAATCATCTTAGTCGTCCTCCTTTGCTCCTTAACCCATGAATCATCTTAGTCGTTCTTCTTTGCTCCTCAACCCATGAATCATCTTAGTCGTCCTTCTTTGCTCCTCAACCCATGAATCATCTTAATCAACCTTCTTTGCTCCTCAACCCATTAATCATCTTAGTCGTCCTTCTTTGCTCCTCAACCCATGAAGCATCTTATTTGCCTTCTTTGCTCCTCAACCCATGAATCATCTTAGTCGTCTTTCTTTGCTCCTCAACCCATGAATCATCTTAGTCGTCCTTCTTTGCTCCTCAACTAATGAATCATCTTAGTCGTCCTTCTTAGCTTTTCAACCCATGAATCATCTTAGTCGTCCTTCTTTGCTCCTCAACCCATGAATCATTTTAGTCATCCTTCTTGTCTCCTCAACCCATAAATACTCTTAGTCGTCCTTCTTTGCTCCTCAACCCATGAATCCTCTTAGTCGTCTTTCTTTGCTCCTCAATCCATGAATCATCTTAGTCGTTGTTCTTTGCTCCTCAACTCATGAATCATCTTAGTCGGCCTTCTTTGCTCCTCAACCCATGAATCATCTTAGTCGTCCTTCTTTGCTCCTCAACCTATGAGTCATCTTATCGTCCTTCTTTGCTCCTCAACCCATGAATCATCTTAGTCGTCCTTCTTTGCTCCTCAACCCATGAATCATCTTAGTCGTCCTTCTTTTCTCCTCAACCCATGAATCATCTTAGTCGTCCTTCTTTGCTCCTCAACCCATGAATCATCTTAGTCGTCCTTCTTTGCTCCTCAAACCATGAATCATATTGATCAACCTTCTTTGCTCCTCAACCCATTAATCATCTTAGTCGTCCTTCTTTGCTCCTCAACCCATGAATCATCTTAGTCGTCCTTCTTTGCTCCTCAACCCATGAATCATCTTAGTCGTCCTTCTCTGCTCCTTAACCAATGAATCATCTTAGTCGTCCTTCTTTGCTCCTCAACCCATGAATCATCTTAGTCATCCTTCTTTGCTCCTTAACCAATGAATCATCTTAGTCGTCCTTCATTGCTCCTCAACCCATGAATCATCTTAGACGTTCTTCTTTTCTCCTCAACCCATGAATCAGCTTGGTCGTCATTCTTTGCTCCTAAACCCATGAATCATCTTAGTCGTCCATCTTCGCTCGTCAACCCATGAATCATCTTGGTCATACTTCTTTGCTCCTTAACCCATGAATCATCTTAGTCGTACTTCTTTGCTCCTCAACCAATGAATCATCTTAGTCGTCGTTTCTTTGCTCCTCAACCCATGAATCATCTTAGTCGTCCTTCTTTGCTCCTCAACCCATAAATCATCTTAGTCGTCCTTCTTTGCTGCTCAACACATGAATCACCTTAGTCATCTTTCTTTGCTCCTCAACCCATGAATCATCTTAGTCGTCCTTCTTTGGTCCTCAACCCATGAATCATCTTAGTCATCCTTCTTTGATTCTCAACCCATAAATGATCTTAGACGTCCTTCTTTGCTCCTCACCCCATGAATAATTTTAGTCATCCTTCTTTGCTCCTCAACCCATGAATCATCTTAGACGTCCTTCTTTTCTCCTCAACCCATGAATCATCTTAGTCGTCCTTCTTTGCTCCTTAACCCATGAATTATCTTAGTCGTCCTTCTTTGCTCCTCAACCCATGAATCATCTTAGTCGTGCTTCTTTGCTCCTCAACCCATGAATCATCTTAGTCGTCCTTCTTTGCTCCTCAACCCATGAAGCATCTTATTTGCCTTCTTTGCTCCTCAACCCATGAATCATCTTAGTCGTCCTTCTTTGCTCCTCAACCCATGAATCATCTTAGTCGTCCATCTTTGCTCCTCAACCCATGAATCATCTTAGTCGTCCTTCTTTGCTCCTCAACCCATGAATCATCTTAGTCATCCTTCTTTGCTCCTTAACCCATGAATCATCTTAGTCTTCCTTCATTGCTCCTCAACCCTTGAATCATCTTAGACGTTCTTCTTTTCTCCTCAACCCATGAATCATCTTAGTCGTCCTTCTTTTCCCCTCAACCCATGAATCATCTCAGTCATCCTTCTTTGCTCCTTAACCCATGAATCATCTTAGTCGTCCTTCTTTGCTCCTCAACCAATGAATCATCTTAGTCGTCGTTTCTTTGCTCCTTAACAATGAATCATCTTAGTCGTCCTTCTTTGCTCCTCAACCCATAAATCATCTTAGTCGTCCTTCTTTGCTCCTCAACCCATGAATCACCTTAGTCATCTTTCTTTGCTCCTCAACCCATGAATCATCTTAGTCGTCCTTCTTTGCTCCTCAACCCATGAATCATCTTAGTCGTCCTTCTTTGCTAATCAACCCATGAATCATCTTAGTCGTCCTTCTTTGCTCCTCAACCCATGAACCATCTTGGTCGTCCTTCTTTGCTCCTTAACCCATGAATCAGCTTGGTCGTCATTCTTTGATCCTAAACCCATGAATCATCTTAGTCGTCCATCTTTGCTCGTCAACCCATGAATCATCTTGTTCATCCTTCTTTGCTCATCAACCCATTAATCATCTTAGACGTCCTTCTTTGCTCCTTAACCCATGAATCATCTTAATCAACCTTCTTTGCTCCTCAACCCATTAATCATCTTAGTCGTCCTTCTTTGCTCCTCAACCCATTAAGCATCTTATTTGCCTTCTTTGCTCCTCAGCTCATGAATCATCTTAGTCGTCCTTCTTTGCTCATCAACCCATGAATCATCTTAGTCGTCCTTCTTTGCTCCTTAACCCATGAATCATCTTAGTCGTCCTTCTTTGCTCCTCAACCCATGAATCATCTTAGTCTTCCTTCTTTGCTCCTCAACCCATGAATCATCTTAGTCGTCCTTCTTTGCTCCTCAACCCATGAATCATCTTAGTCGTCCTTCTTTGCTCGTCAACCCATAAATCATCTTAGTCGTCCTTATTTGCTTCTCAACCCATGAATCATCTTAGTCGTCCTTCTTTGCCTCTCAACCCATGAATCATCTTAGTCGTCCTTCTTTGCTCCTCAACCAATCATTCATCTTAGTCGTCCTTCTTTGCTCCTCAACTTATGAATCATTTTAGTCGTCCTTCTTTGCTTCTGAACACATGAATCATCTTAGTCGTCCTTCTTTGCTCCTCAACCCATGAATCATCTTAGTCGTCCTTCTTTGCTCCTAAACCCATGAATCATTTTAGTCGTCCTTCTTTGCTCCTCAACCCATGAATAATCTTGGTCATCATTCTTTTTCCTCAACCCATGAATCATCTTAGTCGTCCTTCTTTGCTACTCAACCCATAAATCATCTTAGTCGTCCTTCTTTGCTCCTCAACCCATGAATCATATTAGTCATCCTTCTTTGCTCCTTAACCCATGAATCATCTTAGTCGTCCTTCTTTGCTCCTCAACCCATGAATCATCTTAGTCGTCCTTCTTTGCTCCTTAACCCATGAATCATCTTAGTCGTCCTTCTTTGCTCCTCAACCCATGAATCATCTTAGTCGTCCTTCTTTGCTCCTCAACCCATGAATCATCTTAGTCGTCCTTCTTTGCTCCTCAACACATGAATACCCTTAGTCCTCTTTTTTGCTCCTCAACCCATGAATCATTTTAGTCGTCCTTCTTTGCTCCTCAACCCATGAATCATCTTAGTCATCCTTCTTTGCTCCTCAACCCATAAATCATCTTAGACGTCTTTCTTTGCTCCTCAACCCATGAATAATTTTAGTCATCCTTCTTTGCTCCTCAACCCATGAATCATCTTAGACGTCCTTCTTTTCTCCTCAACCCATGAATCATCTTAGTCGTCCTTCTTTGCTCCTTAACCCATGAATCATCTTAGTCGTCCTTCTTTGCTCCTCAACCCATGAACCATCTTATTTGCTTTGTTTACTAATCAACCCATGAATCATCTTAATCGTCCTTCTTTGCTAATCAACCCATGAATCATCTTAGTCGTCCTTCTTGGCTCCTCAACCCATGAATCATCTTGGTCGTCCTTCTTTGCTCCTCAACCCATGAATCATCTTAGTCGTGCTTCTTTGCTCCTCAACCCATGAATCATCATAGTCGTCCTTCTTTGCTCCTCAACCCAAGAAGCATCTTAATTGCCTTCTTTGCGCCTCAACCCATGAATCATCTTAGTCGTCCTTCTTTGCTAATCAACCCATGAATCATCTTAGTCGTCCTTCTTTGCTCCTCAACCCATCAATCATCTTGGTCGTCCTTCTTTGCTCCTCATCCATGAATCAGCTTGGTCGTCATTCTTTGCTCCTAAACCCATGAATCATCCTAGTCGTCCATCTTTGCTCGTCAACCCATGAATCATCTTGGTCATCCTTCTTTGCTCCTTAACCCATGAATCATCTTAGTCGTCCTTCTTTGCTCCTCAACCAATGAATCATCTTAGTCGTCGTTTCTTTGCTCCTCAACCCATGAATCATCTTAGTCGTCCTTCTTTGCTCCTCAACCCATAAATCATCTCAGTCGTCCTTCTTTGCTCCTCAACACATGAATCACCTTAGTCATCTTTCTTTGCTCTTCAACCCATGAATCATCTTAGTCGTCCTTCTTTGCTCCTCAACCCATGAATCATCTTAGTCATCCTTCTTTGCTCCTCAACCCATAAATGATCTTAGACGTCCTTCTTTGCTCCTCAACCCATGAATCATCTTAGTCGTGCTTCTTTGCTCCTCAACCCATGAATCATCTTAGTCGTCCTTCTTTGCTCCTCAACCCAAGAAGCATCTTATTTGCCTTCTTTGCTCCTCAACCCATGAATCATCTTAGTCGTCCTTCTTTGCTTATCAACCCATGAATCATCTTAGTCGTCCTTCTTTGCTCCTCAACCCATAAATCATCTTGGTCGTCCTTCTTTGCTCCTTAACCCATGAATCAGCTTGGTCGTCATTCTTTGCTCCTAAACCCATGAATCATCTTAGTCGTCCATCTTTGCTCCTCAACCCATGAAGCATCTTATTTGCCTTCTTTGCTCCTCAACCCATGAATCATCTTAGTCGTCCTTCTTTGCTCCTTAACCCATGAATCATCTTAGTCGTCCTTCTTTGCTCCTCAACCCATGAATCATCTTAGTCGTCCTTCTTTGATCCTCAACCCATGAATCATCTTAGTCGTCCTTCTTTGCTCCTCAACCCATGAATCATCTTAGTCGTCCTTCTTTGCTCCTTAACCCATGAATCATCTTAGTCGTCCTTCTTTGCTCCTCAACCCATGAATCATCTTAGTCGTCCTTCTTTGCTCCTCAACCCATGAATCATCTTGGTCATCCTTCTTTGCTCATCAACCCATAAATTATCTTAGACATCCTTCTTTGCTCCTCAACCCATGAATCATCTTAGTCGTCCTTCTTTGCTCCTCAACCCATGAATCATCTTAGTCGTGCTTCTTTGCTCCTCAACCCATGAATCATCTTAGTCGTCCTTCTTTGCTCCTCAACCCAAGAAGCATCTTATTTGCCTTCATTGCTCCTCAACCCATGAATCATCTTAGTCGTCCTTCTTTGCTTATCAACCCATGAATCATCTTAGTCGTCCTTCTTTGCTCCTCAACCCATAAATCATCTTAGTCGTCCTTCTTTGCTCCTTAACCCATGAATCAGCTTGGTCGTCATTCTTTGCTCCTAAACCCATGAATCATCTTAGTCGTCCATCTTTGCTCGTCAACCCATGAATCATCTTGGTCATCCTCCTTTGCTCATCAACCCATAAATCATCTTAGACGTCCTTCTTTGCTCCTTAACCCATGAATCATCTTAATCAACCTTCTTTGCTCCTCAACCCATGAATCATCTTAGTCGTCCTTCTTTGCTCCTCAACCCATGAATCATCTTAGTCGTCCTTCTTTGCTCCTCAACCCATGAATCATCTTAGTCTTCCTTCTTTAATCCTCAACCCATGAATCATCTTAGTCGTCCTTCTTTGCTCGTCAACCCATAAATCATCTTAGTCGTCCTTATTTGCTTCTCAACCCATGAATCATCTTAGTCGTCCTTCTTTGCCTCTCAACCCATGAATCATCTTAGTCGTCCTTCTTAGCTCCTCAACCCATGAATCATCTTAGTCGTCCTTCTTTGCTCCTCAACCCATGAATCATTTTAGTCATCCTTCTTGTCTCCTCAACCCATGAATCATCTTAGTCGTCCTTCTTTGCTCCTCAACCCATGAATCCTCTTTCTCGTCCTTCTTTGCTCCTCAATCCATGAATCATCTTAGTCTTCCTTCTTTGCTCCTCAACCCATGAATCATCTTAGTCGTCCTTCTTTGCTCCTCAACCCATGAATATCTTAGTCGTCCTTCTTTGCTCCTCAACCCATGAATCATCTTAGTCGTCCTTCTTTGATCCTCAACCCATGAATCATCTTAGTCGTCCTTCTTTGCTCCTCAACCCATGAATCATCTTAGTCGTCCTTCTTTGCTCCTCAACCCATGAATCATCTTAGTCGTCCTTCTTTGCTCCTCAACCCATGAATCACCTTAGTCATCTTTCTTTGCTCTTCAACCCATGAATCATCTTAGTCGTCCTTCTTTGCTCCTCAACCCATGAATCATCTTAGTCATCCTTCTTTGCTCCTCAACCCATAAATGATCTTAGACGTCCTTCTTTGCTCCTCAACCCATGAATCATCTTAGTCGTGCTTCTTTGCTCCTCAACCCATGAATCATCTTAGTCGTCCTTCTTTGCTCCTCAACCCATGAACCATCTTATTTGCCTTCTTTGCTCCTCAACCCATGAATCATCTTAGTCGTCCTTCTTTGCTTATCAACCCATGAATCATCTTAGTCGTCCTTCTTTGCTCCTCAACCCATAAATCATCTTGGTCGTCCTTCTTTGCTCCTTAACCCATGAATCAGCTTGGTCGTCATTCTTTGCTCCTAAACTCATGAATCATCTTAGTCGTCCATCTTTGCTCCTCAACCCATGAAGCATCTTATTTGCCTTCTTTGCTCCTCAACCCATGAATCATCTTAGTCGTCCTTCTTTGCTCCTTAACCCATGAATCATCTTAGTCGTCCTTCTTTGCTCCTCAACCCATGAATCATCTTAGTCGTCCTTCTTTGATCCTCAACCCATGAATCATCTTAGTCGTCCTTCTTTGCTCCTCAACCCATGAATCATCTTAGTCATCCTTCTTTGCTCCTTAACCCATGAATCATCTTAGTCGTCCTTCTTTGCTCCTCAACCCATGAATCATCTTAGTCGTCCTTCTTTGCTCCTCAACCCATGAATCATCTTGGTCATCCTTCTTTGCTCATCAACCCATAAATTATCTTAGACATCCTTCTTTGCTCCTCAACCCATGAATCATCTTAGTCGTCCTTCTTTGCTCCTCAACCCATGAATCATCTTAGTCGTGCTTCTTTGCTCCTCAACCCATGAATCATCTTAGTCGTCCTTCTTTGCTCCTCAACCCAAGAAGCATCTTATTTGCCTTCATTGCTCCTCAACCCATGAATCATCTTAGTCGTCCTTCTTTGCTTATCAACCCATGAATCATCTTAGTCGTCCTTCTTTGCTCCTCAACCCATAAATCATCTTAGTCGTCCTTCTTTGCTCCTTAACCCATGAATCAGCTTGGTCGTCATTCTTTGCTCCTAAACCCATGAATCATCTTAGTCGTCCATCTTTGCTCGTCAACCCATGAATCATCTTGGTCATCCTCCTTTGCTCATCAACCCATAAATCATCTTAGACGTCCTTCTTTGCTCCTTAACCCATGAATCATCTTAATCAACCTTCTTTGCTCCTCAACCCATGAATCATCTTAGTCGTCCTTCTTTGCTCCAAAACCCATGAATCATCTAAGTCGTCCTTCTTTGCTCCTCAACCCATGAATCATCTTAGTCTTCCTTCTTTAATCCTCAACCCATGAATCATCTTAGTCGTCCTTCTTTGCTCGTCAACCCATAAATCATCTTAGTCGTCCTTATTTGCTTCTCAACCCATGAATCATCTTAGTCGTCCTTCTTTGCCTCTCAACCTATGAATCATCTTAGTCGTCCTTCTTAGCTCCTCAACCCATGAATCATCTTAGTCGTCCTTCTTTGCTCCTCAACCCATGAATCATTTTAGTCATCCTTCTTGTCTCCTCAACCAATGAATCATCTTAGTCGTCCTTCTTTGCTCCTCAACCCATGAATCCTCTTTCTCGTCCTTCTTTGCTCCTCAATCCATGAATCATCTTAGTCTTCCTTCTTTGCTCCTCAACCCATGAATCATCTTAGTCGTCCTTCTTTGCTCCTCAACCCATGAATATCTTAGTCGTCCTTCTTTGCTCCTCAACCCATGAATCATCTTAGTCGTCCTTCTTTGATCCTCAACCCATGAATCATCTTAGTCGTCCTTCTTTGCTCCTCAACCCATGAATCATCTTAGTCGTCCTTCTTTGCTCCTCAACCCATGAATCATCTTAGTCGTCCTTCTTTGCTCCTCAACCCATGAATCATCTTAGTCGTCCTTCTTTGCTCCTCAACCCATTAATCATCTTAGTAGTCCTTCTTTGCTCATCAACCCATGAATCATCTTAGTCGTCATTCTTTTCTCCTCAACCCATGAATCATCTTAGTCATCCATCTTTGCTCCTCAACCCATGAATCATCTTGGTCATCCTTCTTTGCTCATCAACCCATAAATTATCTTAGACATCCTTCTTTGCTCCTCAACCCATGAATCATCTTAGTCGTCCTTCTTTGCTCCTCAACCCATGAATCATCTTAGTCGTGCTTCTTTGCTCCTCAACCCATGAATCATCTTAGTCGTCCTTCTTTGCTCCTCAACCCAAGAAGCATCTTATTTGCCTTCTTTGTTCCTCAACCCATGAATCATCTTAGTCGTCCTTCTTTGCTTATCAACCCATGAATCATCTTAGTCGTCCTTCTTTGCTCCTCAACCCATAAATCATCTTGGTCGTCCTTCTTTGCTCCTTAACCCATGAATCAGCTTGGTCGTCATTCTTTGCTCCTAAACCCATGAATCATCTTAGTCGTCCATCTTTGCTCGTAAACCCATGAATCATCTTGGTCATCCTTCTTTGCTCATCAACCCATAAATCATCTTAGACGTCCTTCTTTGCTCCTTAACCCATGAATCATTTTAATCAACCTTCTTTGCTCCTCAACCCATTAATCATCTTAGTCGTCCTTCTTTGCTCCTCAACCCATTAAGCATCTTATTTGCCTTCTTTGCTCCTCAGCCCATGAATCATCTTAGTCGTCCTTCTTTGCTCATCAATCCATGAATCATCTTAGTCGTCCTTCTTTGCTCCTCAACCCATGAATCATCTTAGTCGTCCTTCTTTGCTCCTCAACCAATGAATCATCTTAGTCGTCCTTCTTTGCTCCTCAACCCATGAATCATCTCAGTCGTCCTTCTTTAATCCTCAACCCATGAATCATCTTAGTCGTCCTTCTTTGCTCGTCAACCCATAAATAACCTTAGTCGTCCTTATTTGCTTCTCAACCCATGAATCATCTTAGTCGTCCTTCTTTGCCTCTCAACCCATGAATCATCTTAGTCGTCCTTCTTTGCTCCTCAACCAATCATTCATCTTAGTCGTCCTTCTTTGCTCCTCAACCCATGAATCATTTTAGTCGTCCTTCTTTGCTTCTGAACACATGAATCATCTTAGTCGTCCTTCTTTGCTCCTCAACCCATGAATCATCTTGGTCATCCTTCTTTGCTCCTCAACCCATGAATCATCTTAGTCGTCCTTCTTTGTTCCTCAACCCATGAATCATCTTGGTCATCCTTCTTTGCTCCCCAACCCATGAATCATCTTAGTCGTCCTTCTTTGCTCCTCAACCCATGAATCATCTTAGTCGTCCTTCTTTGCTCCTCAACCCATGAATCATCTTAGTCGTCCTTCTTTGCTCCTCAACCCATTAATCATCTTGGTCATCCTTCTTTGCTCCTCAACCCATGAATCATCTTAGTCGTCCTTCTTTGCTCCTTAACCCATGAATCATCTTAGTCAACCTTCTTTGCTCCTCAACGTATGAATCATCTTAGTCGTCCTTCTTTTCTCCTCAACCCATGAATCATCTTAGTCGTCCTTCTTTGCTCATCAACCCATGAACCATCTTATTTACCTTCTTTGCTCCTCAACCCATGAATCATCTTAGTCGTCAGTCTTTGCTCCTCAACCCATGAATCATCTTAGTCGTCCTTCTTTGCTCCTCAACCCATGAACCATCTTATTTGCCTTCTTTGCTCCTCAACCCATGAATCATCTTAGTCATCCTTCTTTGCTCCTCAACCCATGAATCATCTTAGTCCCCCTTCTTTGCTAATCAACCCATGAATCATCTTAGTCGTCCTTCTTTGCTCCTCAACCCATGAATGATCTTGGTCGTCCTTCTTTGCTCTTCAACCCATGAATTATCTTGGTCATCCTTCTTTGCTCCTCAACCCATGAATCATCTTAGTCGTCCTTCTTTGTTCCTCAACCCATGAATCATCTTGGTCATCCTTCTTTGCTCCTCAACCCATGAATCATCTTAGTCGTCCTTCTTTGCTCCTCAACCCATGAATCATCTTAGTCGTCCTTCTTTGCTCCTCAACCCATGAATCATCTTAGTCGTCCTTCTTTGCTCCTCAACCCATTAATCATCTTGGTCATCCTTCTTTGCTCCTCAACCCATGAATCATCTTAGTCGTCCTTCTTTGCTCCTTAACCCATGAATCATCTTAGTCGTCCTTCTTTGCTCCTCAACCCATGAATCATCTTAGTCATCCTTCTTTGCTCCTTAACCCATGAATCATCTTAGTCTTCCTTCATTGCTCCTCAACCCTTGAATCATCTTAGACGTTCTTCTTTTCTCCTCAACCCATGAATCATCTTAGTCGTCCTTCTTTTCCCCTCAACCCATGAATCATCTCAGTCATCCTTCTTTGCTCCTTAACCCATGAACCATCTTAGTCGACCTTCTTTGCTCCTCAACCAATGAATCATCTTAGTCGTCGTTTCTTTGCTCCTTAACAATGAATCATCTTAGTCGTCCTTCTTTGCTCCTCAACCCATAAATCATCTTAGTCGTCCTTCTTTGCTCCTCAACCCATGAATCACCTTAGTCATCTTTCTTTGCTCCTCAACCCATGAATCATCTTAGTCGTCCTTCTTTGCTCCTCAACCCATGAATCATCTTAGTCGTCCTTCTTTGCTCCTCAACCCATGAATCATTTAAGTAATCCTTCTTGTCTTCTCAACCCATGAATCATCTTAGTCGTCCTTCTTTGCTCCTCAATCCATGAATCATCTTAGTCGTCCTTCTTTGCTCCTCAACCCATGAATCATCTTAGTCGGCCTTCTTTGCTCCTCAACCCATGAACCATCTTAGTCGTCCTTCTTTGCTCCTCAACCAATGAATCATCTTAGTCGTCCTTTTTTGCTCCTCAACCCATGAATCATCTTAGTCGTCCTTCTTTGCTCCTCAACCCATGAATCATCTTAGTGGTCCTTCTTTGCTCCTCAACCCATGAATCATCTTAGTCGTCCTTCTTTGCTCCTCAACCCATGAATCATCTTAGTCGTCCTTCTTTGCTCCTCAACCCATGAATCATCTTAGTCGTCCTTCTTTGCTCCCCCTTAACCCATGAATCATCTTAGTCGTCATTCTTTTCTCCTCAACCCATGAATCATCTTAGTCGTCCATCTTTGCTCCTCAACCCATCAATCATCTTGGTCATCCTTCTTTGCTCATCAACCCATAAATCATCTTAGACATCCTTCTTTGCTCCTCAACCCATGAATCATCTTAGTCGTCCTTCTTTGCTCCTCAACCCATGAATCATCTTAGTCGTGCTTCTTTGCTCCTCAACCCATGAATCATCTTAGTAGTCCTTCTTTGCTCCTCAACCCATGAATCATCTTAGTCGTCCTTCTTTGCTCCTCAACCCATGAATCATCTTATTCGTCCTTCTTTGCTAATCAACCCATGAATCATCTTAGTCGTCCTTCTTTGCTCCTCAACCCATCAATCATCTTGGTCGTCCTTCTTTGCTCCTCAACCCATGAATCAGCTTGGTCGTCATTCTTTGCTCCTAAACCCATGAATCATCTTGGTCGTCCATCTTTGCTCGTCAACCCATGAATCATCTTGGTCATCCTTCTTTGCTCCTCAACCCATGAATCATCTTAGTCGTCCTTCTTTGCTCCTCAACCAATGAATCATCTTAGTCGTCGTTTCTTTGCTCCTCAACCCATGAATCATCTTAGTCGTCCTTCTTTGCTCCTCAACCCATAAATCATCTTAGTCGTCCTTCTTTGCTCCTCAACACATGAATCACCTTAGTCATCTTTCTTTGCTCCTCAACCCATGAATCATCTTAGTCGTCCTTCTTTGCTCCTCAACCCATGAATCATCTTAGACATCCTTCTTTGCTCCTCAACCCATAAATGATCTTAGACGTCCTTCTTTGCTTCTCAACCCATGAATAATTTTAGTCATCCTTCTTTGCTCCTCAACCCATGAATCATCTTAGACGTCCTTCTTTTCTCCTCAACCCATGAATCATCTTAGTCGTCCTTCTTTGCTCCTTAACCCATGAATTATCTTAGTCGTCCTTCTTTGCTCCTCAACCCATGAATCATCTTAGTCGTGCTTCTTTGCTCCTCAACCCATGAATCATCTTAGTCGTCCTTCTTTGCTCCTCAACCCATGAATCATCTAAATCAACCTTCTTTGCTCCTCAACCCATTAATCATCTTAGTCGTCCTTCTTTGCTCCTCAACCCATGAAGCATCTTATTTGCCTTCTTTGCTCCTCAACCCATGAATCATCTTAGTCGTCCTTCTTTGCTCCTCAACCCAAGAATCATCTTAGTCGTCCTTCTTTGCTCCTCAACCCATGAATCATCTTAGTCGTCCTTCTTAGCTCCTCAACCCAAGAATCATCTTAGTCGTCCTTCTTTGCTCCTCAACCCATGAATCATTTTAGTCATCCTTCTTGTCTCCTCAACCCATGAATCATCTTAGTCGTCCTTCTTTGCTCCTCAACCCATGAATCCTTTTTCTCGTCCTTCTTTGCTCCTCAATCCATGAATCATCTTAGTCTTCCTTCTTTGCTCCTCAACTAATGAATCATCTTAGTCGTCCTTCTTTGCTCCTCAACCCATGAAGCATCTTATTTGCCTTCTTTGCTCCTCAACCCATGAATCAGCTTGGTCGTCATTCTTTGCTCCTAAACCCATGAATCATCTTAGTCGTCCATCTTTGCTCGTCAACCCATGAATCATCTTGGTCATCCTTCTTTGCTCCTTAACCCATGAATCATCTTAGTCGTCCTTCTTTGCTCCTCAACCAATGAATCATCTTAGTCGTCGTTTCTTTGCTCCTCAACCCATGAATCATCTTAGTCGTCCTTCTTTGCTCCTCAACCCATAAATCCTCTTAGTCGTCCTTCTTTGCTCCTCAACACATGAATCACCTTAGTCATCTTTCTTTGCTCCTCAACCCATGAATCATCTTAGTCGTCCTTCTTTGCTCCTCAACCCATGAATCATCTTAGTCATCCTTCTTTGCTCCTCAACCCATAAATGATCTTAGACGTCCTTCTTTGCTCCTCAACCCATGAATAATTTTAGTCATCCTTCTTTGCTCCTCAACCCATGAATCATCTTAGACGTCCTTCTTTTCTCCTCAACCCATGAATCATCTTAGTCGTGCTTCTTTGCTCCTCAACCCATGAATCATCTTAGTCGTCCTTCTTTGCTCCTCAACCCCTGAATCATCTAAATCAACCTTCTTTGCTCCTCGAACTATTAATCATCTTAGTCGTCCTTCTTTGCTCCTCAACCCATGAAGCATCTTATTTGCCTTCTTTACTCCTCAACCCATGAATCATTTTAGTCGTCCTTCTTTGCTCCTCAACCCATGAATCATCTTAGTCGTCCTTCTTTGCTCCTCAACCCATGAACCATCTTATTTGCCTTCTTTGCTCCTCAACCCATGAATCATCTTAGTCATCCTTCTTTGCTCCTCAACCCATGAATCATCTTAGTCCCCCTTCTTTGCTAATCAACCCATGAATCATCTTAGTCGTCCTTCTTTGCTCCTCAACCCATGAATGATCTTGGTCATCCTTCTTTGCTCTTCAACCCATGAATTATCTTGGTCATCCTTCTTTGCTCCTCAACCCATGAATCATCTTAGTCGTCCTTCTTTGTTCCTCAACCCATGAATCATCTTGGTCATCCTTCTTTGCTCCTCAACCCATGAATCATCTTAGTCGTCCTTCTTTGCTCCTCAACCCATGAATCATCTTAGTCGTCCTTCTTTGCTCCTCAACCCATGAATCATCTTAGTCGTCCTTCTTTGCTCCTCAACCCATTAATCATCTTGGTCATCCTTCTTTGCTCCTCAACCCATGAATCATCTTAGTCGTCCTTCTTTGCTCCTTAACCCATGAATCATCTTAGTCGTCCTTCTTTGCTCCTCAACCCATGAATCATCTTAGTCATCCTTCTTTGCTCCTTAACCCATGAATCATCTTAGTCTTCCTTCATTGCTCCTCAACCCTTGAATCATCTTAGACGTTCTTCTTTTCTCCTCAACCCATGAATCATCTTAGTCGTCCTTCTTTTCCCCTCAACCCATGAATCATCTCAGTCATCCTTCTTTGCTCCTTAACCCATGAACCATCTTAGTCGACCTTCTTTGCTCCTCAACCAATGAATCATCTTAGTCGTCGTTTCTTTGCTCCTTAACAATTAATCATCTAGTCGTCCTTCTTTGCTCCTCAACCCATAAATCATCTTAGTCGTCCTTCTTTGCTCCTCAACCCATGAATCACCTTAGTCATCTTTCTTTGCTCCTCAACCCATGAATCATCTTAGTCGTCCTTCTTTGCTCCTCAACCCATGAATCATCTTAGTCGTCCTTCTTTGCTCCTCAACCCATGAATCATTTAAGTAATCCTTCTTGTCTTCTCAACCCATGAATCATCTTATTCGTCCTTCTTTGCTCCTAAATCCATGAATCATCTTAGTCGTCCTTCTTTGCTCCTCAACCCATGAATCATCTTAGTCGGCCTTCTTTGCTCCTCAACCCATGAACCATCTTAGTCGTCCTTCTTTGCTCCTCAACCCATGAACCATCTTAGTCGTCCTTCTTTGCTCCTCAACCAATGAATCATCTTAGTCGTCCTTTTTTGCTCCTCAACCCATGAATCATCTTAGTCGTCCTTCTTTGCTCCTCAACCCATGAATCATCTTAGTGGTCCTTCTTTGCTCCTCAACCCATGAATCATCTTAGTCGTCCTTCTTTGCTCCTCAACCCATGAATCATCTTAGTCGTCCTTCTTTGCTCCTCAACCCATGAATCATCTTAGTCGTCCTTCTTTGCTCCCCCTTAACCCATGAATCATCTTAGTCGTCATTCTTTTCTCCTCAACCCATGAATCATCTTAGTCGTCCATCTTTGCTCCTCAACCCATCAATCATCTTGGTCATCCTTCTTTGCTCATCAACCCATAAATCATCTTAGACATCCTTCTTTGCTCCTCAACCCATGAATCATCTTAGTCGTCCTTCTTTGCTCCTCAACCCATGAATCATCTTAGTCGTGCTTCTTTGCTCCTCAACCCATGAATCATCTTAGTCGTCCTTCTTTGCTCCTCAACCCATGAATCATCTTAGTCGTCCTTCTTTGCTCCTCAACCCATGAATCATCTTATTCGTCCTTCTTTGCTAATCAACCCATGAATCATCTTAGTCGTCCTTCTTTGCTCCTCAACCCATCAATCATCTTGGTCGTCCTTCTTTGCTCCTCAACCCATGAATCAGCTTGGTCGTCATTCTTTGCTCCTAAACCCATGAATCATCTTGGTCGTCCATCTTTGCTCGTCAACCCATGAATCATCTTGGTCATCCTTCTTTGCTCCTCAACCCATGAATCATCTTAGTCGTCCTTCTTTGCTCCTCAACCAATGAATCATCTTAGTCGTCGTTTCTTTGCTCCTCAACCCATGAATCATCTTAGTCGTCCTTCTTTGCTCCTCAACCCATAAATCATCTTAGTCGTCCTTCTTTGCTCCTCAACACATGAATCACCTTAGTCATCTTTCTTTGCTCCTCAACCCATGAATCATCTTAGTCGTCCTTCTTTGCTCCTCAACCCATGAATCATCTTAGTCATCCTTCTTTGCTCGTCAACCCATAAATGATCTTAGACGTCCTTCTTTGATTCTCAACCCATGAATAATTTTAGTCATCCTTCTTTGCTCCTCAACCCATGAATCATCTTAGACGTCCTTCTTTTCTCCTCAACCCATGAATCATCTTAGTCGTCCTTCTTTGCTCCTTAACCCATGAATTATCTTAGTCGTCCTTCTTTGCTCCTCAACCCATGAATCATCTTAGTCGTGCTTCTTTGCTCCTCAACCCATGAATCATCTTAGTCGTCCTTCTTTGCTCCTCAACCCATGAATCATCTAAATCAACCTTCTTTGCTCCTCAACCCATTAATCATCTTAGTCGTCCTTCTTTGCTCCTCAACCCATGAAGCATCTTATTTGCCTTCTTTGCTCCTCAACCCATGAATCATCTTAGTCGTCCTTCTTTGCTCCTCAACCCATGAATCATCTTAGTCGTCCTTCTTTGCTCCTCAACCCATGAATCATCTTAGTCGTCCTTCTTAGCTCCTCAACCCAAGAATCATCTTAGTCGTCCTTCTTTGCTCCTCAACCCATGAATCATTTTAGTCATCCTTCTTGTCTCCTCAACCCATGAATCATCTTAGTCGTCCTTCTTTGCTCCTCAACCCATGAATCCTTTTTCTCGTCCTTCTTTGCTCCTCAATCCATGAATCATCTTAGTCTTCCTTCTTTGCTCCTCAACTAATGAATCATCTTAGTCGTCCTTCTTTGCTCCTCAACCCATGAAGCATCTTATTTGCCTTCTTTGCTCCTCAACCCATGAATCAGCTTGGTCGTCATTCTTTGCTCCTAAACCCATGAATCATCTTAGTCGTCCATCTTTGCTCGTCAACCCATGAATCATCTTGGTCATCCTTCTTTGCTCCTTAACCCATGAATCATCTTAGTCGTCCTTCTTTGCTCCTCAACCAATGAATCATCTTAGTCGTCGTTTCTTTGCTCCTCAACCCATGAATCATCTTAGTCGTCCTTCTTTGCTCCTCAACCCATAAATCCTCTTAGTCGTCCTTCTTTGCTCCTCAACACATGAATCACCTTAGTCATCTTTCTTTGCTCCTCAACCCATGAATCATCTTAGTCGTCCTTCTTTGCTCCTCAACCCATGAATCATCTTAGTCATCCTTCTTTGCTCCTCAACCCATAAATGATCTTAGACGTCCTTCTTTGCTCCTCAACCCATGAATAATTTTAGTCATCCTTCTTTGCTCCTCAACCCATGAATCATCTTAGACGTCCTTCTTTTCTCCTCAACCCATGAATCATCTTAGTCGTGCTTCTTTGCTCCTCAACCCATGAATCATCTTAGTCGTCCTTCTTTGCTCCTCAACCCCTGAATCATCTAAATCAACCTTCTTTGCTCCTCGAACTATTAATCATCTTAGTCGTCCTTCTTTGCTCCTCAACCCATGAAGCATCTTATTTGCCTTCTTTACTCCTCAACCCATGAATCATTTTAGTCGTCCTTCTTTGCTCCTCAACCCATGAATCATCTTAGTCGTCCTTCTTTGCTCCTCAACCCATGAATCATCTTAGTCGTCCTTCTTTGCTCCTCAACCCATGAATCATCTTAGTCGTGCTTCTTTGCTCCTCAACCCATTAATCATCTTAGTCGTCCTTCTTTGCTCCTCAACCCAAGAAGCATCTTATTTGCCTTCTTTGCTCCTCAACCCATGAATCATCTTAGTCGTCCTTCTTTGCTAATCAACCCATGAATCATCTTAGGCGTCCTTCTTTGCTCCTCAACCCATCAATCATCTTGGTCGTCCTTCTTTGCTCCTCAACCCATGAATCAGCTTGGTCGTCATTCTTTGCTCCTAAACCCATAAATCATCTTAGTCGTCCATCTTTGCTCGTCAACCCATGAATCATCTTGGTCATCCTTCTTTGCTCCTTAACCCATGAATCATCTTAGTCGTCCTTATTTACTCCTCAACCAATGAATCATCTTAGTCGTCGTTTCTTTGCTCCTCAACCCATGAATCATCTTAGTCGTCCTTCTTTGCTCCTCAACCCATAAATCATCTTAGTCGTCCTTCTTTGCTCCTCAACACATGAATCACCTTAGTCATCTTTCTTTGCTCCTCAACCCATGAATCATCTTAGTCATCCTTCTTTGCTCCTCAACCCATAAATGATCTTAGACGTCCTTCTTTGCTCCTCAACCCATGAATAATTTTAGTCATCCTTCTTTGCTCCTCAACCCATGAATCATCTTAGACGTCCTTCTTTTCTCCTCAACCCATGAATCATCTTAGTCGTCCTTCTTTGCTCCTTAACCCATGAATCATCTTAGTCGTCCTTCTTTGCTCCTCAACTCATGAATCATCTTAGTCGTGCTTCTTTGCTCCTCAACCCATGAATCATCTTAGTCGTCCTTCTTTGCTCCTCAACCCATGAATCATCTAAATCAACCTTCTTTGCTCCTCAACCCATGAATCATCTTAGTCGTCCTTCTTTGCTCCTTAACCCATGAATCATCTTAGTCAACCTTCTTTGCTCCTCAACGTATGAATCATCTTAGTCGTCCTTCTTTTCTCCTCAACCCATGAATCATCTTAGTCGTCCTTCTTTGCTCCTCAACCCATGAACCATCTTATTTACCTTCTTTGCTCCTCAACCCATGAATCATCTTAGTCGTCAGTCTTTGCTCCTCAACCCATGAATCATCTTAGTCGTCCTTCTTTGCTCCTCAACCCATGAATTATTTTAGTCATCCTTCTTGTCTCCTCAACCCATGAATCATCTCAGTCGTCCTTCTTTTCTCCTCAACCCATGAATCATCTTAGTCGTCCTTCTTTGCTCCTTAACCCATGAATCATCTTAGTCGTCGTTTCTTTGCTCCTCAACCCATGAATCATCTTAGTCGTCCTTCTTTGCTTCTCAACCCATAAATCATCTTAGTCGTCCTTCTTTGCTCCTCAACACATGAATCACCTTAGTCATCTTTCTTTGCTCCTCAACCCATGAATCATCTTAGTCGTCCTTCTTTGCTCCTCAACCTATGAATCATCTTAGTCATCCTTCTTTGCTCCTCAACCCATAAATGATCTTAGACGTCCTTCTTTGCTCCTCAACCCATGAATAATTTTAGTCATCCTTCTTTGCTCCTCAACCCATGAATCATCTTAGACGTCATTCTTTTCTCCTCAACCCATGAATCATCTTAGTCGTCCTTCTTTGCTCCTTAACCCATGAATCATCTTAGTCGTCCTTCTTTGCTCCTCAACCCATGAATCATCTTAGTCGTCCTTCTTTGCTCCTCAACCCATGAATCATCTTAGTCGTCCTTCTTTGCTCCTCAACCCATGAATCATCTTAGTCGTCCTTCTTTGCTCGTCAACCCATAAATCATCTTACTCGTCCTTCTTTGCTCCTCAACCCATGAATCATCTTAGTCGTGCTTCTTTGCTCCTCAACCCATGAATCATCTTAGTCGTCCTTCTTTGCTCCTCAACCCAAGAAGCATCTTATTTGCCTTCTTTGCTCCTCAACCCATGAATCATCTTAGTCGTCCTTCTTTGCTCCTCAACCCATGAATCATCTTAGTCGTCCTTCTTTGCTCCTCAACCCATCAATCATCTTGGTCGTCCTTCTTTGCTCCTCAACCCATGAATCAGCTTGGTCGTCATTCTTTGCTCCTAAACCCATGAATCATCTTAGTCGTCCATCTTCGCTCGTCAACCCATAAATCATCTTGGTCATCCTTCTTTGCTCCTTAACCCATGAATCATCTTAGTCGTCCTTCTTTGCTCCTCAACCAATGAATCATCTTAGTCGTCGTTTCTTTGCTCCTCAACCCATGAATCATCTTAGTCGTCCTTCTTTGCTCCTCAAACCATAAATCATCTTAGTCGTCCTTCTTTGCTCCTCAACACATGTATCACCTTAGTCATCTTTCTTTGCTCCTCAACCCATGAATCATCTTAGTCGTCCTTCTTTGGTCCTCAACCCATGAATCATCTTAGTCATCCTTCTTTGCTCCTCAACCCATAAATGATCTTAGACGTCCTTCTTTGCTCCTCATCCTATGAATAATTTTAGTCATCCTTCTTTGCTCCTCAACCCATGAATCATCTTAGACGTCCTTCTTTTCTCCTCAACCCATGAATCATCTTAGTCGTCCTTCTTTGCTCCTTAACCCATGAATTATCTTAGTCGTCCTTCTTTGCTCCTCAACCCATGAATCATCTTAGTCGTGCTTCTTTGCTCCTCAACCCATGAATCATCTTAGTCGTCCTTCTTTGCTCCTCAACCCATGAATCATCTGAATCAACCTTCTTTGCTCCTCAACCCATTAATCATCTTAGTCGTCCTTCTTTGCTCCTCAACCCATGAAGCATCTTATTTGCCTTCTTTGCTCCTCAACCCATGAATCATCTTAGTCGTCCTTCTTTGCTCCTCAACCCATGAATCATCTTAGTTGTCCTTTTTTGCTCCTCAACCCATGAATCATCTTAGTCGTCCTTCTTAGCTCCTCAACCCATGAATCATCTTAGTCGTCCTTCTTTGCTCCTCAACCCATGAATCATTTTAGTCATCCTTCTTGTCTCCTCAACCCATGAATCATCTTAGTCGTCCTTCTTTGCTCCTCAACCCATGAATCCTCTTTCTCGTCCTTCTTTGCTCCTCAATCCATGAATCATATTAGTCTTCCTTCTTTGCTCCTCAACCCATGAATCATCTTAGTCGGTTTTCTTTGCTCCTCAACCCATGAATATATTAGTCGTTCTTCTTTGCTCCTCAACCCCTGAATAATCTTAGTCGTCCTTCTTTGATCCTCAACCCATGAATCATCTTAGTCGTCCTTCTTTGCTCCTCAACCCATGAATCATCTTAGTCGTCGTTTCTTTGCTCCTCAACCCATGAATCATCTTAGTCGTCCTTCTTTGCTCCTCAACCCATAAATCATCTTAGTCGGCCTTCTTTGCTCCTCAACCCATGAATCATCTTAGTCGTCCTTCTTTGCTCCTCATCCAATGAATCATCTTAGTCGTCCTTTTTTGCTCCTCAACCCATGAATCATCTTAGTCGTCCTTCTTTGCTCCTCAACCCATGAATCATCTTAGTCGTCCTTCTTTGCTCCCCCTTAACCCATGAATCATCTTAGTCGTCCTTCTTTGCTCCTCAACCCATGAATCATCTTAGTCGTCCTTCTTTGCTCCCCCTTAACCCATGAATCATCTTAGTCGTCATTCTTTTCTCCTCAACCCATGAATCATCTTAGTCGTCCATCTTTGCTCCTCAACCCATCAATCATCTTGGTCATCCTTCTTTGCTCATCAACCCATAAATCATCTTAGACATCCTTCTTTGCTCCTCGAACCCATGAATCATCTTAGTCGTCCTTCTTTGCTCCTCAACCCATGAATCATCTTGGTCGTCCTTCTTTGCTCCTCAACCCATGAATCAGCTTGGTCGTCATTCTTTGCTCCTAAACCCATGAATCATCTTAGTCGTCCATCTTCGCTCGTCAACCCATGAATCATCTTGGTCATCCTTCTTTGCTCCTTAACCCATGAATCATCTTAGTCGTACTTCTTTGCTCCTCAACCCATGAATCATCTTAGTCGTCCTTCTTTGCTCCTCAACCCATTAATCATCTTGGTCATCCTTCTTTGCTCCTCAACCCATGAATCATCTTAGTCGTCCTTCTTTGCTCCTTAACCCATGAATCATCTTAGTCGTCCTTCTTTGCTCCTCAACCCATGGATCATCTTAGTCATCCTTCTTTGCTCCTTAACCCATGAATCATCTTAGTCTTCCTTCATTGCTCCTCAACCCTTGAATCATCTTAGACGTTCTTCTTTTCTCCTCAACCCATGAATCATCTTAGTCGTCCTTCTTTTCCCCTCAACCCATGAATCATCTCAGTCATCCTTCTTTGCTCCTTAACCCATGAATCATCTTAGTCGTCCTTCTTTGCTCCTCAACCCATAAATCATCTTAGTCGTCCTTCTTTGCTCCTCAACCCATGAATATATTAGTCGTTCTTCTTTGCTCCTCAACCCCTGAATAATCTTAGTCGTCCTTCTTTGATCCTCAACCCATGAATCATCTTAGTCGTCCTTCTTTGCTCCTCAACCCATGAATCATCTTAGTCGTCGTTTCTTTGCTCCTCAACCCATGAATCATCTTAGTCGTCCTTCTTTGCTCCTCAACCCATAAATCATCTTAGTCGGCCTTCTTTGCTCCTCAACCCATGAATCATCTTAGTCGTCCTTCTTTGCTCCTCAACCCATGAATCATCTTAGTCGTCCTTCTTTGCTCCCCCTTAACCCATGAATCATCTTAGTCGTCCTTCTTTGCTCCTCAACCCATGAATCATCTTAGTCGTCCTTCTTTGCTCCCCCTTAACCCATGAATCATCTTAGTCGTCATTCTTTTCTCCTCAACCCATGAATCATCTTAGTCGTCCATCTTTGCTCCTCAACCCATCAATCATCTTGGTCATCCTTCTTTGCTCATCAACCCATAAATCATCTTAGACATCCTTCTTTGCTCCTCGAACCCATGAATCATCTTAGTCGTCCTTCTTTGCTCCTCAACCCATGAATCATCTTGGTCGTCCTTCTTTGCTCCTCAACCCATGAATCAGCTTGGTCGTCATTCTTTGCTCCTAAACCCATGAATCATCTTAGTCGTCCATCTTCGCTCGTCAACCCATGAATCATCTTGGTCATCCTTCTTTGCTCCTTAACCCATGAATCATCTTAGTCGTACTTCTTTGCTCCTCAACCCATGAATCATCTTAGTCGTCCTTCTTTGCTCCTCAACCCATTAATCATCTTGGTCATCCTTCTTTGCTCCTCAACCCATGAATCATCTTAGTCGTCCTTCTTTGCTCCTTAACCCATGAATCATCTTAGTCGTCCTTCTTTGCTCCTCAACCCATGAATCATCTTAGTCATCCTTCTTTGCTCCTTAACCCATGAATCATCTTAGTCTTCCTTCATTGCTCCTCAACCCTTGAATCATCTTAGACGTTCTTCTTTTCTCCTCAACCCATGAATCATCTTAGTCGTCCTTCTTTTCCCCTCAACCCATGAATCATCTCAGTCATCCTTCTTTGCTCCTTAACCCATGAATCATCTTAGTCGTCCTTCTTTGCTCCTCAACCAATGAATCATCTTAGTCGTCGTTTCTTTGCTCCTTAACAATGAATCATCTTAGTCGTCCTTCTTTGCTCCTCAACCCATAAATCATCTTAGTCGTCCTTCTTTGCTCCTCAACCCATGAATCACCTTAGTCATCTTTCTTTGCTCCTCAACCCATGAATCATCTTAGTCGTCCTTCTTTGCTCCTCAACCCATGAATCATCTTAGTCGTCCTTCTTTGCTCCTCAACCCATGAATCATTTAAGTCATCCTTCTTGTCTTCTCAACCCATGAATCATCTTAGTCGTCCTTCTTTGCTCCTCAATCCATGAATCATCTTAGTCGTCCTTCTTTGCTCCTCAACCCATGAATCATCTTAGTCGGCCTTCTTTGCTCCTCAACCCATGAACCATCTTAGTCGTCCTTCTTTGCTCCTCAACCAATGAATCATCTTAGTCGTCCTTTTTTGCTCCTCAACCCATGAATCATCTTAGTCGTCCTTCTTTGCTCCTCAACCCATGAATCATCTTAGTGGTCCTTCTTTGCTCCTCAACCCATGAATCATCTTAGTCGTCCTTCTTTGCTCCTCAACCCATGAATCATCTTAGTCGTCCTTCTTTGCTCCTCAACCCATGAATCATCTTAGTCGTCCTTCTTTGCTCCCCCTTAACCCATGAATCATCTTAGTCGTCCTTCTTTGCCTCTCAACCCATGAATCATCTTAGTCGTCCATCTTTGCTCCTCAACCCATCAATCATCTTGGTCATCCTTCTTTGCTCATCAACCCATAAATCATCTTAGACGTCCTTCTTTTCTCCTCAACCCATGAATCATCTTAGTCGTCCTTCTTTGCTCCTTAACCCATGAATCATCTTAGTCGTCCTTCTTTGCTCCTCAACCCATGAATCATCTTAGTCGTCCTTCTTTGCTCCTCAACCCATGAATCATCTTAGTCGTCCTTCTTTGCTCCTCAACCCATGAATCATCTTAGTCGTCCTTCTTTGCTCGTCAACCCATAAATCATCTTAGTCGTCCTTCTTTGCTCCTCAACCCATGAATCATCTTAGTCGTGCTTCTTTGCTCCTCAACCCATGAATCATCTTAGTCGTCCTTCTTTGCTCCTCAACCCAAGAAGCATCTTATTTGCCTTCTTTGCTCCTCAACCCATGAATCATCTTAGTCGTCCTTCTTTGCTAATCAACCCATGAATCATCTTAGACGTCCTTCTTTTCTCCTCAACCCATGAATCATCTTAGTCGTCCTTCTTTGCTCCTCAACCCATGAATCATCTTAGTCGTGCTTCTTTGCTCCTCAACCCATGAATCATCTTAGTCGTCCTTCTTTGCTCCTCAACCCATGAATCATCTAAATCAACCTTCTTTGCTCCTCAACCCATTAATCATCTTAGTCGTCCTTCTTTGCTCCTCAACCCATGAAGCATCTTATTTGCCTTCTTTGCTCCTCAACCCATGAATCATCTTAGTCGTCCTTCTTTGCTCCTCAACCCATGAATCATCTTAGTCGTCCTTCTTTGCTCCTCAACCCATGAATCATCTTAGTCGTCCTTCTTAGCTCCTCAACCCAAGAATCATCTTAGTCGTCCTTCTTTGCTCCTCAACCCATGAATCATTTTAGTCATCCTTCTTGTCTCCTCAACCCATGAATCATCTTAGTCGTCCTTCTTTGCTCCTCAACCCATGAATCCTTTTTCTCGTCCTTCTTTGCTCCTCAATCCATGAATCATCTTAGTCTTCCTTCTTTGCTCCTCAACTAATGAATCATCTTAGTCGTCCTTCTTTGCTCCTCAACCCATGAAGCATCTTATTTGCCTTCTTTGCTCCTCAACCCATGAATCAGCTTGGTCGTCATTCTTTGCTCCTAAACCCATGAATCATCTTAGTCGTCCATCTTTGCTCGTCAACCCATGAATCATCTTGGTCATCCTTCTTTGCTCCTTAACCCATGAATCATCTTAGTCGTCCTTCTTTGCTCCTCAACCAATGAATCATCTTAGTCGTCGTTTCTTTGCTCCTCAACCCATGAATCATCTTAGTCGTCCTTCTTTGCTCCTCAACCCATAAATCCTCTTAGTCGTCCTTCTTTGCTCCTCAACACATGAATCACCTTAGTCATCTTTCTTTGCTCCTCAACCCATGAATCATCTTAGTCGTCCTTCTTTGCTCCTCAACCCATGAATCATCTTAGTCATCCTTCTTTGCTCCTCAACCCATAAATGATCTTAGACGTCCTTCTTTGCTCCTCAACCCATGAATAATTTTAGTCATCCTTCTTTGCTCCTCAACCCATGAATCATCTTAGACGTCCTTCTTTTCTCCTCAACCCATGAATCATCTTAGTCGTGCTTCTTTGCTCCTCAACCCATGAATCATCTTAGTCGTCCTTCTTTGCTCCTCAACCCCTGAATCATCTAAATCAACCTTCTTTGCTCCTCGAACTATTAATCATCTTAGTCGTCCTTCTTTGCTCCTCAACCCATGAAGCATCTTATTTGCCTTCTTTACTCCTCAACCCATGAATCATTTTAGTCGTCCTTCTTTGCTCCTCAACCCATGAATCATCTTAGTCGTCCTTCTTTGCTCCTCAACCCATGAATCATCTTAGTCGTCCTTCTTTGCTCCTCAACCCATGAATCATCTTAGTCGTGCTTCTTTGCTCCTCAACCCATTAATCATCTTAGTCGTCCTTCTTTGCTCCTCAACCCAAGAAGCATCTTATTTGCCTTCTTTGCTCCTCAACCCATGAATCATCTTAGTCGTCCTTCTTTGCTAATCAACCCATAAATCATCTTAGGCGTCCTTCTTTGCTCCTCAACCCATCAATCATCTTGGTCGTCCTTCTTTGCTCCTCAACCCATGAATCAGCTTGGTCGTCATTCTTTGCTCCTAAACCCATAAATCATCTTAGTCGTCCATCTTTGCTCGTTAACCCATGAATCATCTTGGTCATCCTTCTTTGCTCCTTAACCCATGAATCATCTTAGTCGTCCTTATTTACTCCTCAACCAATGAATCATCTTAGTCGTCGTTTCTTTGCTCCTCAACCCATGAATCATCTTAGTCGTCCTTCTTTGCTCCTCAACCCATAAATCATCTTAGTCGTCCTTCTTTGCTCCTCAACACATGAATCACCTTAGTCATCTTTCTTTGCTCCTCAACCCATGAATCATCTTAGTCATCCTTCTTTGCTCCTCAACCCATAAATGATCTTAGACGTCCTTCTTTGCTCCTCAACCCATGAATAATTTTAGTCATCCTTCTTTGCTCCTCAACCCATGAATCATCTTAGTCGTCCTTCTTTGCTCCTTAACCCATGAATCATCTTAGTCGTCCTTCTTTGCTCCTCAACTCATGAATCATCTTAGTCGTGCTTCTTTGCTCCTCAACCCATGAATCATCTTAGTCGTCCTTCTTTGCTCCTCAACCCATGAATCATCTAAATCAACCTTCTTTGCTCCTCAACCCATGAATCATCTTAGTCGTCCTTCTTTGCTCCTTACCCCCTGAATCATCTTAGTCAACCTTCTTTGCTCCTCAACGTATGAATCATCTTAGTCGTCCTTCTTTTCTCCTCAACCCATGAATCATCTTAGTCGTCCTTCTTTGCTCCTCAACCCATGAACCATCTTATTTACCTTCTTTGCTCCTCAACCCATGAATCATCTTAGTCGTCAGTCTTTGCTCCTCAACCCATGAATCATCTTAGTCGTCCTTCTTTGCTCCTCAACCCATGAATTATTTTAGTCATCCTTCTTGTCTCCTCAACCCATGAATCATCTCAATCGTCCTTCTTTTCTCCTCAACCCATGAATCATCTTAGTCGTCCTTCTTTGCTCCTTAACCCATGAATCATCTTAGTCGTCGTTTCTTTGCTCCTCAACCAATGAATCATCTTAGTCGTCCTTCTTTGCTCCTCAACCCATAAATCATCTTAGTCGTCCTTCTTTGCTCCTCAACACATGAATCACCTTAGTCATCTTTCTTTGCTCCTCAACCCATGAATCATCTTAGTCGTCCTTCTTTGCTCCTCAACCTATGAATCATCTTAGTCATCCTTCTTTGCTCCTCAACCCATAAATGATCTTAGACGTCCTTCTTTGCTCCTCAACCCATGAATAATTTTAGTCATCCTTCTTTGCTCCTCAACCCATGAATCATCTTAGACGTCCTTCTTTTCTCCTCAACCAATGAATCATCTTAGTCGTCCTTCTTTGCTCCTTAACCCATGAATCATCTTAGTCGTCCTTCTTTGCTCCTCAACCCATGAATCATCTTAGTCGTCCTTCTTTGCTCCTCAACCCATGAATCATCTTAGTCGTCCTTCTTTGCTCCTCAACCCATGAATCATCTTAGTCGTCCTTCTTTGCTCGTCAACCCATAAATCATCTTACTCGTCCTTCTTTGCTCCTCAACCCATGAATCATCTTAGTCGTGCTTCTTTGCTCCTCAACCCATGAATCATCTTAGTCGTCCTTCTTTGATCCTCAACCCAAGAAGCATCTTATTTGCCTTCTTTGCTCCTCAACCCATGAATCATCTTAGTCCTCCTTCTTTGCTCCTCAACCCATGAATCATCTTAGTCGTCCTTCTTTGCTCCTCAACCCATCAATCATCTTGGTCGTCCTTCTTTGCTCCTCAACCCATGAATCAGCTTGGTCGTCATTCTTTGCTCCTAAACCCATGAATCATCTTAGTCGTCCATCTTCGCTCGTCAACCCATGAATCATCTTGGTCATCCTTCTTTGCTCCTTAACCCATGAATCATCTTAGTCGGCCTTCTTTGCTCCTCAACCCATGAATCATCTTAGTCGTCCTTCTTTGCTCCTCATCCAATGAATCATCTTAGTCGTCCTTTTTTGCTCCTCAACCCATGAATCATCTTAGTCGTCCTTCTTTGCTCCTCAACCCATGAATCATCTTAGTCGTCCTTCTTTGCTCCTCAACCCATGAATCATCTTAGTCGTCCTTCTTTGCTCCTCAACCCATGAATCATCTTAGTCGTCCTTCTTTGCTCCTCAACCCATGAATCATCTTAGTCGTCCTTCTTTGCTCCCCCTTAACCCATGAATCATCTTAGTCGTCATTCTTTTCTCCTCAACCCATGAATCATCTTAGTCGTCCATCTTTGCTCCTCAACCCATCAATCATCTTGGTCATCCTTCTTTGCTCATCAACCCAGAAATCATCTTAGACATCCTTCTTTGCTCCTCGAACCCATGAATCATCTTAGTCGTCCTTCTTTGCTCCTCAACCCATGAATCATCTTGGTCGTCCTTCTTTGCTCCTCAACCCATGAATCAGCTTGGTCGTCATTCTTTGCTCCTAAACCCATGAATCATCTTAGTCGTCCATCTTCGCTCGTCAACCCATGAATCATCTTGGTCATCCTTCTTTGCTCCTTAACCCATGAATCATCTTAGTCGTACTTCTTTGCTCCTCAACCCATGAATCATCTTAGTCGTCCTTCTTTGCTCCTCAACCCATTAATCATCTTGGTCATCCTTCTTTGCTCCTCAACCCATGAATCATCTTAGTCGTCCTTCTTTGCTCCTTAACCCATGAATCATCTTAGTCGTCCTTCTTTGCTCCTCAACCCATGAATCATCTTAGTCATCCTTCTTTGCTCCTTAACCCATGAATCATCTTAGTCTTCCTTCATTGCTCCTCAACCCTTGAATACTCTTAGACGTTCTTCTTTTCTCCTCAACCCATGAATCATCTTAGTCGTCCTTCTTTTCCCCTCAACCCATGAATCATCTCAGTCATCCTTCTTTGCTCCTTAACCCATGAATCATCTTAGTCGTCCTTCCTTGCTCCTCAACCAATGAATCATCTTAGTCGTCGTTTCTTTGCTCCTTAACAATGAATCATCTTAGTCGTCCTTCTTTGCTCCTCAACCCATAAATCATCTTAGTCGTCCTTCTTTGCTCCTCAACCCATGAATCACCTTAGTCATCTTTCTTTGCTCCTCAACCCATGAATCATCTTAGTCGTCCTTCTTTGCTCCTCAACCCATGAATCATCTTAGTCGTCCTTCTTTGCTCCTCAACCCATGAATCATTTAAGTCATCCTTCTTGTCTTCTCAACCCATGAATCATCTTAGTCGTCCTTCTTTGCTCCTCAATCCATGAATCATCTTAGTCGTCCTTCTTTGCTCCTCAACCCATGAATCATCTTAGTCGGCCTTCTTTGCTCCTCAACCCATGAACCATCTTAGTCGTCCTTCTTTGCTCCTCAACCAATGA
Organism: Ceratothoa steindachneri; assembly: GCA_963969495.1. NCBI lineage: Eukaryota > Metazoa > Arthropoda > Malacostraca > Isopoda > Cymothoidae > Ceratothoa > Ceratothoa steindachneri. The sequence goes on from OZ018319.1 coordinate 69,824,764, forward strand.
ATCATCTTAGTCGTCCTTTTTTGCTCCTCAACCCATGAATCATCTTAGTCGTCCTTCTTTGCTCCTCAACCCATGAATCATCTTAGTGGTCCTTCTTTGCTCCTCAACCCATGAATCATCTTAGTCGTCCTTCTTTGCTCCTCAACCCATGAATCATCTTAGTCGTCCTTCTTTGCTCCTTAACCCATGAATCATCTTAGTCGTCCTTCTTTGCTCCCCCTTAACCCATGAATCATCTTAGTCGTCCTTCTTTGCTCCTCAACCCATGAATCATCTTAGTCGTCCATCTTTGCTCCTCAACCCATCAATCATCTTGGTCATCCTTCTTTGCTCATCAACCCATAAATCATCTTAGACGTCCTTCTTTTCTCCTCAACCCATGAATCATCTTAGTCGTCCTTCTTTGCTCCTTAACCCATGAATCATCTTAGTCGTCCTTCTTTGCTCCTCAACCCATGAATCATCTTAGTCGTCCTTCTTTGCTCCTCAACCCATGAATCATCTTAGTCGTCCTTCTTTGCTCCTCAACCCATGAATCATCTTAGTCGTCCTTCTTTGCTCGTCAACCCATAAATCATCTTAGTCGTCCTTCTTTGCTCCTCAACCCATGAATCATCTTAGTCGTGCTTCTTTGCTCCTCAACCCATGAATCATCTTAGTCGTCCTTCTTTGCTCCTCAACCCAAGAAGCATCTTATTTGCCTTCTTTGCTCCTCAACCCATGAATCATCTTAGTCGTCCTTCTTTGCTAATCAACCCATGAATCATCTTAGACGTCCTCCTTTTCTCCTCAACCCATGAATCATCTTACTCGTCCTTCTTTGCTCCTCAACCCATGAATCATCTTAGTCGGGCTTCTTTGCTCCTCAACCCATGAATCATCTTAGTCGTCCTTCTTTGCTCCTCAACCCATGAATCATCTAAATCAACCTTCTTTGCTCCTCAACCCATTAATCATCTTAGTCGTCCTTCTTTGCTCCTCAACCCATGAAGCATCTTATTTGCCTTCTTTGCTCCTCAACCCATGAATCATCTTAGTCGTCCTTCTTTGCTCCTCAACCCATGAATCATCTTAGTCGTCCTTCTTTGCTCCTCAACCCATGAATCATCTTAGTCGTCCTTCTTAGCTCCTCAACCCAAGAATCATCTTAGTCGTCCTTCTTTGCTCCTCAACCCATGAATCATTTTAGTCATCCTTCTTGTCTCCTCAACCCATGAATCATCTTAGTCGTCCTTCTTTGCTCCTCAACCCATGAATCCTTTTTCTCGTCCTTCTTTGCTCCTCAATCCATGAATCATCTTAGTCTTCCTTCTTTGCTCCTCAACTAATGAATCATCTTAGTCGTCCTTCTTTGCTCCTCAACCCATGAAGCATCTTATTTGCCTTCTTTGCTCCTCAACCCATGAATCAGCTTGGTCGTCATTCTTTGCTCCTAAACCCATGAATCATCTTAGTCGTCCATCTTTGCTCGTCAACCCATGAATCATCTTGGTCATCCTTCTTTGCTCCTTAACCCATGAATCATCTTAGTCGTCCTTCTTTGCTCCTCAACCAATGAATCATCTTAGTCGTCGTTTCTTTGCTCCTCAACCCATGAATCATCTTAGTCGTCCTTCTTTGCTCCTCAACCCATAAATCCTCTTAGTCGTCCTTCTTTGCTCCTCAACACATGAATCACCTTAGTCATCTTTCTTTGCTCCTCAACCCATGAATCATCTTAGTCGTCCTTCTTTGCTCCTCAACCCATGAATCATCTTAGTCATCCTTCTTTGCTCCTCAACCCATAAATGATCTTAGACGTCCTTCTTTGCTCCTCAACCCATGAATAATTTTAGTCATCCTTCTTTGCTCCTCAACCCATGAATCATCTTAGACGTCCTTCTTTTCTCCTCAACCCATGAATCATCTTAGTCGTGCTTCTTTGCTCCTCAATCCATGAATCATCTTAGTCGTCCTTCTTTGCTCCTCAACCCCTGAATCATCTAAATCAACCTTCTTTGCTCCTCGAACTATTAATCATCTTAGTCGTCCTTCTTTGCTCCTCAACCCATGAAGCATCTTATTTGCCTTCTTTACTCCTCAACCCATGAATCATTTTAGTCGTCCTTCTTTGCTCCTCAACCCATGAATCATCTTAGTCGTCCTTCTTTGCTCCTCAACCCATGAATCATCTTAGTCGTCCTTCTTTGCTCCTCAACCCATGAATCATCTTAGTCGTGCTTCTTTGCTCCTCAACCCATTAATCATCTTAGTCGTCCTTCTTTGCTCCTCAACCCAAGAAGCATCTTATTTTCCTTCTTTGCTCCTCAACCCATGAATCATCTTAGTCGTCCTTCTTTGCTAATCAACCCATGAATCATCTTAGGCGTCCTTCTTTGCTCCTTAACCCATCAATCATCTTGGTCGTCCTTCTTTGCTCCTCAACCCATGAATCAGCTTGGTCGTCATTCTTTGCTCCTAAACCCATAAATCATCTTAGTCGTCCATCTTTGCTCGTCAACCCATGAATCATCTTGGTCATCCTTCTTTGCTCCTTAACCCATGAATCATCTTAGTCGTCCTTATTTACTCCTCAACCAATGAATCATCTTAGTCGTCGTTTCTTTGCTCCTCAACCCATGAATCATCTTAGTCGTCCTTCTTTGCTCCTCAACCCATAAATCATCTTAGTCGTCCTTCTTTGCTCCTCAACACATGAATCACCTTAGTCATCTTTCTTTGCTCCTCAACCCATGAATCATCTTAGTCATCCTTCTTTGCTCCTCAACCCATAAATGATCTTAGACGTCCTTCTTTGCTCCTCAACCCATGAATAATTTTAGTCATCCTTCTTTGCTCCTCAACCCATGAATCATCTTAGACGTCCTTCTTTTCTCCTCAACCCATGAATCATCTTAGTCGTCCTTCTTTGCTCCTTAACCCATGAATCATCTTAGTCGTCCTTCTTTGCTCCTCAACTCATGAATCATCTTAGTCGTGCTTCTTTGCTCCTCAACCCATGAATCATCTTAGTCGTCCTTCTTTGCTCCTCAACCCATGAATCATCTAAATCAACCTTCTTTGCTCCTCAACCCATGAATCATCTTAGTCGTCCTTCTTTGCTCCTTAACCCATGAATCATCTTAGTCAACCTTCTTTGCTCCTCAACGTATGAATCATCTTAGTCGTCCTTCTTTTCTCCTCAACCCATGAATCATCTTAGTCGTCCTTCTTTGCTCCTCAACCCATGAACCATCTTATTTACCTTCTTTGCTCCTCAACCCATGAATCATCTTAGTCGTCAGTCTTTGCTCCTCAACCCATGAATCATCTTAGTCGTCCTTCTTTGCTCCTCAACCCATGAATTATTTTAGTCATCCTTCTTGTCTCCTCAACCCATGAATCATCTCAGTCGTCCTTCTTTTCTCCTCAACCCATGAATCATCTTAGTCGTCCTTCTTTGCTCCTTAACCCATGAATCATCTTAGTCGTCGTTTCTTTGCTCCTCAACCCATGAATCATCTTAGTCGTCCTTCTTTGCTCCTCAACCCATAAATCCTCTTAGTCGTCCTTCTTTGCTCCTCAACACATGAATCACCTTAGTCATCTTTCTTTGCTCCTCAACCCATGAATCATCTTAGTCGTCCTTCTTTGCTCCTCAACCTATGAATCATCTTAGTCATCCTTCTTTGCTCCTCAACCCATAAATGATCTTAGACGTCCTTCTTTGCTCCTCAACCCATGAATAATTTTAGTCATCCTTCTTTGCTCCTCAACCCATGAATCATCTTAGACGTCCTTCTTTTCTCCTCAACCCATGAATCATCTTAGTCGTCCTTCTTTGCTCCTTAACCCATGAATCATCTTAGTCGTCCTTCTTTGCTCCTCAACCCATGAATCATCTTAGTCGTCCTTCTTTGCTCCTCAACCCATGAATCATCTTAGTCGTCCTTCTTTGCTCCTCAACCCATGAATCATCTTAGTCGTCCTTCTTTGCTCGTCAACCCATAAATCATCTTACTCGTCCTTCTTTGCTCCTCAACCCATGAATCATCTTAGTCGTGCTTCTTTGCTCCTCAACCCATGAATCATCTTAGTCGTCCTTCTTTGCTCCTCAACCCAAGAAGCATCTTATTTGCCTTCTTTGCTCCTCAACCCATGAATCATCTTAGTCGTCCTTCTTTGCTCCTCAACCCATGAATCATCTTAGTCGTCCTTCTTTGCTCCTCAACCCATCAATCATCTTGGTCGTCCTTCTTTGCTCCTCAACCCATGAATCAGCTTGGTCGTCATTCTTTGCTCCTAAACCCATGAATCATCTTAGTCGTCCATCTTCGCTCGTCAACCCATGAATCATCTTGGTCATCCTTCTTTGCTCCTTAACCCATGAATCATCTTAGTCGTCCTTCTTTGCTCCTCAACCAATGAATCATCTTAGTCGTCGTTTCTTTGCTCCTCAACCCATGAATCATCTTAGTCGTCCTTCTTTGCTCCTCAAACCATAAATCATCTTAGTCGTCCTTCTTTGCTCCTCAACACATGTATCACCTTAGTCATCTTTCTTTGCTCCTCAACCCATGAATCATCTTAGTCGTCCTTCTTTGGTCCTCAACCCATGAATCATCTTAGTCATCCTTCTTTGCTCCTCAACCCATAAATGATCTTAGACGTCCTTCTTTGCTCCTCATCCTATGAATAATTTTAGTCATCCTTCTTTGCTCCTCAACCCATGAATCATCTTAGACGTCCTTCTTTTCTCCTCAACCCATGAATCATCTTAGTCGTCCTTCTTTGCTCCTTAACCCATGAATTATCTTAGTCGTCCTTCTTTGCTCCTCAACCCATGAATCATCTTAGTCGTGCTTCTTTGCTCCTCAACCCATGAATCATCTTAGTCGTCCTTCTTTGCTCCTCAACCCATGAATCATCTGAATCAACCTTCTTTGCTCCTCAACCCATTAATCATCTTAGTCGTCCTTCTTTGCTCCTCAACCCATGAAGCATCTTATTTGCCTTCTTTGCTCCTCAACCCATGAATCATCTTAGTCGTCCTTCTTTGCTCCTCAACCCATGAATCATCTTAGTTGTCCTTTTTTGCTCCTCAACCCATGAATCATCTTAGTCGTCCTTCTTAGCTCCTCAACCCATGAATCATCTTAGTCGTCCTTCTTTGCTCCTCAACCCATGAATCATTTTAGTCATCCTTCTTGTCTCCTCAACCCATGAATCATCTTAGTCGTCCTTCTTTGCTCCTCAACCCATGAATCCTCTTTCTCGTCCTTCTTTGCTCCTCAATCCATGAATCATGTTAGTCTTCCTTCTTTGCTCCTCAACCCATGAATCATCTTAGTCGGTTTTCTTTGCTCCTCAACCCATGAATATATTAGTCGTTCTTCTTTGCTCCTCAACCCCTGAATAATCTTAGTCGTCCTTCTTTGATCCTCAACCCATGAATCATCTTAGTCGTCCTTCTTTGCTCCTCAACCCATGAATCATCTTAGTCGTCGTTTCTTTGCTCCTCAACCCATGAATCATCTTAGTCGTCCTTCTTTGCTCCTCAACCCATAAATCATCTTAGTCGGCCTTCTTTGCTCCTCAACCCATGAATCATCTTAGTCGTCCTTCTTTGCTCCTCATCCAATGAATCATCTTAGTCGTCCTTTTTTGCTCCTCAACCCATGAATCATCTTAGTCGTCCTTCTTTGCTCCTCAACCCATGAATCATCTTAGTCGTCCTTCTTTGCTCCTCAACCCATGAATCATCTTAGTCGTCCTTCTTTGCTCCTCAACCCATGAATCATCTTAGTCGTCCTTCTTTGCTCCTCAACCCATGAATCATCTTAGTCGTCCTTCTTTCCTCCCCCTTAACCCATGAATCATCTTAGTCGTCATTCTTTTCTCCTCAACCCATGAATCATCTTAGTCGTCCATCTTTGCTCCTCAACCCATCAATCATCTTGGTCATCCTTCTTTGCTCATCAACCCATAAATCATCTTAGACATCCTTCTTTGCTCCTCGAACCCATGAATCATCTTAGTCGTCCTTCTTTGCTCCTCAACCCATGAATCATCTTGGTCGTCCTTCTTTGCTCCTCAACCCATGAATCAGCTTGGTCGTCATTCTTTGCTCCTAAACCCATGAATCATCTTAGTCGTCCATCTTCGCTCGTCAACCCATGAATCATCTTGGTCATCCTTCTTTGCTCCTTAACCCATGAATCATCTTAGTCGTACTTCTTTGCTCCTCAACCCATGAATCATCTTAGTCGTCCTTCTTTGCTCCTCAACCCATTAATCATCTTGGTCATCCTTCTTTGCTCCTCAACCCATGAATCATCTTAGTCGTCCTTCTTTGCTCCTTAACCCATGAATCATCTTAGTCGTCCTTCTTTGCTCCTCAACCCATGAATCATCTTAGTCATCCTTCTTTGCTCCTTAACCCATGAATCATCTTAGTCTTCCTTCATTGCTCCTCAACCCTTGAATCATCTTAGACGTTCTTCTTTTCTCCTCAACCCATGAATCATCTTAGTCGTCCTTCTTTTCCCCTCAACCCATGAATCATCTCAGTCATCCTTCTTTGCTCCTTAACCCATGAATCATCTTAGTCGTCCTTCTTTGCTCCTCAACCAATGAATCATCTTAGTCGTCGTTTCTTTGCTCCTTAACAATGAATCATCTTAGTCGTCCTTCTTTGCTCCTCAACCCATAAATCATCTTAGTCGTCCTTCTTTGCTCCTCAACCCATGAATCACCTTAGTCATCTTTCTTTGCTCCTCAACCCATGAATCATCTTAGTCGTCCTTCTTTGCTCCTCAACCCATGAATCATCTTAGTCGTCCTTCTTTGCTCCTCAACCCATGAATCATTTAAGTCATCCTTCTTGTCTTCTCAACCCATGAATCATCTTAGTCGTCCTTCTTTGCTCCTCAATCCATGAATCATCTTAGTCGTCCTTCTTTGCTCCTCAACCCATGAATCATCTTAGTCGGCCTTCTTTGCTCCTCAACCCATGAACCATCTTAGTCGTCCTTCTTTGCTCCTCAACCAATGAATCATCTTAGTCGTCCTTTTTTGCTCCTCAACCCATGAATCATCTTAGTCGTCCTTCTTTGCTCCTCAACCCATTAATCATCTTAGTGGTCCTTCTTTGCTCCTCAACCCATGAATCATCTTAGTCGTCCTTCTTTGCTCCTCAACCCATGAATCATCTTAGTCGTCCTTCTTTGCTCCTCAACCCATGAATCATCTTAGTCGTCCTTCTTTGCTCCCCCTTAACCCATGAATCATCTTAGTCGTCCTTCTTTGCTCCTCAACCCATGAATCATCTTAGTCGTCCATCTTTGCTCCTCAACCCATCAATCATCTTGGTCATCCTTCTTTGCTCATCAACCCATAAATCATCTTAGACGTCCTTCTTTTCTCCTCAACCCATGAATCATCTTAGTCGTCCTTCTTTGCTCCTTAACCCATGAATCATCTTAGTCGTCCTTCTTTGCTCCTCAACCCATGAATCATCTTAGTCGTCCTTCTTTGCTCCTCAACCCATGAATCATCTTAGTCGTCCTTCTTTGCTCCTCAACCCATGAATCATCTTAGTCGTCCTTCTTTGCTCGTCAACCCATAAATCATCTTAGTCGTCCTTCTTTGCTCCTCAACCCATGAATCATCTTAGTCGTGCTTCTTTGCTCCTCAACCCATGAATCATCTTAGTCGTCCTTCTTTGCTCCTCAACCCAAGAAGCATCTTATTTGCCTTCTTTGCTCCTCAACCCATGAATCATCTTAGTCGTCCTTCTTTGCTAATCAACTCATGAATCATCTTAGTCGTCCTTCTTTGCTCCTCAACCCATCAATCATCTTGGTCGTCCTTCTTTGCTCCTCAACCCATGAATCAGCTTGGTCGTCATTCTTTGCTCCTAAACCCATGAATCATCTTAGTCGTCCATCTTTGCTCGTCAACCCATGAATCATCTTGGTCATCCTTCTTTGCTCCTTAACCCATGAATCATCTTAGTCGTCCTTCTTTGCTCCTCAACCCATGAATCATCTTGGTCATCCTTCTTTGCTCCTCAACCCATGAATCATCTTAGTCGTCCTTCTTTGCTCCTCAACCATGAATCATCTTGGTCATCCTTCTTTGCTCCTTAACCCATGAATCATCTTAGTCGTCCTTCTTTGCTCCTCAACCAATGAATCATCTTAGTCGTCGTTTCTTTGCTCCTCAACCCATGAATCATCTTAGTCGTCCTTCTTTGCTCCTCAACCCATAAATCATCTTAGTCGTCCTTCTTTGCTCCTCAACCCATCAATCATCTTGGTCATCCTTCTTTGCTCATCAACCCATAAATCATCTTAGACATCCTTCTTTGCTCCTCAACCCATGAATCATCTTAGTCGTCCTTCTTTGCTCCTCAACCCATGAATCATCTTAGTCGTGCTTCTTTGCTCCTCAACCCATGAATCATCTTAGTCGTCCTTCTTTGCTCCTCAACCCAAGAAGCATCTTATTTGCCTTCTTTGCTCCTCAACCCATGAATCATCTTAGTCGTCCTTCTTTGCTCCTCAACCCATGAATCATCTTAGTCGTCCTTCTTTGCTCCTCAACCCATCAATCATCTTGGTCGTCCTTCTTTGCTCCTTAACCCATGAATCAGCTTGGTCGTCATTCTTTGCTCCTAAACCCATGAATCATCTTAGTCGTCCATCTTCGCTCGTCAACCCATGAATCATCTTGGTCATCCTTCTTTGCTCCTTAACCCATGAATCATCTTAGTCGTCCTTCTTTGCTCCTCAACAAATGAATCATCTTAGTCGTCGTTTCTTTGCTCCTCAACCCATGAATCATCTTAGTCGTCCTTCTTTGCTCCTCAACCCATAAATCATCTTAGTCGTCCTTCTTTGCTCCTCAACACATGTATCACCTTAGTCATCTTTCTTTGCTCCTCAACCCATGAATCATCTTAGTCGTCCTTCTTTGGTCCTCAACCCATAAATCATCTTAGTCATCCTTCTTTGCTCCTCAACCCATAAATGATCTTAGACGTCCTTCTTTGCTCCTCATCCTATGAATAATTTTAGTCATCCTTCTTTGCTCCTCAACCCATGAATCATCTTAGACGTCCTTCTTTTCTCCTCAACCCATGAATCATCTTAGTCGTCCTTCTTTGCTCCTTAACCCATGAATTATCTTAGTCGTCCTTCTTTGCTCCTCAACCCATGAATCATCTTAGTCGTGCTTCTTTGCTCCTCAACCCATGAATCATCTTAGTCGTCCTTCTTTGCTCCTCAACCCATGAATCATCTGAATCAACCTTCTTTGCTCCTCAACCCATTAATCATCTTAGTCGTCCTTCTTTGCTCCTCAACCCATGAAGCATCTTATTTGCCTTCTTTGCTCCTCAACCCATGAATCATCTTAGTCGTCCTTCTTTGCTCCTCAACCCATGAATCATCTTAGTTGTCCTTTTTTGCTCCTCAACCCATGAATCATCTTAGTCGTCCTTCTTAGCTCCTCAACCCATGAATCATCTTAGTCGTCCTTCTTTGCTCCTCAACCCATGAATCATTTTAGTCATCCTTCTTGTCTCCTCAACCCATGAATCATCTTAGTCGTCCTTCTTTGCTCCTCAACCCATGAATCCTCTTTCTCGTCCTTCTTTGCTCCTCAATCCATGAATCATATTAGTCTTCCTTCTTTGCTCCTCAACCCATGAATCATCTTAGTCGGTTTTCTTTGCTCCTCAACCCATGAATATATTAGTCGTTCTTCTTTGCTCCTCAACCCCTGAATAATCTTAGTCGTCCTTCTTTGATCCTCAACCCATGAATCATCTTAGTCGTCCTTCTTTGCTCCTCAACCCATGAATCATCTTAGTCGTCGTTTCTTTGCTCCTCAACATATGAATCATCTTAGTCGTCCTTCTTTGCTCCTCAACCCATAAATCATCTTAGTCGGCCTTCTTTGCTCCTCAACCCATGAATCATCTTAGTCGTCCTTCTTTGCTCCTCATCCAATGAATCATCTTAGTCGTCCTTTTTTGCTCCTCAACCCATGAATCATCTTAGTCGTCCTTCTTTGCTCCTCAACCCATGAATCATCTTAGTCGTCCTTCTTTGCTCCTCAACCCATGAATCATCTTAGTCGTCCTTCTTTGCTCCTCAACCCATGAATCATCTTAGTCGTCCTTCTTTGCTCCTCAACCCATGAATCATCTTAGTCGTCCTTCTTTGCTCCCCCTTAACCCATGAATCATCTTAGTCGTCATTCTTTTCTCCTCAACCCATGAATCATCTTAGTCGTCCATCTTTGCTCCTCAACCCATCAATCATCTTGGTCATCCTTCTTTGCTCATCAACCCATAAATCATCTTAGACATCCTTCTTTGCTCCTCGAACCCATGAATCATCTTAGTCGTCCTTCTTTGCTCCTAAACCCATGAATCATCTTAGTCGTCCATCTTCGCTCGTCAACCCATGAATCATCTTGGTCATCCTTCTTTGCTCCTTAACCCATGAATCATCTTAGTCGTACTTCTTTGCTCCTCAACCCATGAATCATCTTAGTCGTCCTTCTTTGCTCCTCAACCCATTAATCATCTTGGTCATCCTTCTTTGCTCCTTAACCCATGAATCATCTTAGTCGTCCTTTTTTGCTCCTTAACCCATGAATCATCTTAGTCGTCCTTCTTTGCTCCTCAACCCATGAATCATCTTAGTCATCCTTCTTTGCTCCTTAACCCATGAATCATCTTAGTCTTCCTTCATTGCTCCTCAACCCTTGAATCATCTTAGACGTTCTTCTTTTCTCCTCAACCCATGAATCATCTTAGTCGTCCTTCTTTTCCCCTCAACCCATGAATCATCTCAGTCATCCTTCTTTGCTCCTTAACCCATGAATCATCTTAGTCGTCCTTCTTTGCTCCTCAACCAATGAATCATCTTAGTCGTCGTTTCTTTGCTCCTTAACAATGAATCATCTTAGTCGTCCTTCTTTGCTCCTCAACCCATAAATCATCTTAGTCGTCCTTCTTTGCTCCTCAACCCATGAATCACCTTAGTCATCTTTCTTTGCTCCTCAACCCATGAATCATCTTAGTCGTCCTTCTTTGCTCCTCAACCCATGAATCATCTTAGTCGTCCTTCTTTGCTCCTCAACCCATGAATCATTTAAGTCATCCTTCTTGTCTTCTCAACCCATGAATCATCTTAGTCGTCCTTCTTTGCTCCTCAATCCATGAATCATCTTAGTCGTCCTTCTTTGCTCCTCAACCCATGAATCATCTTAGTCGTCATTCTTTTCTCCTCAACCCATGAATCATCTTAGTCGTCCATCTTTGCTCCTCAACCCATCAATCATCTTGGTCATCCTTCTTTGCTCATCAACCCATAAATCATCTTAGACATCCTTCTTTGCTCCTCAACCCATGAATCATCTTAGTCGTCCTTCTTTGCTCCTCAACCCATGAATCATCTTAGTCGTGCTTCTTTGCTCCTCAACCCATGAATCATCTTAGTCGTCCTTCTTTGCTCCTCAACCCAAGAAGCATCTTATTTGCCTTCTTTGCTCCTCAACCCATGAATCATCTTATTCGTCCTTCTTTGCTAATCAACCCATGAATCATCTTAGTCGTCCTTCTTTGCTCCTCAACCCATCAATCATCTTGGTCGTCCTTCTTTGCCCCTCAACCCATGAATCAGCTTGGTCGTCATTCTTTGCTCTTAAACCCATGAATCATCTTGGTCGTCCATCTTTGCTCGTCAACCCATGAATCATCTTGGTCATCCTTCTTTGCTCCTCAACCCATGAATCATCTTAGTCGTCCTTCTTTGCTCCTCAACCAATGAATCATCTTAGTCGTCGTTTCTTTGCTCCTCAACCCATGAATCATCTTAGTCGTCCTTCTTTGCTCCTCAACCCATAAATCATCTTAGACGTGCTTCTTTGCTCCTCAACCCATGAATCATCTTAGTCATCTTTCTTTGCTCCTCAACCCATGAATCATCTTAGTCGTCCTTCTTTGCTCCTCAACCCATGAATCATCTTAGTCATCCTTCTTTGCTCCTCAACCCATAAATGATCTTAGACGTCCTTCTTTGCTTCTCAACCCATGAATAATTTTAGTCATCCTTCTTTGCTCCTCAACCCATGAATCATCTTAGACGTCCTTCTTTTCTCCTCAACCCATGAATCATCTTAGTCGTCCTTCTTTGCTCCTTAACCCATGAATTATCTTAGTCGTCCTTCTTTGCTCCTCAACCCATGAATCATCTTAGTCGTGCTTCTTTGCTCCTCAACCCATGAATCATCTTAGTCGTCCTTCTTTGCTCCTCAACCCATGAATCATCTAAATCAACCTTCTTTGCTCCTCAACCCATTAATCATCTTAGTCGTCCTTCTTTGCTCCTTAACCCATGAAGCATCTTATTTGCCTTCTTTGCTCCTCAACCCATGAATCATCTTAGTCGTCCTTCTTTGCTCCTCAACCCATGAATCATCTTAGTCGTCCTTCTTTGCTCCTCAACCCATGAATCATCTTAGTCGTCCTTCTTAGCTCCTCAACCCAAGAATCATCTTTGTCGTCCTTCTTTGCTCCTCAACCCATGAATCATTTTAGTCATCCTTCTTGTCTCCTCAACCCATGAATCATCTTAGTCGTCCTTCTTTGCTCCTCAACCCATGAATCCTTTTTCTCGTCCTTCTTTGCTCCTCAATCCATGAATCATCTTAGTCTTCCTTCTTTGCTCCTCAACTAATGAATCATCTTAGTCGTCCTTCTTTGCTCCTCAACCCATGAAGCATCTTATTTGCCTTCTTTGCTCCTCAACCCATGAATCAGCTTGGTCGTCATTCTTTGCTCCTAAACCCATGAATCATCTTAGTCGTCCATCTTTGCTCGTCAACCCATGAATCATCTTGGTCATCCTTCTTTGCTCCTTAACCCATGAATCATCTTAGTCGTCCTTCTTTGCTCCTCAACCAATGAATCATCTTAGTCGTCGTTTCTTTGCTCCTCAACCCATGAATCATCTTAGTCGTCCTTCTTTGCTCCTCAACCCATAAATCCTCTTAGTCGTCCTTCTTTGCTCCTCAACACATGAATCACCTTAGTCATCTTTCTTTGCTCCTCAACCCATGAATCATCTTAGTCGTCCTTCTTTGCTCCTCAACCCATGAATCATCTTAGTCATCCTTCTTTGCTCCTCAACCCATAAATGATCTTAGACGTCCTTCTTTGCTCCTCAACCCATGAATAATTTTAGTCATCCTTCTTTGCTCCTCAACCCATGAATCATCTTAGACGTCCTTCTTTTCTCCTCAACCCATGAATCATCTTAGTCGTGCTTCTTTGCTCCTCAACCCATGAATCATCTTAGTCGTCCTTCTTTGCTCCTCAACCCCTGAATCATCTAAATCAACCTTCTTTGCTCCTCAACCTATTAATCATCTTAGTCGTCCTTCTTTGCTCCTCAACCCATGAAGCATCTTATTTGCCTTCTTTACTCCTCAACCCATGAATCATTTTAGTCGTCCTTCTTTGCTCCTCAACCCATGAATCATCTTAGTCGTCCTTCTTTGCTCCTCAACCCATGAATCATCTTAGTCGTCCTTCTTTGCTCCTCAACCCATGAATCATCTTAGTCGTGCTTCTTTGCTCCTCAACCCATTAATTATCTTAGTCGTCCTTCTTTGCTCCTCAACCCAAGAAGCATCTTATTTGCCTTCTTTGCTCCTCAACCCATGAATCATCTTAGTCGTCCTTCTTTGCTAATCAACCCATGAATCATCTTAGGCGTCCTTCTTTGCTCCTCAACCCATCAATCATCTTGGTCGTCCTTCTTTGCTCCTCAACCCATGAATCAGCTTGGTCGTCATTCTTTGCTCCTAAACCCATAAATCATCTTAGTCGTCCATCTTTGCTCGTCAACCCATGAATCATCTTGGTCATCCTTCTTTGCTCCTTAACCCATGAATCATCTTAGTCGTCCTTATTTACTCCTCAACCAATGAATCATCTTAGTCGTCGTTTCTTTGCTCCTCAACCCATGAATCATCTTAGTCGTCCTTCTTTGCTCCTCAACCCATAAATCATCTTAGTCGTCCTTCTTTGCTCCTCAACACATGAATCACCTTAGTCATCTTTCTTTGCTCCTCAACCCATAAATCATCTTAGTCATCCTTCTTTGCTCCTCAACCCATAAATGATCTTAGACGTCCTTCTTTGCTCCTCAACCCATGAATAATTTTAGTCATCCTTCTTTGCTCCTCAACCCATGAATCATTTTAGACGTCCTTCTTTTCTCCTCAACCCATGAATCATCTCAGTCGTCCTTCTTTGCTCCTTAACCTATGAATCATCTTAGTCGTCCTTCTTTGCTCCTCAACTCATGAATCATCTTAGTCGTGCTTCTTTGCTCCTCAACCCATGAATCATCTTAGTCGTCCTTCTTTGCTCCTCAACCCATGAATCATCTAAATCAACCTTCTTTGCTCCTCAACCCATGAATCATCTTAGTCGTCCTTCTTTGCTCCTTAACCCATGAATCATCTTAGTCAACCTTCTTTGCTCCTCAACGTATGAATCATCTTAGTCGTCCTTCTTTTCTCCTCAACCCATGAATCATCTTAGTCGTCCTTCTTTGCTCCTCAACCCATGAACCATCTTATTTACCTTCTTTGCTCCTCAACCCATGAATCATCTTAGTCGTCAGTCTTTGCTCCTCAACCCATGAATCATCTTAGTCGTCCTTCTTTGCTCCTCAACCCATGAATTATTTTAGTCATCCTTCTTGTCTCCTCAACCCATGAATCATCTCAGTCGTCCTTCTTTTCTCCTCAACCTATGAATCATCTTAGTCGTCCTTCTTTGCTCCTTAACCCATGAATCATCTTAGTCGTCGTTTCTTTGCTCCTCAACCCATGAATCATCTTAGTCGTCCTTCTTTGCTCCTCAACCCATAAATCATCTTAGTCGTCCTTCTTTGCTCCTCAACACATGAATCACCTTAGTCATCTTTCTTTGCTCCTCAACCCATGAATCATCTTAGTCGTCCTTCTTTGCTCCTCAACCCATGAATCATCTTAGGCATCCTTCTTTGCTCCTCAACCCATAAATGATCTTAGACGTCCTTCTTTGCTCCTCAACCCATGAATAATTTTAGTCATCCTTCTTTGCTCCTCAACCCATGAATCATCTTAGACGTCCTTCTTTTCTCCTCAACCCATGAATCATCTTAGTCGTCCTTCTTTGCTCCTTAACCCATGAATCATCTTAGTCGTCCTTCTTTGCTCCTCAACCCATGAATCATCTTAGTCGTCCTTCTTTGCTCCTCAACCCATGAATCATCTTAGTCGTCCTTCTTTGCTCCTCAACCCATGAATCATCTTAGTCGTCCTTCTTTGCTCGTCAACCCATAAATCATCTTAGTCGTCCTTCTTTGCTCCTCAACCCATGAATCATCTTAGTCGTGCTTCTTTGCTCCTCAACCCATGAATCATCTTAGTCGTCCTTCTTTGCTCCTCAACCCAAGAAGCATCTTATTTGCCTTCTTTGCTCCTCAACCCATGAATCATCTTAGTCGTCCTTCTTTGCTAATCAACCCATGAATCATCTTAGTCGTCCTTCTTTGCTCCTCAACCCATCAATCATCTTGGTCGTCCTTCTTTGCTCCTCAACCCATGAATCAGCTTGGTCGTCATTCTTTGCTCCTAAACCCATGAATCATCTTAGTCGTCCATCTTTGCTCGTCAACCCATGAATCATCTTGGTCATCCTTCTTTGCTCCTTAACCCATGAATCATCTTAGTCGTCCTACTTTGCTCCTCAACCCATGAATCATCTTGGTCATCCTTCTTTGCTCCTCAACCCATGAATCATCTTAGTCGTCCTTCTTTGCTCCTCAACCATGAATCATCTTGGTCATCCTTCTTTGCTCCTTAACCCATGAATCATCTTAGTCGTCCTTCTTTGCTCCTCAACCAATGAATCATCTTAGTCGTCGTTTCTTTGCTCCTCAACCCATGAATAATCTTAGTCGTCCTTCTTTGCTCCTCAACCCATAAATCATCTTAGTCGTCCTTCTTTGCTCCTCAACCCATCAATCATCTTGGTCATCCTTCTTTGCTCATCAACCCATAAATCATCTTAGACATCCTTCTTTGCTCCTCAACCCATGAATCATCTTAGTCGTCCTTCTTTGCTCCTCAACCCATGAATCATCTTAGTCGTGCTTCTTTGCTCCTCAACCCATGAATCATCTTAGTCGTCCTTCTTTGCTCCTCAACCCAAGAAGCATCTTATTTGCCTTCTTTGCTCCTCAACCCATGAATCATCTTAGTCGTCCTTCTTTGCTCCTCAACCCATGAATCATCTTAGTCGTCCTTCTTTGCTCCTCAACCCATCAATCATCTTGGTCGTCCTTCTTTGCTCCTCAACCCATGAATCAGCTTGGTCGTCATTCTTTGCTCCTAAACCCATGAATCATCTTAGTCGTCCATCTTCGCTCGTCAACCCATGAATCATCTTAGTCATCCTTCTTTGCTCCTTAACCCATGAATCATCTTAGTCGTCCTTCTTTGCTCCTCAACCAATGAATCATCTTAGTCGTCGTTTCTTTGCTCCTCAACCCATGAATCATCTTAGTCGTCCTTCTTTGCTCCTCAACCCATAAATCATCTTAGTCGTCCTTCTTTGCTCCTCAACACATGTATCACCTTAGTCATCTTTCTTTGCTCCTCAACCCATGAATCATCTTAGTCGTCCTTCTTTGGTCCTCAACCCATGAATCATCTTAGTCATCCTTCTTTGCTCCTCAACCCATAAATGATCTTAGACGTCCTTCTTTGCTCCTCATCCCATGAATAATTTTAGTCATCCTTCTTTGCTCCTCAACCCATGAATCATCTTAGACGTCCTTCTTTTCTCCTCAACCCATGAATCATCTTAGTCGTCCTTCTTTGCTCCTTAACCCATGAATTATCTTAGTCGTCCTTCTTTGCTCCTCAACCCATGAATCATCTTAGTCGTGCTTCTTTGCTCCTCAACCCATGAATCATCTTAGTCGTCCTTCTTTGCTCCTCAACCCATGAATCATCTGAATCAACCTTCTTTGCTCCTCAACCCATTAATCATCTTAGTCGTCCTTCTTTGCTCCTCAACCCATGAAGCATCTTATTTGCCTTCTTTGCTCCTCAACCCATGAATCATCTTAGTCGTCCTTCTTTGCTCCTCAACCCATGAATCATCTTAGTTGTCCTTTTTTGCTCCTCAACGCATGAATCATCTTAGTCGTCCTTCTTAGCTCCTCAACCCATGAATCATCTTAGTCGTCCTTCTTTGCTCCTCAACCCATAAATCATTTTAGTCATCCTTCTTGTCTCCTCAACCCATGAATCATCTTAGTCGTCCTTCTTTGCTCCTCAACCCATGAATACTCTTTCTCGTCCTTCTTTGCTCCTCAATCCATGAATCATATTAGTCTTCCTTCTTTGCTCCTCAACCCATGAATCATCTTAGTCGGTTTTCTTTGCTCCTCAACCCATGAATATATTAGTCGTTCTTCTTTGCTCCTCAACCCCTGAATAATCTTAGTCGTCCTTCTTTGATCCTCAACCCATGAATCATCTTAGTCGTCCTTCTTTGCTCCTCAACCCATGAATCATCTTAGTCGTCGTTTCTTTGCTCCTCAACCCATGAATCATCTTAGTCGTCCTTCTTTGCTCCTCAACCCATAAATCATCTTAGTCTTTCTTCTTTGCTCCTCAACCCATGAATCATCTTAGTCGTCCTTCTTTGCTCCTCATCCAATGAATTATCTTAGTCGTCCTTCTTTGCTCCTCAACCCATGAATCATCTTAGTCGTCCTTCTTTGCTCCTCAACTAATGAATCATCTTAGTCGTCCTTCTTTGCTCCTCAACCCATGAATCATCTTAGTCGTCCTTCTTTGCTCCTCAACCCATGAATCATCTTAGTCGTCCTTCTTTGCTCCCCCTTAACCCATGAATCATCTTAGTCGTCATTCTTTTCTCCTCAACCCATGAATCATCTTAGTCGTCCATCTTTGCTCCTCAACCCATCAATCATCTTGGTCATCCTTCTTTGCTCATCAACCCATAAATCATCTTAGACATCCTTCTTTGCTCCTCGAACCCATGAATCATCTTAGTCGTCCTTCTAAACTCCTCAACCCATGAATCATCTTGGTCGTCCTTCTTCGCTCCTCAACCCATGAATCAGCTTGGTCGTCATTCTTTGCTCCTAAACCCATGAATCATCTTAGTCGTCCATCTTCGCTCGTCAACCCATGAATCATCTTGGTCATCCTTCTTTGCTCCTTAACCCATGAATCATCTTAGTCGTACTTCTTTGCTCCTCAACCAATGAATCATCTTAGTCGTCGTTTCTTTGCTCCTCAACCCATGAATCATCTTAGTCGTCCTTCTTTGCTCCTCAACCCATAAATCATCTTAGTCGTCCTTCTTTGCTGCTCAACACATGAATCACCTTAGTCATCTTTCTTTGCTCCTCAACCCATGAATCATCTTAGTCGTCCTTCTTTGGTCCTCAACCCATGAATCATCTTAGTCATCCTTCTTTGATTCTCAACCCATAAATGATCTTAGACGTCCTTCTTTGCTCCTCATCCCATGAATAATTTTAGTCATCCTTCTTTGCTCCTCAACCCATGAATCATCTTAGACGTCCTTCTTTTCTCCTCAACCCATGAATATATTAGTCGTTCTTCTTTGCTCCTCAACCCCTGAATAATCTTAGTCGTCCTTCTTTGATCCTCAACCCATGAATAATCTTAGTCGTCCTTCTTTGCTCCTCAACCCATAAATCATCTTAGTCGTCCTTCTTTGCTCCTCAACCCATCAATCATCTTGGTCATCCTTCTTTGCTCATCAACCCATAAATCATCTTAGACATCCTTCTTTGCTCCTCAACCCATGAATCATCTTAGTCGTCCTTCTTTGCTCCTCAACCCATGAATCATCTTAGTCGTGCTTCTTTGCTCCTCAACCCATGAATCATCTTAGTCGTCCTTCTTTGCTCCTCAACCCAAGAAGCATCTTATTTGCCTTCTTTGCTCCTCAACCCATGAATCATCTTAGTCGTCCTTCTTTGCTCCTCAACCCATGAATCATCTTAGTCGTCCTTCTTTGCTCCTCAACCCATCAATCATCTTGGTCGTCCTTCTTTGCTCCTCAACCCATGAATCAGCTTGGTCGTCATTCTTTGCTCCTAAACCCATGAATCATCTTAGTCGTCCATCTTCGCTCGTCAACCCATGAATCATCTTAGTCATCCTTCTTTGCTCCTTAACCCATGAATCATCTTAGTCGTCCTTCTTTGCTCCTCAACCAATGAATCATCTTAGTCGTCGTTTCTTTGCTCCTCAACCCATGAATCATCTTAGTCGTCCTTCTTTGCTCCTCAACCCATAAATCATCTTAGTCGTCCTTCTTTGCTCCTCAACACATGTATCACCTTAGTCATCTTTCTTTGCTCCTCAACCCATGAATCATCTTAGTCGTCCTTCTTTGGTCCTCAACCCATGAATCATCTTAGTCATCCTTCTTTGCTCCTCAACCCATAAATGATCTTAGACGTCCTTCTTTGCTCCTCATCCCATGAATAATTTTAGTCATCCTTCTTTGCTCCTCAACCCATGAATCATCTTAGACGTCCTTCTTTTCTCCTCAACCCATGAATCATCTTAGTCGTCCTTCTTTGCTCCTTAACCCATGAATTATCTTAGTCGTCCTTCTTTGCTCCTCAACCCATGAATCATCTTAGTCGTGCTTCTTTGCTCCTCAACCCATGAATCATCTTAGTCGTCCTTCTTTGCTCCTCAACCCATGAATCATCTGAATCAACCTTCTTTGCTCCTCAACCCATTAATCATCTTAGTCGTCCTTCTTTGCTCCTCAACCCATGAAGCATCTTATTTGCCTTCTTTGCTCCTCAACCCATGAATCATCTTAGTCGTCCTTCTTTGCTCCTCAACCCATGAATCATCTTAGTTGTCCTTTTTTGCTCCTCAACGCATGAATCATCTTAGTCGTCCTTCTTAGCTCCTCAACCCATGAATCATCTTAGTCGTCCTTCTTTGCTCCTCAACCCATAAATCATTTTAGTCATCCTTCTTGTCTCCTCAACCCATGAATCATCTTAGTCGTCCTTCTTTGCTCCTCAACCCATGAATCCTCTTTCTCGTCCTTCTTTGCTCCTCAATCCATGAATCATATTAGTCTTCCTTCTTTGCTCCTCAACCCATGAATCATCTTAGTCGGTTTTCTTTGCTCCTCAACCCATGAATATATTAGTCGTTCTTCTTTGCTCCTCAACCCCTGAATAATCTTAGTCGTCCTTCTTTGATCCTCAACCCATGAATCATCTTAGTCGTCCTTCTTTGCTCCTCAACCCATGAATCATCTTAGTCGTCGTTTCTTTGCTCCTCAACCCATGAATCATCTTAGTCGTCCTTCTTTGCTCCTCAACCCATAAATCATCTTAGTCTTTCTTCTTTGCTCCTCAACCCATGAATCATCTTAGTCGTCCTTCTTTGCTCCTCATCCAATGAATTATCTTAGTCGTCCTTCTTTGCTCCTCAACCCATGAATCATCTTAGTCGTCCTTCTTTGCTCCTCAACTAATGAATCATCTTAGTCGTCCTTCTTTGCTCCTCAACCCATGAATCATCTTAGTCGTCCTTCTTTGCTCCTCAACCCATGAATCATCTTAGTCGTCCTTCTTTGCTCCCCCTTAACCCATGAATCATCTTAGTCGTCATTCTTTTCTCCTCAACCCATGAATCATCTTAGTCGTCCATCTTTGCTCCTCAACCCATCAATCATCTTGGTCATCCTTCTTTGCTCATCAACCCATAAATCATCTTAGACATCCTTCTTTGCTCCTCGAACCCATGAATCATCTTAGTCGTCCTTCTAAACTCCTCAACCCATGAATCATCTTGGTCGTCCTTCTTCGCTCCTCAACCCATGAATCAGCTTGGTCGTCATTCTTTGCTCCTAAACCCATGAATCATCTTAGTCGTCCATCTTCGCTCGTCAACCCATGAATCATCTTGGTCATCCTTCTTTGCTCCTTAACCCATGAATCATCTTAGTCGTACTTCTTTGCTCCTCAACCAATGAATCATCTTAGTCGTCGTTTCTTTGCTCCTCAACCCATGAATCATCTTAGTCGTCCTTCTTTGCTCCTCAACCCATAAATCATCTTAGTCGTCCTTCTTTGCTGCTCAACACATGAATCACCTTAGTCATCTTTCTTTGCTCCTCAACCCATGAATCATCTTAGTCGTCCTTCTTTGGTCCTCAACCCATGAATCATCTTAGTCATCCTTCTTTGATTCTCAACCCATAAATGATCTTAGACGTCCTTCTTTGCTCCTCATCCCATGAATAATTTTAGTCATCCTTCTTTGCTCCTCAACCCATGAATCATCTTAGACGTCCTTCTTTTCTCCTCAACCCATGAATCATCTTAGTCGTCCTTCTTTGCTCCTTAACCCATGAATTATCTTAGTCGTCCTTCTTTGCTCCTCAACCCATGAATCATCTTAGTCGTGCTTCTTTGCTCCTCAACCCATGAATCATCTTAGTCGTCCTTCTTTGCTCCTCAACCCATGAATCATCTGAATCAACCTTCTTTGCTCCTCAACCCATTAATCATCTTAGTCGTCCTTCTTTGCTCCTCAACCCATGAAGCATCTTATTTGCCTTCTTTGCTCCTCAACCCCTGAATCATCTTAGTCGTCCATCTTTGCTCCTCAACCCATGAATCATCTTAGTCGTCCTTCTTTGCTCCTCAACCCATGAATTATCTTAGTCGTCCTTCTTAGCTCCTCAACCCATGAATCATCTTAGTCGTCCTTCTTTGCTCCTCAACCCATAAATCATTTTAGTCATCCTTCTTGTCTCCTCAACCCATGAATCATCTTAGTCGTCCTTCTTTGCTCCTCAACCCATGAATCCTCTTTCTCGTCCTTCTTTGCTCCTCAATCCATGAATCATCTTAGTCTTTCTTCTTTGCTCCTCAACCCATGAATCATCTTAGTCGGTTTTCTTTGCTCCTCAACCCATGAATATCTTAGTCGTCCTTCTTTGCTCCTCAACCCATGAATAATCTTAGTCGTCCTTCTTTGATCCTCAACCCATGAATCATCTTAGTCGTCCTTCTTGTCTCCTCAACCCATGAATCATCTTAGTCGTCCTTCTTTGCTCCTCAACCCATGAATCCTCTTTCTCGTCCTTCTTTGCTCCTCAATCCATGAATCATCTTAGTCTTTCTTCTTTGCTCCTCAACCCATGAATCATCTTAGTCGGTTTTCTTTGCTCCTCAACCCATGAATATCTTAGTCGTCCTTCTTTGCTCCTCAACCCATGAATAATCTTAGTCGTCCTTCTTTGATCCTCAACCCATGAATCATCTTAGTCGTCCTTCTTTGCTCCTCAACCCATGAATCATCTTAGTCGTCCTTCTTTGCTCCTCAACCCATGAATCATCTTAGTCATCCATCTTTGCTCCTCAACCCATGAATCATCTTGGTCATCCTTCTTTGCTCATCAACCTATAAATTATCATAGACATCCTTCTTTGCTCCTCAACCCATGAATCATCTTAGTCGTCCTTCTTTGCTCCTCAACCCATGAATCATCTTAGTCGTGCTTCTTTGCTCCTCAACCCATGAATCATCTTAGTCGTCCTTCTTTGCTCCTCAACCCAAGAAGCATCTTATTTGCCTTATTTGCTCCTCAACCCATGAATCATCTTAGTCGTCCTTCTTTGCTTATCAAAAAATGAATCATCTTAGTCGTCCTTCTTTGCTCCTCAACCCATGAATCATCTTGGTCGTCCTTCTTTGCTCCTTAACCCATGAATCAGCTTGGTCGTCATTCTTTGATCCTAAACCCATGAATCATCTTAGTCGTCCATCTTTGCTCGTCAACCCATGAATCATCTTGTTCATCCTTCTTTGCTCATCAACCCATTAATCATCTTAGACGTCCTTCTTTGCTCCTTAACCCATGAATCATCTTAATCAACCTTCTTTGCTCCTCAACCCATTAATCATCTTAGTCGTCCTTCTTTGCTCCTCAACCCATTAAGCATCTTATTTGCCTTCTTTGCTCCTCAGCTCATGAATCATCTTAGTCGTCCTTCTTTGCTCATCAACCCATGAATCATCTTAGTCGTCCTTCTTTGCTCCTCAACCCATGAATCATCTTAGTCGTCCTTCTTTGCTCCTCAACCCATGAATCATCTTAGTCTTCCTTCTTTGCTCCTCAACCCATGAATCATCTTAGTCGTCCTTCTTTGCTCCTCAACCCATGAATCATCTTAGTCGTCCTTCTTTGCTCGTCAACCCATAAATCATCTTAGTCGTCCTTATTTGCTTCTCAACCCATGAATCATCTTAGTCGTCCTTCTTTGCTCCTCAACCCATGAATCATCTTAGTCATCCTTCTTTGCTCCTCAACCCATGAATCATCTTAGTCTTTCTTCTTTGCTCCTCAACCCATGAATCATCTTAGTCGGTTTTCTTTGCTCCTCAACCCATGAATATCTTAGTCGTCCTTCTTTGCTCCTCAACCCATGAATAATCTTAGTCGTCCTTCTTTGATCCTCAACCCATGAATCATCTTAGTCGTCCTTCTTGTCTCCTCAACCCATGAATCATCTTAGTCGTCCTTCTTTGCTCCTCAACCCATGAATCCTCTTTCTCGTCCTTCTTTGCTCCTCAATCCATGAATCATCTTAGTCTTTCTTCTTTGCTCCTCAACCCATGAATCATCTTAGTCGGTTTTCTTTGCTCCTCAACCCATGAATATCTTAGTCGTCCTTCTTTGCTCCTCAACCCATGAATAATCTTAGTCGTCCTTCTTTGATCCTCAACCCCTGAATCATCTTAGTCGTCCTTCTTTGCTCCTCAACCCATGAATCATCTTAGTCGTCCTTCTTTGCTCCTCAACCCATGAATCATCTTAGTCATCCATCTTTGCTCCTCAACCCATGAATCATCTTGGTCATCCTTCTTTGCTCATCAACCTATAAATTATCATAGACATCCTTCTTTGCTCCTCAACCCATGAATCATCTTAGTCGTCCTTCTTTGCTCCTCAACCCATGAATCATCTTAGTCGTGCTTCTTTGCTCCTCAACCCATGAATCATCTTAGTCGTCCTTCTTTGCTCCTCAACCCAAGAAGCATCTTATTTGCCTTATTTGCTCCTCAACCCATGAATCATCTTAGTCGTCCTTCTTTGCTTATCAAAAAATGAATCATCTTAGTCGTCCTTCTTTGCTCCTCAACCCATGAATCATCTTGGTCGTCCTTCTTTGCTCCTTAACCCATGAATCAGCTTGGTCGTCATTCTTTGATCCTAAACCCATGAATCATCTTAGTCGTCCATCTTTGCTCGTCAACCCATGAATCATCTTGTTCATCCTTCTTTGCTCATCAACCCATTAATCATCTTAGACGTCCTTCTTTGCTCCTTAACCCATGA
This sequence comes from Ceratothoa steindachneri, assembly GCA_963969495.1. Taxonomy (NCBI): domain Eukaryota; kingdom Metazoa; phylum Arthropoda; class Malacostraca; order Isopoda; family Cymothoidae; genus Ceratothoa; species Ceratothoa steindachneri. The sequence continues at coordinate 69,849,278 of OZ018319.1, forward strand.
ATCATCTTAATCAACCTTCTTTGCTCCTCAACCCATTAATCATCTTAGTCGTCCTTCTTTGCTCCTCAACCCATTAAGCATCTTATTTGCCTTCTTTGCTCCTCAGCTCATGAATCATCTTAGTCGTCCTTCTTTGCTCATCAACCCATGAATCATCTTAGTCGTCCTTCTTTGCTCCTCAACCCATGAATCATCTTAGTCGTCCTTCTTTGCTCCTCAACCCATGAATCATCTTAGTCTTCCTTCGTTGCTCCTCAACCCATGAATCATCTTAGTCGTCCTTCTTTGCTCCTCAACCCATGAATCATCTTAGTCGTCCTTCTTTGCTCGTCAACCCATAAATCATCTTAGTCGTCCTTATTTGCTTCTCAACCCATGAATCATCTTAGTCGTCCTTCTTTGCCTCTCAACCCATGAATCATCTTAGTCGTCCTTCTTTGCTCCTCAACCAATCATTCATCTTAGTCGTCCTTCTTTGCTCCTCAACTTATGAATCATTTTAGTCGTCCTTCTTTGCTTCTGAACACATGAATCATCTTAGTCGTCCTTCTTTGCTCCTCAACCCATGAATCATCTTAGTCGTCCTTCTTTGCTCCTAAACCCATGAATCATTTTAGTCGTCCTTCTTTGCTCCTCAACCCATGAATAATCTTGGTCATCATTCTTTTTCCTCAACCCATGAATCATCTTAGTCGTCCTTCTTTGATACTCAACCCATAAATCATCTTAGTCGTCCTTCTTTGCTCCTCAACCCATGAATCATATTAGTCATCCTTCTTTGCTCCTTAACCCATGAATCATCTTAGTCGTCCTTCTTTGCTCCTCAACCCATGAATCATCTTAGTCGTCCTTCTTTGCTCCTTAACCCATGAATCATCTTAGTCGTCCTTCTTTGCTCCTCAACCCATGAATCATCTTAGTCGTCCTTCTTTGCTCCTCAACCCATGAATCATCTTAGTCGTCCTTCTTTGCTCCTCAACACATGAATACCCTTAGTCCTCTTTTTTGCTCCTCAACCCATGAATCATTTTAGTCGTCCTTCTTTGCTCCTCAACCCATGAATCATCTTAGTCATCCTTCTTTGCTCCTCAACCCATAAATCATCTTAGACGTCTTTCTTTGCTCCTCAACCCATGAATAATTTTAGTCATCCTTCTTTGCTCCTCAACCCATGAATCATCTTAGACGTCCTTCTTTTCTCCTCAACCCATGAATCATCTTAGTCGTCCTTCTTTGCTCCTTAACCCATGAATCATCTTAGTCGTCCTTCTTTGCTCCTCAACCCATGAACCATCTTATTTGCTTTGTTTGCTAATCAACCCATGAATCATCTTAATCGTCCTTCTTTGCTAATCAACCCATGAATCATCTTAGTCGTCCTTCTTGGCTCCTCAACCCATGAATCATCTTGGTCGTCCTTCTTTGCTCCTCAACCCATGAATCATCTTAGTCGTGCTTCTTTGCTCCTCAACCCATGAATCATCATAGTCGTCCTTCTTTGCTCCTCAACCCAAGAAGCATCTTAATTGCCTTCTTTGCTCCTCAACCCATGAATCATCTTAGTCGTCCTTCTTTGCTAATCAACCCATGAATCATCTTAGTCGTCCTTCTTTGCTCCTCAACCCATCAATCATCTTGGTCGTCCTTCTTTGCTCCTCAACCCATGAATCAGCTTGGTCGTCATTCTTTGCTCCTAAACCCATGAATCATCCTAGTCGTCCATCTTTGCTCGTCAACCCATGAATCATCTTGGTCATCCTTCTTTGCTCCTTAACCCATGAATCATCTTAGTCGTCCTTCTTTGCTCCTCAACCAATGAATCATCTTAGTCGTCGTTTCTTTGCTCCTCAACCCATGAATCATCTTAGTCGTCCTTCTTTGCTCCTCAACCCATAAATCATCTTAGTCGTCCTTCTTTGCTCCTCAACACATGAATCACCTTAGTCATCTTTCTTTGCTCTTCAACCCATGAATCATCTTAGTCGTCCTTCTTTGCTCCTCAACCCATGAATCATCTTAGTCATCCTTCTTTGCTCCTCAACCCATAAATGATCTTAGACGTCCTTCTTTGCTCCTCAACCCATGAATCATCTTAGTCGTGCTTCTTTGCTCCTCAACCCATGAATCATCTTAGTCGTCCTTCTTTGCTCCTCAACCCAAGAAGCATCTTATTTGCCTTCTTTGCTCCTCAACCCATGAATCATCTTAGTCGTCCTTCTTTGCTTATCAACCCATGAATCATCTTAGTCGTCCTTCTTTGCTCCTCAACCCATAAATCATCTTGGTCGTCCTTCTTTGCTCCTTAACCCATGAATCAGCTTGGTCGTCATTCTTTGCTCCTAAACCCATGAATCATCTTAGTCGTCCATCTTTGCTCCTCAACCCATGAAGCATCTTATTTGCCTTCTTTGCTCCTCAACCCATGAATCATCTTAGTCGTCCTTCTTTGCTCCTTAACCCATGAATCATCTTAGTCGTCCTTCTTTGCTCCTCAACCCATGAATCATCTTAGTCGTCCTTCTTTGATCCTCAACCCATGAATCATCTTAGTCGTCCTTCTTTGCTCCTCAACCCATGAATCATCTTAGTCGTCCTTCTTTGCTCCTTAACCCATGAATCATCTTAGTCGTCCTTCTTTGCTCCTCAACCCATGAATCATCTTAGTCGTCCTTCTTTGCTCCTCAACCCATGAATCATCTTGGTCATCCTTCTTTGCTCATCAACCCATAAATTATCTTAGACATCCTTCTTTGCTCCTCAACCCATGAATCATCTTAGTCGTCCTTCTTTGCTCCTCAACCCATGAATCATCTTAGTCGTGCTTCTTTGCTCCTCAACCCATGAATCATCTTAGTCGTCCTTCTTTGCTCCTCAACCCAAGAAGCATCTTATTTGCCTTCATTGCTCCTCAACCCATGAATCATCTTAGTCGTCCTTCTTTGCTTATCAACCCATGAATCATCTTAGTCGTCCTTCTTTGTTCCTAAACCCATAAATCATCTTAGTCGTCCTTCTTTGCTCCTTAACCCATGAATCAGCTTGGTCGTCATTCTTTGCTCCTAAACCCATGAATCATCTTAGTCGTCCATCTTTGCTCGTCAACCCATGAATCATCTTGGTCATCCTTCTTTGCTCATCAACCCATAAATCATCTTAGACGTCCTTCTTTGCTCCTTAACCCATGAATCATCTTAATCAACCTTCTTTGCTCCTCAACCCATGAATCATCTTAGTCGTCCTTCTTTGCTCCTCAACCCATGAATCATCTTAGTCGTCCTTCTTTGCTCCTCAACCCATGAATCATCTTAGTCTTCCTTCTTTAATCCTCAACCCATGAATCATCTTAGTCGTCCTTCTTTGCTCGTCAACCCATAAATCATCTTAGTCGTCCTTATTTGCTTCTCAACCCATGAATCATCTTAGTCGTCCTTCTTTGCCTCTCAACCCATGAATCATCTTAGTCGTCCTTCTTAGCTCCTCAACCCATGAATCATCTTAGTCGTCCTTCTTTGCTCCTCAACCCATGAATCATTTTAGTCATCCTTCTTGTCTCCTCAACCCATGAATCATCTTAGTCGTCCTTCTTTGCTCCTCAACCCATGAATCCTCTTTCTCGCCCTTCTTTGCTCCTCAATTCATGAATCATCTTAGTCTTCCTTCTTTGCTCCTCAACCCATGAATCATCTTAGTCGTCCTTCTTTGCTCCTCAACCCATGAATATCTTAGTCGTCCTTCTTTGCTCCTCAACCCATGAATCATCTTAGTCGTCCTTCTTTGATCCTCAACCCATGAATCATCTTAGTCGTCCTTCTTTGCTCCTCAACCCATGAATCATCTTAGTCGTCCTTCTTTGCTCCTCAACCCATGAATCATCTTAGTCGTCCTTCTTTGCTCCTCAACCCATGAATCATCTTAGTCGTCCTTCTTTGCTTCTCAACCCATTAATCATCTTAGTAGTCCTTCTTTGCTCATCAACCCATGAATCATCTTAGTCGTCATTCTTTTCTCCTCAACCCATGAATCATCTTGGTCATCCTTCTTTGCTCATCAACCCATAAATTATCTTAGACATCCTTCTTTGCTCCTCAACCCATGAATCATCTTAGTCGTCCTTCTTTGCTCCTCAACCCATGAATCATCTTAGTCGTGCTTCTTTGCTCCTCAACCCATGAATCATCTTAGTCGTCCTTCTTTGCTCCTCAACCCAAGAAGCATCTTATTTGCCTTCTTTGTTCCTCAACCCATGAATCATCTTAGTCGTCCTTCTTTGCTTATCAACCCATGAATCATCTTAGTCGTCCTTCTTTGCTCCTCAACCCATAAATCATCTTGGTCGTCCTTCTTTGCTCCTTAACCCATGAATCAGCTTGGTCGTCATTCTTTGCTCCTAAACCCATGAATCATCTTAGTCGTCCATCTTTGCTCGTCAACCCATGAATCATCTTGGTCATCCTTCTTTTCTCATCAACCCATAAATCATCTTAGACGTCCTTCTTTGCTCCTTAACCCATGAATCATCTTAATCAACCTTCTTTGCTCCTCAACCCATTAATCATCTTAGTCGTCCTTCTTTGCTCCTCAACCCATTAAGCATCTTATTTGCCTTCTTTGCTCCTCAGCCCATGAATCATCTTAGTCGTCCTTCTTTGCTCATCAATCCATGAATCATCTTAGTCGTCCTTCTTTGCTCCTCAACCCATGAATCATCTTAGTCGTCCTTCTTTGCTCCTCAACCAATGAATCATCTTAGTCGTCCTTCTTTGCTCCTCAACCCATGAATCATCTCAGTCGTCCTTCTTTAATCCTCAACCCATGAATCATCTTAGTCGTCCTTCTTTGCTCGTCAACCCATAAATCATCTTAGTCGTCCCTATTTGCTTCTCAACCCATGAATCATCTTAGTCGTCCTTCTTTGCCTCTCAACCCATGAATCATCTTAGTCGTCCTTCTTTGCTCCTCAATTAATCATTCATCTTAGTCGTCCTTCTTTGCTCCTCAACCCATGAATCATTTTAGTCGTCCTTCTTTGCTTCTGAACACATGAATCATCTTAGTCGTCCTTCTTTGCTCCTCAACCCATGAATCATCTTGGTCATCCTTCTTTGCTCCTCAACCCATGAATCATCTTAGTCGTCCTTCTTTGTTCCTCAACCCATGAATCATCTTGGTCATCCTTCTTTGCTCCTCAACCCATGAATCATCTTAGTCGTCCTTCTTTGCTCCTCAACCCATGAATCATCTTAGTCGTCCTTCTTTGCTCCTCAACCCATGAATCATCTTAGTCGTCCTTCTTTGCTCCTCAACCCATTAATCATCTTGGTCATCCTTCTTTGCTCCTCAACCCATGAATCATCTTAGTCGTCCTTCTTTGCTCCTTAACCCATGAATCATCTTAGTCAACCTTCTTTGCTCCTCAACGTATGAATCATCTTAGTCGTCCTTCTTTTCTCCTCAACCCATGAATCATCTTAGTCGTCCTTCTTTGCTCATCAACCCATGAACCATCTTATTTACCTTCTTTGCTCCTCAACCCATGAATCATCTTAGTCGTCAGTCTTTGCTCCTCAACCCATGAATCATCTTAGTCGTCCTTCTTTGCTCCTCAACCCATGAACCATCTTATTTGCCTTCTTTGCTCCTCAACCCATGAATCATCTTAGTCATCCTTCTTTGCTCCTCAACCCATGAATCATCTTTGTCCCCCTTCTTTGCTAATCAACCCATGAATCATCTTAGTCGTCCTTCTTTGCTCCTCAACCCATGAATGATCTTGGTCGTCCTTCTTTGCTCTTCAACCCATGAATTATCTTGGTCATCCTTCTTTGCTCCTCAACCCATGAATCATCTTAGTCGTCCTTCTTTGTTCCTCAACCCATGAATCATCTTGGTCATCCTTCTTTGCTCCTCAACCCATGAATCATCTTAGTCGTCCTTCTTTGCTCCTCAACCCATGAATCATCTTAGTCGTCCTTCTTTGCTCCTCAACCCATGAATCATCTTAGTCGTCCTTCTTTGCTCCTCAACTTATTAATCATCTTGGTCATCCTTCTTTGCTCCTCAACCCATGAATCATCTTAGTCGTCCTTCTTTGCTCCTTAACCCATGAATCATCTTAGTCGTCCTTCTTTGCTCCTCAACCCATGAATCATCTTAGTCATCCTTCTTTGCTCCTTAACCCATGAATCATCTTAGTCTTCCTTCATTGCTCCTCAACCCTTGAATCATCTTAGACGTTCTTCTTTTCTCCTCAACCCATGAATCATCTTAGTCGTCCTTCTTTTCCCCTCAACCCATGAATCATCTCAGTCATCCTTCTTTGCTCCTTAACCCATGAATCATCTTAGTCGTCCTTCTTTGCTCCTCAACCAATGAATCATCTTAGTCGTCGTTTCTTTGCTCCTTAACAATGAATCATCTTAGTCGTCCTTCTTTGCTCCTCAACCCATAAATCATCTTAGTCGTCCTTCTTTGCTCCTCAACCCATAAATCACCTTAGTCATCTTTCTTTGCTCCTCAACCTATGAATCATCTTAGTCGTCCTTCTTTGCTCCTCAACCCATGAATCATCTTAGTCGTCCTTCTTTGCTCCTCAACCCATGAATCATTTAAGTCATCCTTCTTGTCTTCTCAACCCATGAATCATCTTAGTCGTCCTTCTTTGCTCCTCAATCCATGAATCATCTTAGTCGTCCTTCTTTGCTCCTCAACCCATGAATCATCTTAGTCGGCCTTCTTTGCTCCTCAACCCATGAACCATCTTAGTCATCCTTCTTTGCTCCTCAACCAATGAATCATCTTAGTCGTCCTTTTTTGCTCCTCAACCCATAAATCATCTTAGTCGTCCTTCTTTGCTCCTCAACCCATGAATCATCTTAGTGGTCCTTCTTTGCTCCTCAACCCATGAATCATCTTAGTCGTCCTTCTTTGCTCCTCAACCCATGAATCATCTTAGTCGTCCTTCTTTGCTCCTCAACACATGAATCACCTTAGTCGTCCTTCTTTGCTCCTCAACCCATGAATCATCTTAGTCGTCCTCTTCCTTTTCTCCTCAACCCATGAACTATCTTATTTGCCTTCTTTGCTTCTCAAACCATGAATCATCTTGGTCGTCCTTCTTTGCTCCTCAACCCATGAATCATCTTAGTCGTCGTTCTTTGCTCCTCAACCCATGAATCATCTTAGTCGTCCTTCTTTTCTCCTCAACCCATGAACCATCTTATTTGCCTTCTTTGCTCCTCATCCATGAATCATCTTAGTCGGCCTTCTTTGCTCCTCAACCCATGAATCATCATAGTCGTCCTTCTTTGCTCATCAACCCATGAATCATCTTAGTCGTCCTTCTTTGCTCCTCAACTTATTAATCATCTTGGTCATCCTTCTTTGCTCCTCAACCCATGAATCATCTTAGTCGTCCTTCTTTGCTCCTTAACCCATGAATCATCTTAGTCGTCCTTCTTTGCTCCTCAACCCATGAATCATCTTAGTCATCCTTCTTTGCTCCTTAACCCATGAATCATCTTAGTCTTCCTTCATTGCTCCTCAACCCTTGAATCATCTTAGACGTTCTTCTTTTCTCCTCAACCCATGAATCATCTTAGTCGTCCTTCTTTTCCCCTCAACCCATGAATCATCTCAGTCATCCTTCTTTGCTCCTTAACCCATGAATCATCTTAGTCGTCCTTCTTTGCTCCTCAACCAATGAATCATCTTAGTCGTCGTTTCTTTGCTCCTTAACAATGAATCATCTTAGTCGTCCTTCTTTGCTCCTCAACCCATAAATCATCTTAGTCGTCCTTCTTTGCTCCTCAACCCATGAATCACCTTAGTCATCTTTCTTTGCTCCTCAACCTATGAATCATCTTAGTCGTCCTTCTTTGCTCCTCAACCCATGAATCATCTTAGTCGTCCTTCTTTGCTCCTCAACCCATGAATCATTTAAGTCATCCTTCTTGTCTTCTCAACCCATGAATCATCTTAGTCGTCCTTCTTTGCTCCTCAATCCATGAATCATCTTAGTCGTCCTTCTTTGCTCCTCAACCCATGAATCATCTTAGTCGGCCTTCTTTGCTCCTCAACCCATGAACCATCTTAGTCGTCCTTCTTTGCTCCTCAACCAATGAATCATCTTAGTCGTCCTTTTTTGCTCCTCAACCCATGAATCATCGTAGTGGTCCTTCTTTGCTCCTCAACCCATGAATCATCTTAGTCGTCCTTCTTTGCTCCTCAACCCATGAATCATCTTAGTCGTCCTTCTTTGCTCCTCAACCCATGAATCATCTTAGTCATCCTTCTTTGCTCCTCAACCCATAAATGATCTTAGACGTCCTTCTTTGCTCCTCAACCCATGAATAATTTTAGTCATCCTTCTTTGCTCCTCAACCCATGAATCATCTTAGACGTCCTTCTTTTCTCCTCAACCCATAAATCATCTTAGTCGTGCTTCTTTGCTCCTCAACCCATGAATCATCTTAGTCGTCCTTCTTTGCTCCTCAACCCCTGAATCATCTAAATCAACCTTCTTTGCTCCTCAACCTATTAATCATCTTAGTCGTCCTTCTTTGCTCCTCAACCCATGAAGCATCTTATTTGCCTTCTTTACTCCTCAACCCATAAATCATTTTAGTCGTCCTTCTTTGCTCCTCAACCCATGAATCATCTTAGTCGTCCTTCTTTGCTCCTCAACCCATGAATCATCTTAGTCGTCCTTCTTTGCTCCTCAACCCATGAATCATCTTAGTCGTGCTTCTTTGCTCCTCAACCCATTAATCATCTTAGTCGTCCTTCTTTGCTCCTCAACCCAAGAAGCATTTTATTTGCCTTCTTTGCTCCTCAACCCATGAATCATCTTAGTCGTCCTTCTTTGCTAATCAACCCATGAATCATCTTAGGCGTCCTTCTTTGCTCCTCAACCCATCAATCATCTTGGTCGTCCTTCTTTGCTCCTCAACCCATGAATCAGCTTGGTCGTCATTCTTTGCTCCTAAACCCATAAATCATCTTAGTCGTCCATCTTTGCTCGTCAACCCATGAATCATCTTGGTCATCCTTCTTTGCTCCTTAACCCATGAATCATCTTAGTCGTCCTTATTTACTCCTCAACCAATGAATCATCTTAGTCGTCGTTTCTTTGCTCCTCAACCCATGAATCATCTTAGTCGTCCTTCTTTGCTCCTCAACCCATAAATCATCTTAGTCGTCCTTCTTTGCTCCTCAACACATGAATCACCTTAGTCATCTTTCTTTGCTCCTCAACCCATGAATCATCTTAGTCATCCTTCTTTGCTCCTCAACCCATAAATGATCTTAGACGTCCTTCTTTGCTCCTCAACCCATGAATAATTTTAGTCATCCTTCTTTGCTCCTCAACCCATGAATCATCTTAGACGTCCTTCTTTTCTCCTCAACCCATGAATCATCTTAGTCGTCCTTCTTAGCTCCTTAACCCATGAATCATCTTAGTCGTCCTTCTTTGCTCCTCAACTCATGAATCATCTTAGTCGTGCTTCTTTGCTCCTCAACCCATGAATCATCTTAGTCGTCCTTCTTTGCTCCTCAACCCAAGAAGCATCTTATTTGCCTTCATTGCTCCTCAACCCATGAATCATCTTAGTCGTCCTTCTTTGCTTATCAACCCATGAATCATCTTAGTCGTCCTTCTTTGCTCCTAAACCCATAAATCATCTTAGTCGTCCTTCTTTGCTCCTTAACCCATGAATCAGCTTGGTCGTCATTCTTTGCTCCTAAACCCATGAATCATCTTAGTCGTCCATCTTTGCTCGTCAACCCATGAATCATCTTGGTCATCCTTCTTTGCTCATCAACCCATAAATCATCTTAGACGTCCTTCTTTGCTCCTTAACCCATGAATCATCTTAATCAACCTTCTTTGCTCCTCAACCCATGAATCATCTTAGTCGTCCTTCTTTGCTCCTCAACCCATGAATCATCTTAGTCGTCCTTCTTTGCTCCTCAACCCATGAATCATCTTAGTCTTCCTTCTTTAATCCTCAACCCATGAATCATCTTAGTCGTCCTTCTTTGCTCGTCAACCCATAAATCATCTTAGTCGTCCTTATTTGCTTCTCAACCCATGAATCATCTTAGTCGTCCTTCTTTGCCTCTCAACCCATGAATCATCTTAGTCGTCCTTCTTAGCTCCTCAACCCATGAATCATCTTAGTCGTCCTTCTTTGCTCCTCAACCCATGAATCATTTTAGTCATCCTTCTTGTCTCCTCAACCCATGAATCATCTTAGTCGTCCTTCTTTGCTCCTCAACCCATGAATCCTCTTTCTCGCCCTTCTTTGCTCCTCAATTCATGAATCATCTTAGTCTTCCTTCTTTGCTCCTCAACCCATGAATCATCTTAGTCGTCCTTCTTTGCTCCTCAACCCATGAATATCTTAGTCGTCCTTCTTTGCTCCTCAACCCATGAATCATCTTAGTCGTCCTTCTTTGATCCTCAACCCATGAATCATCTTAGTCGTCCTTCTTTGCTCCTCAACCCATGAATCATCTTAGTCGTCCTTCTTTGCTCCTCAACCCATGAATCATCTTAGTCGTCCTTCTTTGCTCCTCAACCCATGAATCATCTTAGTCGTCCTTCTTTGCTTCTCAACCCATTAATCATCTTAGTAGTCCTTCTTTGCTCATCAACCCATGAATCATCTTAGTCGTCATTCTTTTCTCCTCAACCCATGAATCATCTTGGTCATCCTTCTTTGCTCATCAACCCATAAATTATCTTAGACATCCTTCTTTGCTCCTCAACCCATGAATCATCTTAGTCGTCCTTCTTTGCTCCTCAACCCATGAATCATCTTAGTCGTGCTTCTTTGCTCCTCAACCCATGAATCATCTTAGTCGTCCTTCTTTGCTCCTCAACCCAAGAAGCATCTTATTTGCCTTCTTTGTTCCTCAACCCATGAATCATCTTAGTCGTCCTTCTTTGCTTATCAACCCATGAATCATCTTAGTCGTCCTTCTTTGCTCCTCAACCCATAAATCATCTTGGTCGTCCTTCTTTGCTCCTTAACCCATGAATCAGCTTGGTCGTCATTCTTTGCTCCTAAACCCATGAATCATCTTAGTCGTCCATCTTTGCTCGTCAACCCATGAATCATCTTGGTCATCCTTCTTTTCTCATCAACCCATAAATCATCTTAGACGTCCTTCTTTGCTCCTTAACCCATGAATCATCTTAATCAACCTTCTTTGCTCCTCAACCCATTAATCATCTTAGTCGTCCTTCTTTGCTCCTCAACCCATTAAGCATCTTATTTGCCTTCTTTGCTCCTCAGCCCATGAATCATCTTAGTCGTCCTTCTTTGCTCATCAATCCATGAATCATCTTAGTCGTCCTTCTTTGCTCCTCAACCCATGAATCATCTTAGTCGTCCTTCTTTGCTCCTCAACCAATGAATCATCTTAGTCGTCCTTCTTTGCTCCTCAACCCATGAATCATCTCAGTCGTCCTTCTTTAATCCTCAACCCATGAATCATCTTAGTCGTCCTTCTTTGCTCGTCAACCCATAAATCATCTTAGTCGTCCTTATTTGCTTCTCAACCCATGAATCATCTTAGTCGTCCTTCTTTGCCTCTCAACCCATGAATCATCTTAGTCGTCCTTCTTTGCTCCTCAACCAATCATTCATCTTAGTCGTCCTTCTTTGCTCCTCAACCCATGAATCATTTTAGTCGTCCTTCTTTGCTTCTGAACACATGAATCATCTTAGTCGTCCTTCTTTGCTCCTCAACCCATGAATCATCTTGGTCATCCTTCTTTGCTCCTCAACCCATGAATCATCTTAGTCGTCCTTCTTTGTTCCTCAACCCATGAATCATCTTGGTCATCCTTCTTTGCTCCTCAACCCATGAATCATCTTAGTCGTCCTTCTTTGCTCCTCAACCCATGAATCATCTTAGTCGTCCTTCTTTGCTCCTCAACCCATGAATCATCTTAGTCGTCCTTCTTTGCTCCTCAACCCATTAATCATCTTGGTCATCCTTCTTTGCTCCTCAACCCATGAATCATCTTAGTCGTCCTTCTTTGCTCCTTAACCCATGAATCATCTTAGTCAACCTTCTTTGCTCCTCAACGTATGAATCATCTTAGTCGTCCTTCTTTTCTCCTCAACCCATGAATCATCTTAGTCGTCCTTCTTTGCTCATCAACCCATGAACCATCTTATTTACCTTCTTTGCTCCTCAACCCATGAATCATCTTAGTCGTCAGTCTTTGCTCCTCAACCCATGAATCATCTTAGTCGTCCTTCTTTGCTCCTCAACCCATGAACCATCTTATTTGCCTTCTTTGCTCCTCAACCCATGAATCATCTTAGTCATCCTTCTTTGCTCCTCAACCCATGAATCATCTTTGTCCCCCTTCTTTGCTAATCAACCCATGAATCATCTTAGTCGTCCTTCTTTGCTCCTCAACCCATGAATGATCTTGGTCGTCCTTCTTTGCTCTTCAACCCATGAATTATCTTGGTCATCCTTCTTTGCTCCTCAACCCATGAATCATCTTAGTCGTCCTTCTTTGTTCCTCAACCCATGAATCATCTTGGTCATCCTTCTTTGCTCCTCAACCCATGAATCATCTTAGTCGTCCTTCTTTGCTCCTCAACCCATGAATCATCTTAGTCGTCCTTCTTTGCTCCTCAACCCATGAATCATCTTAGTCGTCCTTCTTTGCTCCTCAACTTATTAATCATCTTGGTCATCCTTCTTTGCTCCTCAACCCATGAATCATCTTAGTCGTCCTTCTTTGCTCCTTAACCCATGAATCATCTTAGTCGTCCTTCTTTGCTCCTCAACCCATGAATCATCTTAGTCATCCTTCTTTGCTCCTTAACCCATGAATCATCTTAGTCTTCCTTCATTGCTCCTCAACCCTTGAATCATCTTAGACGTTCTTCTTTTCTCCTCAACCCATGAATCATCTTAGTCGTCCTTCTTTTCCCCTCAACCCATGAATCATCTCAGTCATCCTTCTTTGCTCCTTAACCCATGAATCATCTTAGTCGTCCTTCTTTGCTCCTCAACCAATGAATCATCTTAGTCGTCGTTTCTTTGCTCCTTAACAATGAATCATCTTAGTCGTCCTTCTTTGCTCCTCAACCCATAAATCATCTTAGTCGTCCTTCTTTGCTCCTCAACCCATAAATCACCTTAGTCATCTTTCTTTGCTCCTCAACCTATGAATCATCTTAGTCGTCCTTCTTTGCTCCTCAACCCATGAATCATCTTAGTCGTCCTTCTTTGCTCCTCAACCCATGAATCATTTAAGTCATCCTTCTTGTCTTCTCAACCCATGAATCATCTTAGTCGTCCTTCTTTGCTCCTCAATCCATGAATCATCTTAGTCGTCCTTCTTTGCTCCTCAACCCATGAATCATCTTAGTCGGCCTTCTTTGCTCCTCAACCCATGAACCATCTTAGTCGTCCTTCTTTGCTCCTCAACCAATGAATCATCTTAGTCGTCCTTTTTTGCTCCTCAACCCATAAATCATCTTAGTCGTCCTTCTTTGCTCCTCAACCCATGAATCATCTTAGTGGTCCTTCTTTGCTCCTCAACCCATGAATCATCTTATTTGCCTTCTTTGCTCCTCAACCCATGAATCATCTTAGTCGTCCTTCTTTGCTCCTCAACACATGAATCACCTTAGTCGTCCTTCTTTGCTCCTCAACCCATGAATCATCTTAGTCGTCCTCTTCCTTTTCTCCTCAACCCATGAACTATCTTATTTGCCTTCTTTGCTTCTCAAACCATGAATCATCTTGGTCGTCCTTCTTTGCTCCTCAACCCATGAATCATCTTAGTCGTCGTTCTTTGCTCCTCAACCCATGAATCATCTTAGTCGTCCTTCTTTTGTCCTCAACCCATGAACCATCTTATTTGCCTTCTTTGCTCCTCATCCATGAATCATCTTAGTCGTCCTTCTTTGCTCCTCAACCCATGAATCATCATAGTCGTCCTTCTTTGCTCATCAACCCATGAATCATCTTAGTCGTCCTTCTTTGCTCCTCAACTTATTAATCATCTTGGTCATCCTTCTTTGCTCCTCAACCCATGAATCATCTTAGTCGTCCTTCTTTGCTCCTTAACCCATGAATCATCTTAGTCGTCCTTCTTTGCTCCTCAACCCATGAATCATCTTAGTCATCCTTCTTTGCTCCTTAACCCATGAATCATCTTAGTCTTCCTTCATTGCTCCTCAACCCTTGAATCATCTTAGACGTTCTTCTTTTCTCCTCAACCCATGAATCATCTTAGTCGTCCTTCTTTTCCCCTCAACCCATGAATCATCTCAGTCATCCTTCTTTGCTCCTTAACCCATGAATCAGCTTAGTCGTCCTTCTTTGCTCCTCAACCAATGAATCATCTTAGTCGTCGTTTCTTTGCTCCTTAATAATGAATCATCTTAGTCGTCCTTCTTTGCTCCTCAACCCATAAATCATCTTAGTCGTCCTTCTTTGCTCCTCAACCCATGAATCACCTTAGTCATCTTTCTTTGCTCCTCAACCTATGAATCATCTTAGTCGTCCTTCTTTGCTCCTCAACCCATGAATCATCTTAGTCGTCCTTCTTTGCTCCTCAACCCATGAATCATTTAAGTCATCCTTCTTGTCTTCTCAACCCATGAATCATCTTAGTCGTCCTTCTTTGCTCCTCAATCCATGAATCATCTTAGTCGTCCTTCTTTGCTCCTCAACCCATGAATCATCTTAGTCGGCCTTCTTTGCTCCTCAACCCATGAACCATCTTAGTCGTCCTTCTTTGCTCCTCAACCAATGAATCATCTTAGTCGTCCTTTTTTGCTCCTCAACCCATGAATCATCGTAGTGGTCCTTCTTTGCTCCTCAACCCATGAATCATCTTAGTCGTCCTTCTTTGCTCCTCAACCCATGAATCATCTTAGTCGTCCTTCTTTGCTCCTCAACCCATGAATCATCTTAGTCATCCTTCTTTGCTCCTCAACCCATAAATGATCTTAGACGTCCTTTTTTGCTCCTCAACCCATGAATAATTTTAGTCATCCTTCTTTGCTCCTCAACCCATGAATCATCTTAGACGTCCTTCTTTTCTCCTCAACCCATGAATCATCTTAGTCGTGCTTCTTTGCTCCTCAACCCATGAATCATCTTAGTCGTCCTTCTTTGCTCCTCAACCCCTGAATCATCTAAATCAACCTTCTTTGCTCCTCAACCTATTAATCATCTTAGTCGTCCTTCTTTGCTCCTCAACCCATGAAGCATCTTATTTGCCTTCTTTACTCCTCAACCCATAAATCATTTTAGTCGTCCTTCTTTGCTCCTCAACCCATGAATCATCTTAGTCGTCCTTCTTTGCTCCTCAACCCATGAATCATCTTAGTCGTCCTTCTTTGCTCCTCAACCCATGAATCATCTTAGTCGTGCTTCTTTGCTCCTCAACCCATTAATCATCTTAGTCGTCCTTCTTTGCTCCTCAACCCAAGAAGCATTTTATTTGCCTTCTTTGCTCCTCAACCCATGAATCATCTTAGTCGTCCTTCTTTGCTAATCAACCCATGAATCATCTTAGGCGTCCTTCTTTGCTCCTCAACCCATCAATCATCTTGGTCGTCCTTCTTTGCTCCTCAACCCATGAATCAGCTTGGTCGTCATTCTTTGCTCCTAAACCCATAAATCATCTTAGTCGTCCATCTTTGCTCGTCAACCCATGAATCATCTTGGTCATCCTTCTTTGCTCCTTAACCCATGAATCATCTTAGTCGTCCTTATTTACTCCTCAACCAATGAATCATCTTAGTCGTCGTTTCTTTGCTCCTCAACCCATGAATCATCTTAGTCGTCCTTCTTTGCTCCTCAACCCATAAATCATCTTAGTCGTCCTTCTTTGCTCCTCAACACATGAATCACCTTAGTCATCTTTCTTTGCTCCTCAACCCATGAATCATCTTAGTCATCCTTCTTTGCTCCTCAACCCATAAATGATCTTAGACGTCCTTCTTTGCTCCTCAACCCATGAATAATTTTAGTCATCCTTCTTTGCTCCTCAACCCATGAATCATCTTAGACGTCCTTCTTTTCTCCTCAACCCATGAATCATCTTAGTCGTCCTTCTTTGCTCCTTAACCCATGAATCATCTTAGTCGTCCTTCTTTGCTCCTCAACTCATGAATCATCTTAGTCGTGCTTCTTTGCTCCTCAACCCATGAATCATCTTAGTCGTCCTTCTTTGCTCCTCAACCCATGAATCATCTAAATCAACCTTCTTTGCTCCTCAACCCATGAATCATCTTAGTCGTCCTTCTTTGCTCCTTAACCCATGAATCATCTTAGTCAACCTTCTTTGCTCCTCAACGTATGAATCATCTTAGTCGTCCTTCTTTTCTCCTCAACCCATGAATCATATTAGTCGTCCTTCTTTGCTCCTCAACCCATGAACCATCTTATTTACCTTCTTTGCTCCTCAACCCATGAATCATCTTAGTCGTCAGTCTTTGCTCCTCAACCCATGAATCATCTTAGTCGTCCTTCTTTGCTCCTCAACCCATGAATTATTTTAGTCATCCTTCTTGTCTCCTCAACCCATGAATCATCTCAGTCGTCCTTCTTTTCTCCTCAACCCATGAATCATCTTAGTCGTCCTTCTTTGCTCCTTAACCCATGAATCATCTTAGTCGTCGTTTCTTTGATCCTCAACCCATGAATCATCTTAGTCGTCCTTCTTTGCTCCTCAACCCATAAATCATCTTAGTCGTCATTCTTTGCTCCTCAACACATGAATCACCTTAGTCATCTTTCTTTGCTCCTCAACCCATGAATCATCTTAGTCGTCCTTCTTTGCTCCTCAACCCATGAATCATCTTAGTCATCCTTCTTTGCTCCTCAACCCATAAATGATCTTAGACGTCCTTCTTTGCTCCTCAACCCATGAATAATTTTAGTCATCCTTCTTTGCTCCTCAACCCATGAATCATCTTAGACGTCCTTCTTTTCTCCTCAACCCATGAATCATCTTAGTCGTCCTTCTTTGCTCCTTAACCCATGAATCATCTTAGTCGTCCTTCTTTGCTCCTCAACCCATGAACCATCTTAGTCATCCTTCTTTGCTCCTCAACCCATGAATCATCTTAGTCGTCCTTCTTTGCTCCTCAACCCATGAATTATCTTAGTCGTCCTTCTTTGCTCGTCAACCCATAAATCATCTTAGTCGTCCTTCTTTGCTCCTCAACCCATGAATCATCTTAGTCGTGCTTCTTTGCTCCTCAACCCATGAATCATCTTAGTCGTCCTTCTTTGCTCCTCAACCCAAGAAGCATCTTATTTGCCTTCTTTGCTCCTCAACCCATGAATCATCTTAGTCGTCCTTCTTTGCTAATCAACCCATGAACCATCTTAGTCGTCCTTCTTTGCTCCTCAACCCATCAATCATCTTGGTCGTCCTTCTTTGCTCCTCAACCTATGAATCAGCTTGGTCGTCATTCTTTGCTCCTAAACCCATGAATCATCTTAGTCGTCCATCTTTGCTCGTCAACCCATGAATCATCTTGGTCATCCTTCTTTGCTCCTTAACCCATGAATCATCTTAGTCGTCCTTCTTTGCTCCTCAACCCATGAATCATCTTGGTCATCCTTCTTTGCTCCTCAACCCATGAATCATCTTAGTCATCCTTCTTTGCTCCTCAACCATGAATCATCTTGGTCATCCTTCTTTGCTCCTTAACCCATGAATCATCTTAGTCGTCCTTCTTTGCTCCTCAACCAATGAATCATCTTAGTCGTCGTTTCTTTGCTCCTCAACCCATGAATCATCTTAGTCGTCCTTCTTTGCTCCTCAACCCATAAATCATCTTAGTCGTCCTTCTTTGCTCCTCAACCCATCAATCATCTTGGTCATCCTTCTTTGCTCATCAACCCATAAATCATCTTAGACATCCTTCTTTGCTCCTCAACCCATGAATCATCTTAGTCGTCCTTCTTTGCTCCTCAACCCATGAATCATCTTAGTCGTGCTTCTTTGCTCCTCAACCCATGAATCATCTTAGTCGTCCTTCTTTGCTCCTCAACCCAAGAAGCATCTTATTTGCCTTCTTTGCTCCTCAACCCATGAATCATCTTAGTCGTCCTTCTTTGCTCCTCAACCCATGAATCATCTTAGTCGTCCTTCTTTGCTCCTCAACCCATCAATCATCTTGGTCGTCCTTCTTTGCTCCTCAACCCATGAATCAACTTGGTCGTCATTCTTTGCTCCTAAACCCATGAATCATCTTAGTCGTCCATCTTCGCTCGTCAACCCATGAATCATCTTGGTCATCCTTCTTTGCTCCTTAACCCATGAATCACCTTAGTCGTCCTTCTTTGCTCCTCAACCAATGAATCATCTTAGTCGTCGTTTCTTTGCTCCTCAACCCATGAATCATCTTAGTCGTCCTTCTTTGCTCCTCAACCCATAAATCATCTTAGTCGTCCTTCTTTGCTCCTCAACACATGTATCACCTTAGTCATCTTTCTTTGCTCCTCAACCCATGAATCATCTTAGTCGTCCTTCTTTGGTCCTCAACCCATGAATCATCTTAGTCATCCTTCTTTGCTCCTCAACCCATAAATGATCTTAGACGTCCTTCTTTGCTCCTCATCCTATGAATAATTTTAGTCATCCTTCTTTGCTCCTCAACCCATGAATCATCTTAGACGTCCTTCTTTTCTCCTCAACCCATGAATCATCTTAGTCGTCCTTCTTTGCTCCTTAACCCATGAATTATCTTAGTCGTCCTTCTTTGCTCCTCAACCCATGAATCATCTTAGTCGTGCTTCTTTGCTCCTCAACCCATGAATCATCTTAGTCGTCCTTCTTTGCTCCTCAACCCATGAATCATCTGAATCAACCTTCTTTGCTCCTCAACCCATTAATCATCTTAGTCGTCCTTCTTTGCTCCTCAACCCATGAAGCATCTTATTTGCCTTCTTTGCTCCTCAACCCATGAATCATCTTAGTCGTCCTTCTTTGCTCCTCAACCCATGAATCATCTTAGTTGTCCTTTTTTGCTCCTCAACCCATGAATCATCTTAGTCGTCCTTCTTAGCTCCTCAACCCATGAATCATCTTAGTCGTCCTTCTTTGCTCCTCAACCCATGAATCATTTTAGTCATCCTTCTTGTCTCCTCAACCCATGAATCATCTTAGTCGTCCTTCTTTGCTCCTCAACCCATGAATCCTCTTTCTCGTCCTTCTTTCCTCCTCAATCCATGAATCATATTAGTCTTCCTTCTTTGCTCCTCAACCCATGAATCATCTTAGTCGGTTTTCTTTGCTCCTCAACCCATGAATATATTAGTCGTTCTTCTTTGCTCCTCAACCCCTGAATAATCTTAGTCGTCCTTCTTTGATCCTCAACCCATGAATCATCTTAGTCGTCCTTCTTTGCTCCTCAACCCATGAATCATCTTAGTCGTCGTTTCTTTGCTCCTCAACCCATGAATCATCTTAGTCGTCCTTCTTTGCTCCTCAACCCATAAATCATCTTACTCGGCCTTCTTTGCTCCTCAACCCATGAATCATCTTAGTCGTCCTTCTTTGCTCCTCATCCAATGAATCATCTTAGTCGTCCTTTTTTGCTCCTCAACCCATCAATCATCTTGGTCGTCCTTCTTTGCTCCTCAACCCATGAATCAGCTTGGTCGTCATTCTTTGCTCCTAAACCCATGAATCATCTTAGTCGTCCATCTTCGCTCGTCAACCCATGAATCATCTTGGTCATCCTTCTTTGCTCCTTAACCCATGAATCATCTTAGTCGGCCTTCTTTGCTCCTCAACCCATGAATCATCTTAGTCGTCCTTCTTTGCTCCTCATCCAATGAATCATCTTAGTCGTCCTTTTTTGCTCCTCAACCCATGAATCATCTTAGTCGTCCTTCTTTGCTCCTCAACCCATGAATCATCTTAGTCGTCCTTCTTTGCTCCTCAACCCATGAATCATCTTAGTCGTCCTTCTTTGCTCCTCAACCCATGAATCATCTTAGTCGTCCTTCTTTGCTCCTCAACCCATGAATCATCTTAGTCGTCCTTCTTTGCTCCCCCTTAACCCATGAATCATCTTAGTCGTCATTCTTTTCTCCTCAACCCATGAATCATCTTAGTCGTCCATCTTTGCTCCTCAACCCATCAATCATCTTGGTCATCCTTCTTTGCTCATCAACCCAGAAATCATCTTAGACATCCTTCTTTGCTCCTCGAACCCATGAATCATCTTAGTCGTCCTTCTTTGCTCCTCAACCCATGAATCATCTTGGTCGTCCTTCTTTGCTCCTCAACCCATGAATCAGCTTGGTCGTCATTCTTTGCTCCTAAACCCATGAATCATCTTAGTCGTCCATCTTCGCTCGTCAACCCATGAATCATCTTGGTCATCCTTCTTTGCTCCTTAACCCATGAATCATCTTAGTCGTACTTCTTTGCTCCTCAACCCATGAATCATCTTAGTCGTCCTTCTTTGCTCCTCAACCTATTAATCATCTTGGTCATCCTTCTTTGCTCCTCAACCCATGAATCATCTTAGTCGTCCTTCTTTGCTCCTTAACCCATGAATCATCTTAGTCGTCCTTCTTTGCTCCTCAACCCATGAATCATCTTAGTCATCCTTCTTTGCTCCTTAACCCATGAATCATCTTAGTCTTCCTTCATTGCTCCTCAACCCTTGAATCATCTTAGACGTTCTTCTTTTCTCCTCAACCCATGAATCATCTTAGTCGTCCTTCTTTTCCCCTCAACCCATGAATCATCTCAGTCATCCTTCTTTGCTCCTTAACCCATGAATCATCTTAGTCGTCCTTCTTTGCTCCTCAACCAATGAATCATCTTAGTCGTCGTTTCTTTGCTCCTTAACAATGAATCATCTTAGTCGTCCTTCTTTGCTCCTCAACCCATAAATCATCTTAGTCGTCCTTCTTTGCTCCTCAACCCATGAATCACCTTAGTCATCTTTCTTTGCTCCTCAACCCATGAATCATCTTAGTCGTCCTTCTTTGCTCCTCAACCCATGAATCATCTTAGTCGTCCTTCTTTGCTCCTCAACCCATGAATCATTTAAGTCATCCTTCTTGTCTTCTCAACCCATGAATCATCTTAGTCGTCCTTCTTTGCTCCTCAATCCATGAATCATCTTAGTCGTCCTTCTTTGCTCCTCAACCCATGAATCATCTTAGTCGGCCTTCTTTGCTCCTCAACCCATGAACCATCTTAGTCGTCCTTCTTTGCTCCTCAACCAATGAATCATCTTAGTCGTCCTTTTTTGCTCCTCAACCCATGAATCATCTTAGTCGTCCTTCTTTGCTCCTCAACCCATGAATCATCTTAGTGGTCCTTCTTTGCTCCTCAACCCATGAATCATCTTAGTCGTCCTTCTTTGCTCCTCAACCCATGAATCATCTTAGTCGTCCTTCTTTGCTCCTCAACCCATGAATCATCTTAGTCGTCCTTCTTTGCTCCCCCTTAACCCATGAATCATCTTAGTCGTCCTTCTTTGCTCCTCAACCCATGAATCATCTTAGTCGTCCATCTTTGCTCCTCAACCCATCAATCATCTTGGTCATCCTTCTTTGCTCATCAACCCATAAATCATCTTAGACGTCCTTCTTTTCTCCTCAACCCATGAATCATCTTAGTCGTCCTTCTTTGCTCCTTAACCCATGAATCATCTTAGTCGTCCTTCTTTGCTCCTCAACCCATGAATCATCTTAGTCGTCCTTCTTTGCTCCTCAACCCATGAATCATCTTAGTCGTCCTTCTTTGCTCCTCAACCCATGAATCATCTTAGTCGTCCTTCTTTGCTCGTCAACCCATAAATCATCTTAGTCGTCCTTCTTTGCTCCTCAACCCATGAATCATCTTAGTCGTGCTTCTTTGCTCCTCAACCCATGAATCATCTTAGTCGTCCTTCTTTGCTCCTCAACCCAAGAAGCATCTTATTTGCCTTCTTTGCTCCTCAACCCATGAATCATCTTAGTCGTCCTTCTTTGCTAATCAACCCATGAATCATCTTAGACGTCCTCCTTTTCTCCTCAACCCATGAATCATCTTACTCGTCCTTCTTTGCTCCTCAACCCATGAATCATCTTAGTCGGGCTTCTTTGCTCCTCAACCCATGAATCATCTTAGTCGTCCTTCTTTGCTCCTCAACCCATGAATAATCTAAATCAACCTTCTTTGCTCCTCAACCCATTAATCATCTTAGTCGTCCTTCTTTGCTCCTCAACCCATGAAGCATCTTATTTGCCTTCTTTGCTCCTCAACCCATGAATCATCTTAGTCGTCCTTCTTTGCTCCTCAACCCATGAATCATCTTAGTCGTCCTTCTTTGCTCCTCAACCCATGAATCATCTTAGTCGTCCTTCTTAGCTCCTCAACCCAAGAATCATCTTAGTCGTCCTTCTTTGCTCCTCAACCCATGAATCATTTTAGTCATCCTTCTTGTCTCCTCAACCCATGAATCATCTTAGTCGTCCTTCTTTGCTCCTCAACCCATGAATCCTTTTTCTCGTCCTTCTTTGCTCCTCAATCCATGAATCATCTTAGTCTTCCTTCTTTGCTCCTCAACTAATGAATCATCTTAGTCGTCCTTCTTTGCTCCTCAACCCATGAAGCATCTTATTTGCCTTCTTTGCTCCTCAACCCATGAATCAGCTTGGTCGTCATTCTTTGCTCCTAAACCCATGAATCATCTTAGTCGTCCATCTTTGCTCGTCAACCCATGAATCATCTTGGTCATCCTTCTTTGCTCCTTAACCCATGAATCATCTTAGTCGTCCTTCTTTGCTCCTCAACCAATGAATCATCTTAGTCGTCGTTTCTTTGCTCCTCAACCCATAAATCATCTTAGTCGTCCTTCTTTGCTCCTCAACCCATAAATCCTCTTAGTCGTCCTTCTTTGCTCCTCAACACATGAATCACCTTAGTCATCTTTCTTTGCTCCTCAACCCATGAATCATCTTAGTCGTCCTTCTTTGCTCCTCAACCCATGAATCATCTTAGTCATCCTTCTTTGCTCCTCAACCCATAAATGATCTTAGACGTCCTTCTTTGCTCCTCAACCCATGAATAATTTTAGTCATCCTTCTTTGCTCCTCAACCCATGAATCATCTTAGACGTCCTTCTTTTCTCTTCAACCCATGAATCATCTTAGTCGTGCTTCTTTGCTCCTCAACCCATGAATCATCTTAGTCGTCCTTCTTTGCTCCTCAACCCCTGAATCATCTAAATCAACCTTCTTTGCTCCTCGAACTATTAATCATCTTAGTCGTCCTTCTTTGCTCCTCAACCCATGAAGCATCTTATTTGCCTTCTTTACTCCTCAACCCATGAATCATTTTAGTCGTCCTTCTTTGCTCCTCAACCCATGAATCATCTTAGTCGTCCTTCTTTGCTCCTCAACCCATGAATCATCTTAGTCGTCCTTCTTTGCTCCTCAACCCATGAATCATCTTAGTCGTGCTTCTTTGCTCCTCAACCCATTAATCATCTTAGTCGTCCTTCTTTGCTCCTCAACCCAAGAAGCATCTTATTTGCCTTCTTTGCTCCTCAACCCATGAATCATCTTAGTCGTCCTTCTTTGCTAATCAACCCATGAATCATCTTAGGCGTCCTTCTTTGCTCCTTAACCCATCAATCATCTTGGTCGTCCTTCTTTGCTCCTCAACCCATGAATCAGCTTGGTCGTCATTCTTTGCTCCTAAACCCATAAATCATCTTAGTCGTCCATCTTTGCTCGTCAACCCATGAATCATCTTGGTCATCCTTCTTTGCTCCTTAACCCATGAATCATCTTAGTCGTCCTTATTTACTCCTCAACCAATGAATCATCTTAGTCGTCGTTTCTTTGCTCCTCAACCCATGAATCATCTTAGTCGTCCTTCTTTGCTCCTCAACCCATAAATCATCTTAGTCGTCCTTCTTTGCTCCTCAACACATGAATCACCTTAGTCATCTTTCTTTGCTCCTCAACCCATGAATCATCTTAGTCATCCTTCTTTGCTCCTCAACCCATAAATGATCTTAGACGTCCTTCTTTGCTCCTCAACCCATGAATAATTTTAGTCATCCTTCTTTGCTCCTCAACCCATGAATCATCTTAGACGTCCTTCTTTTCTCCTCAACCCATGAATCATCTTAGTCGTCCTTCTTTGCTCCTTAACCCATGAATCATCTTAGTCGTCCTTCTTTGCTCCTCAACTCATGAATCATCTTAGTCGTGCTTCTTTGCTCCTCAACCCATGAATCATCTTAGTCGTCCTTCTTTGCTCCTCAACCCATGAATCATCTAAATCAACCTTCTTTGCTCCTCAACCCATGAATCATCTTAGTCGTCCTTCTTTGCTCCTTAACCCATGAATCATCTTAGTCAACCTTCTTTGCTCCTCAACGTATGAATCATCTTAGTCGTCCTTCTTTTCTCCTCAACCCATGAATCATCTTAGTCGTCCTTCTTTGCTCCTCAACCCATGAACCATCTTATTTACCCATTTTGCTCCTCAACCCATGAATCATCTTAGTCGTCAGTCTTTGCTCCTCAACCCATGAATCATCTTAGTCGTCCTTCTTTGCTCCTCAACCCATGAATTATTTTAGTCATCCTTCTTGTCTCCTCAACCCATGAATCATCTCAGTCGTCCTTCTTTTCTCCTCAACCCATGAATCATCTTAGTCGTCCTTCTTTGCTCCTTAACCCATGAATCATCTTAGTCGTCGTTTCTTTGCTCCTCAACCCATGAATCATCTTAGTCGTCCTTCTTTGCTCCTCAACCCATAAATCATCTTAGTCGTCCTTCTTTGCTCCTCAACACATGAATCACCTTAGTCATCTTTCTTTGCTCCTCAACCCATGAATCATCTTAGTCGTCCTTCTTTGCTCCTCAACCTATGAATCATCTTAGTCATCCTTCTTTGCTCCTCAACCCATAAATGATCTTAGACGTCCTTCTTTGCTCCTCAACCCATGAATAATTTTAGTCATCCTTCTTTGCTCCTCAACCCATGAATCATCTTAGACGTCCTTCTTTTCTCCTCAACCCATGAATCATCTTAGTCGTCCTTCTTTGCTCCTTAACCCATGAATCATCTTAGTCGTCCTTCTTTGCTCCTCAACCCATGAATCATCTTAGTCGTCCTTCTTTGCTCCTCAACCCATGAATCATCTTAGTCGTCCTTCTTTGCTCCTCAACCCATGAATCATCTTAGTCGTCCTTCTTTGCTCGTCAACCCATAAATCATCTTACTCGTCCTTCTTTGCTCCTCAACCCATGAATCATCTTAGTCGTGCTTCTTTGCTCCTCAACCCATGAATCATCTTAGTCGTCCTTCTTTGCTCCTCAACCCAAGAAGCATCTTATTTGCCTTCTTTGCTCCTCAACCCATGAATCATCTTAGTCGTCCTTCTTTGCTCCTCAACCCATGAATCATCTTAGTCGTCCTTCTTTGCTCCTCAACCCATCAATCATCTTGGTCGTCCTTCTTTGCTCCTCAACCCATGAATCAGCTTGGTCGTCATTCTTTGCTCCTAAACCCATGAATCATCTTAGTCGTCCATCTTCGCTCGTCAACCCATGAATCATCTTGGTCATCCTTCTTTGCTCCTTAACCCATGAATCATCTTAGTCGTCCTTCTTAGCTCCTCAACCCATGAATCATCTTAGTCGTCCTTCTTTGCTCCTCAACCCATGAATCATTTTAGTCATCCTTCTTGTCTCCTCAACCCATGAATCATCTTAGTCGTCCTTCTTTGCTCCTCAACCCATGAATCCTCTTTCTCGTCCTTCTTTGCTCCTCAATCCATGAATCATATTAGTCTTCCTTCTTTGCTCCTCAACCCATGAATCATCTTAGTCGGTTTTCTTTGCTCCTCAACCCATGAATATATTAGTCGTTCTTCTTTGCTCCTCAACCCCTGAATAATCTTAGTCGTCCTTCTTTGATCCTCAACCCATGAATCATCTTAGTCGTCCTTCTTTGCTCCTCAACCCATGAATCATCTTAGTCGTCGTTTCTTTGCTCCTCAACCCATGAATCATCTTAGTCGTCCTTCTTTGCTCCTCAACCCATAAATCATCTTAGTCGGCCTTCTTTGCTCCTCAACCCATGAATCATCTTAGTCGTCCTTCTTTGCTCCTCATCCAATGAATCATCTTAGTCGTCCTTTTTTGCTCCTCAACCCATGAATCATCTTAGTCGTCCTTCTTTGCTCCTCAACCCATGAATCATCTTAGTCGTCCTTCTTTGCTCCTCAACCCATGAATCATCTTAGTCGTCCTTCTTTGCTCCTCAACCCATGAATCATCTTAGTCGTCCTTCTTTGCTCCTCAACCCATGAATCATCTTAGTCGTCCTTCTTTGCTCCCCCTTAACCCATGAATCATCTTAGTCGTCATTCTTTTCTCCTCAACCCATGAATCATCTTAGTCGTCCATCTTTGCTCCTCAACCCATCAATCATCTTGGTCATCCTTCTTTGCTCATCAACCCATAAATCATCTTAGACATCCTTCTTTGCTCCTCGAACCCATGAATCATCTTAGTCGTCCTTCTCAGCTCCTCAACCCATGAATCATCTTGGTCGTCCTTCTTTGCTCCTCAACCCATGAATCAGCTTGGTCGTCATTCTTGGCTCCTAAACCCATGAATCATCTTAGTCGTCCATCTTCGCTCGTCAACCCATGAATCATCTTGGTCATCCTTCTTTGCTCCTTAACCCATGAATCATCTTAGTCGTACTTCTTTGCTCCTCAACCAATGAATCATCTTAGTCGTCGTTTCTTTGCTCCTCAACCCATGAATCATCTTAGTCGTCCTTCTTTGCTCCTCAACCCATAAATCATCTTAGTCGTCCTTCTTTGCTGCTCAACACATGAATCACCTTAGTCATCTTTCTTTGCTCCTCAACCCATGAATCATCTTAGTCGTCCTTCTTTGGTCCTCAACCCATGAATCATCTTAGTCATCCTTCTTTGATTCTCAACCCATAAATGATCTTAGACGTCCTTCTTTGCTCCTCATCCCATGAATAATTTTAGTCATCCTTCTTTGCTCCTCAACCCATGAATCATCTTAGACGTCCTTCTTTTCTCCTCAACCCATGAATCATCTTAGTCGTCCTTCTTTGCTCCTTAACCCATGAATTATCTTAGTCGTCCTTCTTTGCTCCTCAACCCATGAATCATCTTAGTCGTGCTTCTTTGCTCCTCAACCCATGAATCATCTTAGTCGTCCTTCTTTGCTCCTCAACCCATGAATCATCTGAATCAACCTTCTTTGCTCCTCAACCCATTAATCATCTTAGTCGTCCTTCTTTGCTCCTCAACCCATGAAGCATCTTATTTGCCTTCTTTGCTCCTCAACCCCTGAATCATCTTAGTCGTCCATCTTTGCTCCTCAACCCATGAATGATCTTAGTCGTCCTTCTTTGCTCCTCAACCCATGAATCATCTTAGTCGTCCTTCTTAGCTCCTCAACCCATGAATCATCTTAGTCGTCCTTCTTTGCTCCTCAACCCATAAATCATTTTAGTCATCCTTCTTGTCTCCTCAACCCATGAATCATCTTAGTCGTCCTTCTTTGCTCCTCAACCCATGAATCCTCTTTCTCGTCCTTCTTTGCTCCTCAATCCATGAATCATCTTAGTCTTTCTTCTTTGCTCCTCAACCCATGAATCATCTTAGTCGGTTTTCTTTGCTCCTCAACCCATGAATATCTTAGTCGTCCTTCTTTGCTCCTCAACCCATGAATAATCTTAGTCGTCCTTCTTTGATCCTCAACCCATGAATCATCTTAGTCGTCCTTCTTGTCTCCTCAACCCATGAATCATCTTAGTCGTCCTTCTTTGCTCCTCAACCCATGAATCCTCTTTCTCGTCCTTCTTTGCTCCTCAATCCATGAATCATCTTAGTCTTTCTTCTTTGCTCCTCAACCCATGAATCATCTTAGTCGGTTTTCTTTGCTCCTCAACCCATGAATATCTTAGTCGTCCTTCTTTGCTCCTCAACCCATGAATAATCTTAGTCGTCCTTCTTTGATCCTCAACCCATGAATCATCTTAGTCGTCCTTCTTTGCTCCTCAACCCATGAATCATCTTAGTCGTCCTTCTTTGCTCCTCAACCCATGAATCATCTTAGTCATCCATCTTTGCTCCTCAACCCATGAATCATCTTGGTCATCCTTCTTTGCTCATCAACCTATAAATTATCATAGACATCCTTCTTTGCTCCTCAACCCATGAATCATCTTAGTCGTCCTTCTTTGCTCCTCAACCCATGAATCATCTTAGTCGTGCTTCTTTGCTCCTCAACCCATGAATCATCTTAGTCGTCCTTCTTTGCTCCTCAACCCAAGAAGCATCTTATTTGCCTTATTTGCTCCTCAACCCATGAATCATCTTAGTCGTCCTTCTTTGCTTATCAAAAAATGAATCATCTTAGTCGTCCTTCTTTGCTCCTCAACCCATGAATCATCTTGGTCGTCCTTCTTTGCTCCTTAACCCATGAATCAGCTTGGTCGTCATTCTTTGATCCTAAACCCATGAATCATCTTAGTCGTCCATCTTTGCTCGTCAACCCATGAATCATCTTGTTCATCCTTCTTTGCTCATCAACCCATTAATCATCTTAGACGTCCTTCTTTGCTCCTTAACCCATGAATCATCTTAATCAACCTTCTTTGCTCCTCAACCCATTAATCATCTTAGTCGTCCTTCTTTGCTCCTCAACCTATTAAGCATCTTATTTGCCTTCTTTGCTCCTCAGCTCATGAATCATCTTAGTCGTCCTTCTTTGCTCATCAACCCATGAATCATCTTAGTCGTCCTTCTTTGCTCCTCAACCCATGAATCATCTTAGTCGTCCTTCTTTGCTCCTCAACCCATGAATCATCTTAGTCTTCCTTCGTTGCTCCTCAACCCATGAATCATCTTAGTCGTCCTTCTTTGCTCCTCAACCCATGAATCATCTTAGTCGTCCTTCTTTGCTCGTCAACCCATAAATCATCTTAGTCGTCCTTATTTGCTTCTCAACCCATGAATCATCTTAGTCGTCCTTCTTTGCCTCTCAACCCATGAATCATCTTAGTCGTCCTTCTTTGCTCCTCAACCAATCATTCATCTTAGTCGTCCTTCTTTGCTCCTCAACTTATGAATCATTTTAGTCGTCCTTCTTTGCTTCTGAACACATGAATCATCTTAGTCGTCCTTCTTTGCTCCTCAACCCATGAATCATCTTAGTCGTCCTTCTTTGCTCCTAAACCCATGAATCATTTTAGTCGTCCTTCTTTGCTCCTCAACCCATGAATAATCTTGGTCATCATTCTTTTTCCTCAACCCATGAATCATCTTAGTCGTCCTTCTTTGATACTCAACCCATAAATCATCTTAGTCGTCCTTCTTTGCTCCTCAACCCATGAATCATATTAGTCATCCTTCTTTGCTCCTTAACCCATGAATCATCTTAGTCGTCCTTCTTTGCTCCTCAACCCATGAATCATCTTAGTCGTCCTTCTTTGCTCCTTAACCCATGAATCATCTTAGTCGTCCTTCTTTGCTCCTCAACCCATGAATCATCTTAGTCGTCCTTCTTTGCTCCTCAACCCATGAATCATCTTAGTCGTCCTTCTTTGCTCCTCAACACATGAATACCCTTAGTCCTCTTTTTTGCTCCTCAACCCATGAATCATTTTAGTCGTCCTTCTTTGCTCCTCAACCCATGAATCATCTTAGTCATCCTTCTTTGCTCCTCAACCCATAAATCATCTTAGACGTCTTTCTTTGCTCCTCAACCCATGAATAATTTTAGTCATCCTTCTTTGCTCCTCAACCCATGAATCATCTTAGACGTCCTTCTTTTCTCCTCAACCCATGAATCATCTTAGTCGTCCTTCTTTGCTCCTTAACCCATGAATCATCTTAGTCGTCCTTCTTTGCTCCTCAACCCATGAACCATCTTATTTGCTTTGTTTGCTAATCAACCCATGAATCATCTTAATCGTCCTTCTTTGCTAATCAACCCATGAATCATCTTAGTCGTCCTTCTTGGCTCCTCAACCCATGAATCATCTTGGTCGTCCTTCTTTGCTCCTCAACCCATGAATCATCTTAGTCGTGCTTCTTTGCTCCTCAACCCATGAATCATCATAGTCGTCCTTCTTTGCTCCTCAACCCAAGAAGCATCTTAATTGCCTTCTTTGCTCCTCAACCCATGAATCATCTTAGTCGTCCTTCTTTGCTAATCAACCCATGAATCATCTTAGTCGTCCTTCTTTGCTCCTCAACCCATCAATCATCTTGGTCGTCCTTCTTTGCTCCTCAACCCATGAATCAGCTTGGTCGTCATTCTTTGCTCCTAAACCCATGAATCATCCTAGTCGTCCATCTTTGCTCGTCAACCCATGAATCATCTTGGTCATCCTTCTTTGCTCCTTAACCCATGAATCATCTTAGTCGTCCTTCTTTGCTCCTCAACCAATGAATCATCTTAGTCGTCGTTTCTTTGCTCCTCAACCCATGAATCATCTTAGTCGTCCTTCTTTGCTCCTCAACCCATAAATCATCTTAGTCGTCCTTCTTTGCTCCTCAACACATGAATCACCTTAGTCATCTTTCTTTGCTCTTCAACCCATGAATCATCTTAGTCGTCCTTCTTTGCTCCTCAACCCATGAATCATCTTAGTCATCCTTCTTTGCTCCTCAACCCATAAATGATCTTAGACGTCCTTCTTTGCTCCTCAACCCATGAATCATCTTAGTCGTGCTTCTTTGCTCCTCAACCCATGAATCATCTTAGTCGTCCTTCTTTGCTCCTCAACCCAAGAAGCATCTTATTTGCCTTCTTTGCTCCTCAACCCATGAATCATCTTAGTCGTCCTTCTTTGCTTATCAACCCATGAATCATCTTTGTCGTCCTTCTTTGCTCCTCAACCCATAAATCATCTTGGTCGTCCTTCTTTGCTCCTTAACCCATGAATCAGCTTGGTCGTCATTCTTTGCTCCTAAACCCATGAATCATCTTAGTCGTCCATCTTTGCTCCTCAACCCATGAAGCATCTTATTTGCCTTCTTTGCTCCTCAACCCATGAATCATCTTAGTCGTCCTTCTTTGCTCCTTAACCCATGAATCATCTTAGTCGTCCTTCTTTGCTCCTCAACCCATGAATCATCTTAGTCGTCCTTCTTTGATCCTCAACCCATGAATCATCTTAGTCGTCCTTCTTTGCTCCTCAACCCATGAATCATCTTAGTCGTCCTTCTTTGCTCCTTAACCCATGAATCATCTTAGTCGTCCTTCTTTGCTCCTCAACCCATGAATCATCTTAGTCGTCCTTCTTTGCTCCTCAACCCATGAATCATCTTGGTCATCCTTCTTTGCTCATCAACCCATAAATTATCTTAGACATCCTTCTTTGCTCCTCAACCCATGAATCATCTTAGTCGTCCTTCTTTGCTCCTCAACCCATGAATCATCTTAGTCGTGCTTCTTTGCTCCTCAACCCATGAATCATCTTAGTCGTCCTTCTTTGCTCCTCAACCCAAGAAGCATCTTATTTGCCTTCATTGCTCCTCAACCCATGAATCATCTTAGTCGTCCTTCTTTGCTTATCAACCCATGAATCATCTTAGTCGTCCTTCTTTGCTCCCCCATATCATAAATCATCTTAGTCGTCCTTCTTTGCTCCTTAACCCATGAATCAGCTTGGTCGTCATTCTTTGCTCCTAAACCCATGAATCATCTTAGTCGTCCATCTTTGCTCGTCAACCCATGAATCATCTTGGTCATCCTTCTTTGCTCATCAACCCATAAATCATCTTAGACGTCCTTCTTTGCTCCTTAACCCATGAATCATCTTAATCAACCTTCTTTGCTCCTCAACCCATGAATCATCTTAGTCGTCCTTCTTTGCTCCTCAACCCATGAATCATCTTAGTCGTCCTTCTTTGCTCCTCAACCCATGAATCATCTTAGTCTTCCTTCTTTAATCCTCAACCCATGAATCATCTTAGTCGTCCTTCTTTGCTCGTCAACCCATAAATCATCTTAGTCGTCCTTATTTGCTTCTCAACCCATGAATCATCTTAGTCGTCCTTCTTTGCCTCTCAACCCATGAATCATCTTAGTCGTCCTTCTTAGCTCCTCAACCCATGAATCATCTTAGTCGTCCTTCTTTGCTCCTCAACCCATGAATCATTTTAGTCATCCTTCTTGTCTCCTCAACCCATGAATCATCTTAGTCGTCCTTCTTTGCTCCTCAACCCATGAATCCTCTTTCTCGCCCTTCTTTGCTCCTCAATTCATGAATCATCTTAGTCTTCCTTCTTTGCTCCTTAACCCATGAATCATCTTAGTCGTCCTTCTTTGCTCCTCAACCCATGAATATCTTAGTCGTCCTTCTTTGCTCCTCAACCCATGAATCATCTTAGTCGTCCTTCTTTGATCCTCAACCCATGAATCATCTTAGTCGTCCTTCTTTGCTCCTCAACCCATGAATCATCTTAGTCGTCCTTCTTTGCTCCTCAACCCATGAATCATCTTAGTCGTCCTTCTTTGCTCCTCAACCCATGAATCATCTTAGTCGTCCTTCTTTGCTTCTCAACCCATTAATCATCTTAGTAGTCCTTCTTTGCTCATCAACCCATGAATCATCTTAGTCGTCATTCTTTTCTCCTCAACCCATGAATCATCTTGGTCATCCTTCTTTGCTCATCAACCCATAAATTATCTTAGACATCCTTCTTTGCTCCTCAACCCATGAATCATCTTAGTCGTCCTTCTTTGCTCCTCAACCCATGAATCATCTTAGTCGTGCTTCTTTGCTCCTCAACCCATGAATCATCTTAGTCGTCCTTCTTTGCTCCTCAACCCAAGAAGCATCTTATTTGCCTTCTTTGTTCCTCAACCCATGAATCATCTTAGTCGTCCTTCTTTGCTTATCAACCCATGAATCATCTTAGTCGTCCTTCTTTGCTCCTCAACCCATAAATCATCTTGGTCGTCCTTCTTTGCTCCTTAACCCATGAATCAGCTTGGTCGTCATTCTTTGCTCCTAAACCCATGAATCATCTTAGTCGTCCATCTTTGCTCGTCAACCCATGAATCATCTTGGTCATCCTTCTTTTCTCATCAACCCATAAATCATC
Organism: Ceratothoa steindachneri; assembly: GCA_963969495.1. NCBI lineage: Eukaryota > Metazoa > Arthropoda > Malacostraca > Isopoda > Cymothoidae > Ceratothoa > Ceratothoa steindachneri. Next base: position 69,882,431 of record OZ018319.1, read on the forward strand.
TTAGACGTCCTTCTTTGCTCCTTAACCCATGAATCATCTTAATCAACCTTCTTTGCTCCTCAACCCATTAATCATCTTAGTCGTCCTTCTTTGCTCCTCAACCCATTAAGCATCTTATTTGCCTTCTTTGCTCCTCAGCCCATGAATCATCTTAGTCGTCCTTCTTTGCTCATCAATCCATGAATCATCTTAGTCGTCCTTCTTTGCTCCTCAACCCATGAATCATCTTAGTCGTCCTTCTTTGCTCCTCAACCAATGAATCATCTTAGTCGTCCTTCTTTGCTCCTCAACCCATGAATCATCTCAGTCGTCCTTCTTTAATCCTCAACCCATGAATCATCTTAGTCGTCCTTCTTTGCTCGTCAACCCATAAATCATCTTAGTCGTCCTTATTTGCTTCTCAACCCATGAATCATCTTAGTCGTCCTTCTTTGCCTCTCAACCCATGAATCATCTTAGTCGTCCTTCTTTGCTCCTCAACCAATCATTCATCTTAGTCGTCCTTCTTTGCTCCTCAACCCATGAATCATTTTAGTCGTCCTTCTTTGCTTCTGAACACATGAATCATCTTAGTCGTCCTTCTTTGCTCCTCAACCCATGAATCATCTTGGTCATCCTTCTTTGCTCCTCAACCCATGAATCATCTTAGTCGTCCTTCTTTGTTCCTCAACCCATGAATCATCTTGGTCATCCTTCTTTGCTCCTCAACCCATGAATCATCTTAGTCGTCCTTCTTTGCTCCTCAACCCATGAATCATCTTAGTCGTCCTTCTTTGCTCCTCAACCCATGAATCATCTTAGTCGTCCTTCTTTGCTCCTCAACCCATTAATCATCTTGGTCATCCTTCTTTGCTCCTCAACCCATGAATCATCTTAGTCGTCCTTCTTTGCTCCTTAACCCATGAATCATCTTAGTCAACCTTCTTTGCTCCTCAACGTATGAATCATCTTAGTCGTCCTTCTTTTCTCCTCAACCCATGAATCATCTTAGTCGTCCTTCTTTGCTCATCAACCCCAGAACCATCTTATTTACCTTCTTTGCTCCTCAACCCATGAATCATCTTAGTCGTCAGTCTTTGCTCCTCAACCCATGAATCATCTTAGTCGTCCTTCTTTGCTCCTCAACCCATGAACCATCTTATTTGCCTTCTTTGCTCCTCAACCCATGAATCATCTTAGTCATCCTTCTTTGCTCCTCAACCCATGAATCATCTTTGTCCCCCTTCTTTGCTAATCAACCCATGAATCATCTTAGTCGTCCTTCTTTGCTCCTCAACCCATGAATGATCTTGGTCGTCCTTCTTTGCTCTTCAACCCATGAATTATCTTGGTCATCCTTCTTTGCTCCTCAACCCATGAATCATCTTAGTCGTCCTTCTTTGTTCCTCAACCCATGAATCATCTTGGTCATCCTTCTTTGCTCCTCAACCCATGAATCATCTTAGTCGTCCTTCTTTGCTCCTCAACCCATGAATCATCTTAGTCGTCCTTCTTTGCTCCTCAACCCATGAATCATCTTAGTCGTCCTTCTTTGCTCCTCAACTTATTAATCATCTTGGTCATCCTTCTTTGCTCCTCAACCCATGAATCATCTTAGTCGTCCTTCTTTGCTCCTTAACCCATGAATCATCTTAGTCGTCCTTCTTTGCTCCTCAACCCATGAATCATCTTAGTCATCCTTCTTTGCTCCTTAACCCATGAATCATCTTAGTCTTCCTTCATTGCTCCTCAACCCTTGAATCATCTTAGACGTTCTTCTTTTCTCCTCAACCCATGAATCATCTTAGTCGTCCTTCTTTTCCCCTCAACCCATGAATCATCTCAGTCATCCTTCTTTGCTCCTTAACCCATGAATCATCTTAGTCGTCCTTCTTTGCTCCTCAACCAATGAATCATCTTAGTCGTCGTTTCTTTGCTCCTTAACAATGAATCATCTTAGTCGTCCTTCTTTGCTCCTCAACCCATAAATCATCTTAGTCGTCCTTCTTTGCTCCTCAACCCATAAATCACCTTAGTCATCTTTCTTTGCTCCTCAACCTATGAATCATCTTAGTCGTCCTTCTTTGCTCCTCAACCCATGAATCATCTTAGTCGTCCTTCTTTGCTCCTCAACCCATGAATCATTTAAGTCATCCTTCTTGTCTTCTCAACCCATGAATCATCTTAGTCGTCCTTCTTTGCTCCTCAATCCATGAATCATCTTAGTCGTCCTTCTTTGCTCCTCAACCCATGAATCATCTTAGTCGGCCTTCTTTGCTCCTCAACCCATGAACCATCTTAGTCGTCCTTCTTTGCTCCTCAACCAATGAATCATCTTAGTCGTCCTTTTTTGCTCCTCAACCCATAAATCATCTTAGTCGTCCTTCTTTGCTCCTCAACCCATGAATCATCTTAGTGGTCCTTCTTTGCTCCTCAACCCATGAATCATCTTAGTCGTCCTTCTTTGCTCCTCAACCCATGAATCATCTTAGTCGTCCTTCTTTGCTCCTCAACACATGAATCACCTTAGTCGTCCTTCTTTGCTCCTCAACCCATGAATCATCTTAGTCGTCCTCTTCCTTTTCTCCTCAACCCATGAACTATCCTATTTGCCTTCTTTGCTTCTCAAACCATGAATCATCTTGGTCGTCCTTCTTTGCTCCTCAACCCATGAATCATCTTAGTCGTCGTTCTTTGCTCCTCAACCCATGAATCATCTTAGTCGTCCTTCTTTTCTCCTCAACCCATGAACCATCTTATTTGCCTTCTTTGCTCCTCATCCATGAATCATCTTAGTCGTCCTTCTTTGCTCCTCAACCCATGAATCATCATAGTCGTCCTTCTTTGCTCATCAACCCATGAATCATCTTAGTCGTCCTTCTTTGCTCCTCAACTTATTAATCATCTTGGTCATCCTTCTTTGCTCCTCAACCCATGAATCATCTTAGTCGTCCTTCTTTGCTCCTTAACCCATGAATCATCTTAGTCGTCCTTCTTTGCTCCTCAACCCATGAATCATCTTAGTCATCCTTCTTTGCTCCTTAACCCATGAATCATCTTAGTCTTCCTTCATTGCTCCTCAACCCTTGAATCATCTTAGACGTTCTTCTTTTCTCCTCAACCCATGAATCATCTTAGTCGTCCTTCTTTTCCCCTCAACCCATGAATCATCTCAGTCATCCTTCTTTGCTCCTTAACCCATGAATCATCTTAGTCGTCCTTCTTTGCTCCTCAACCAATGAATCATCTTAGTCGTCGTTTCTTTGCTCCTTAACAATGAATCATCTTAGTCGTCCTTCTTTGCTCCTCAACCCATAAATCATCTTAGTCGTCCTTCTTTGCTCCTCAACCCATGAATCACCTTAGTCATCTTTCTTTGCTCCTCAACCTATGAATCATCTTAGTCGTCCTTCTTTGCTCCTCAACCCATGAATCAACTTAGTCGTCCTTCTTTGCTCCTCAACCCATGAATCATTTAAGTCATCCTTCTTGTCTTCTCAACCCATGAATCATCTTAGTCGTCCTTCTTTGCTCCTCAATCCATGAATCATCTTAGTCGTCCTTCTTTGCTCCTCAACCCATGAATCATCTTAGTCGGCCTTCTTTGCTCCTCAACCCATGAACCATCTTAGTCGTCCTTCTTTGCTCCTCAACCAATGAATCATCTTAGTCGTCCTTTTTTGCTCCTCAACCCATGAATCATCGTAGTGGTCCTTCTTTGCTCCTCAACCCATGAATCATCTTAGTCGTCCTTCTTTGCTCCTCAACCCATGAATCATCTTAGTCGTCCTTCTTTGCTCCTCAACCCATGAATCATCTTAGTCATCCTTCTTTGCTCCTCAACCCATAAATGATCTTAGACGTCCTTCTTTGCTCCTCAACCCATGAATAATTTTAGTCATCCTTCTTTGCTCCTCAACCCATGAATCATCTTAGACGTCCTTCTTTTCTCCTCAACCCATGAATCATCTTAGTCGTGCTTCTTTGCTCCTCAACCCATGAATCATCTTAGTCGTCCTTCTTTGCTCCTCAACCCCTGAATCATCTAAATCAACCTTCTTTGCTCCTCAACCTATTAATCATCTTAGTCGTCCTTCTTTGCTCCTCAACCCATGAAGCATCTTATTTGCCTTCTTTACTCCTCAACCCATAAATCATTTTAGTCGTCCTTCTTTGCTCCTCAACCCATGAATCATCTTAGTCGTCCTTCTTTGCTCCTCAACCCATGAATCATCTTAGTCGTCCTTCTTTGCTCCTCAACCCATGAATCATCTTAGTCGTGCTTCTTTGCTCCTCAACCCATTAATCATCTTAGTCGTCCTTCTTTGCTCCTCAACCCAAGAAGCATTTTATTTGCCTTCTTTGCTCCTCAACCCATGAATCATCTTAGTCGTCCTTCTTTGCTAATCAACCCATGAATCATCTTAGGCGTCCTTCTTTGCTCCTCAACCCATCAATCATCTTGGTCGTCCTTCTTTGCTCCTCAACCCATGAATCAGCTTGGTCGTCATTCTTTGCTCCTAAACCCATAAATCATCTTAGTCGTCCATCTTTGCTCGTCAACCCATGAATCATCTTGGTCATCCTTCTTTGCTCCTTAACCCATGAATCATCTTAGTCGTCCTTATTTACTCCTCAACCAATGAATCATCTTAGTCGTCGTTTCTTTGCTCCTCAACCCATGAATCATCTTAGTCGTCCTTCTTTGCTCCTCAACCCATAAATCATCTTAGTCTTCCTTCTTTGCTCCTCAACACATGAATCACCTTAGTCATCTTTCTTTGCTCCTCAACCCATGAATCATCTTAGTCATCCTTCTTTGCTCCTCAACCCATAAATGATCTTAGACTTCCTTCTTTGCTCCTCAACCCATGAATAATTTTAGTCATCCTTCTTTGCTCCTCAACCCATGAATCATCTTAGACGTCCTTCTTTTCTCCTCAACCCATGAATCATCTTAGTCGTCCTTCTTTGCTCCTTAACCCATGAATCATCTTAGTCGTCCTTCTTTGCTCCTCAACTCATGAATCATCTTAGTCGTGCTTCTTTGCTCCTCAACCCATGAATCATCTTAGTCGTCCTTCTTTGCTCCTCAACCCATGAATCATCTAAATCAACCTTCTTTGCTCCTCAACCCATGAATCATCTTAGTCGTCCTTCTTTGCTCCTTAACCCATGAATCATCTTAGTCAACCTTCTTTGCTCCTCAACGTATGAATCATCTTAGTCGTCCTTCTTTTCTCCTCAACCCATGAATCATATTAGTCGTCCTTCTTTGCTCCTCAACCCATGAACCATCTTATTTACCTTCTTTGCTCCTCAACCCATGAATCATCTTAGTCGTCAGTCTTTGCTCCTCAACCCATGAATCATCTTAGTCGTCCTTCTTTGCTCCTCAACCCATGAATTATTTTAGTCATCCTTCTTGTCTCCTCAACCCATGAATCATCTCAGTCGTCCTTCTTTTCTCCTCAACCCATGAATCATCTTAGTCGTCCTTCTTTGCTCCTTAACCCATGAATCATCTTAGTCGTCGTTTCTTTGCTCCTCAACCCATGAATCATCTTAGTCGTCCTTCTTTGCTCCTCAACCCATAAATCATCTTAGTCGTCCTTCTTTGCTCCTCAACACATGAATCACCTTAGTCATCTTTCTTTGCTCCTCAACCCATGAATCATCTTAGTCGTCCTTCTTTGCTCCTCAACCCATGAATCATCTTAGTCATCCTTCTTTGCTCCTCAACCCATAAATGATCTTAGACGTCCTTCTTTGCTCCTCAACCCATGAATAATTTTAGTCATCCTTCTTTGCTCCTCAACCCATGAATCATCTTAGACGTCCTTCTTTTCTCCTCAACCCATGAATCATCTTAGTCGTCCTTCTTTGCTCCTTAACCCATGAATCATCTTAGTCGTCCTTCTTTGCTCCTCAACCCATGAACCATCTTAGTCATCCTTCTTTGCTCCTCAACCCATGAATCATCTTAGTCGTCCTTCTTTGCTCCTCAACCCATGAATTATCTTAGTCGTCCTTCTTTGCTCGTCAACCCATAAATCATCTTAGTCGTCCTTCTTTGCTCCTCAACCCATGAATCATCTTAGTCGTGCTTCTTTGCTCCTCAACCCATGAATCATCTTAGTCGTCCTTCTTTGCTCCTCAACCCAAGAAGCATCTTATTTGCCTTCTTTGCTCCTCAACCCATGAATCATCTTAGTCGTCCTTCTTTGCTAATCAACCCATGAACCATCTTAGTCGTCCTTCTTTGCTCCTCAACCCATCAATCATCTTGGTCGTCCTTCTTTGCTCCTCAACCTATGAATCAGCTTGGTCGTCATTCTTTGCTCCTAAACCCATGAATCATCTTAGTCGTCCATCTTTGCTCGTCAACCCATGAATCATCTTGGTCATCCTTCTTTGCTCCTTAACCCATGAATCATCTTAGTCGTCCTTCTTTGCTCCTCAACCCATGAATCATCTTGGTCATCCTTCTTTGCTCCTCAACCCATGAATCATCTTAGTCATCCTTCTTTGCTCCTCAACCATGAATCATCTTGGTCATCCTTCTTTGCTCCTTAACCCATGAATCATCTTAGTCGTCCTTCTTTGCTCCTCAACCAATGAATCATCTTAGTCGTCGTTTCTTTGCTCCTCAACCCATGAATCATCTTAGTCGTCCTTCTTTGCTCCTCAACCCATAAATCATCTTAGTCGTCCTTCTTTGCTCCTCAACCCATCAATCATCTTGGTCATCCTTCTTTGCTCATCAACCCATAAATCATCTTAGACATCCTTCTTTGCTCCTCAACCCATGAATCATCTTAGTCGTCCTTCTTTGCTCCTCAACCCATGAATCATCTTAGTCGTGCTTCTTTGCTCCTCAACCCATGAATCATCTTAGTCGTCCTTCTTTGCTCCTCAACCCAAGAAGCATCTTATTTGCCTTCTTTGCTCCTCAACCCATGAATCATCTTAGTCGTCCTTCTTTGCTCCTCAACCCATGAATCATCTTAGTCGTCCTTCTTTGCTCCTCAACCCATCAATCATCTTGGTCGTCCTTCTTTGCTCCTCAACCCATGAATCAACTTGGTCGTCATTCTTTGCTCCTAAACCCATGAATCATCTTAGTCGTCCATCTTCGCTCGTCAACCCATGAATCATCTTGGTCATCCTTCTTTGCTCCTTAACCCATGAATCATCTTAGTCGTCCTTCTTTGCTCCTCAACCAATGAATCATCTTAGTCGTCGTTTCTTTGCTCCTCAACCCATGAATCATCTTAGTCGTCCTTCTTTGCTCCTCAACCCATAAATCATCTTAGTCGTCCTTCTTTGCTCCTCAACACATGTATCACCTTAGTCATCTTTCTTTGCTCCTCAACCCATGAATCATCTTAGTCGTCCTTCTTTGGTCCTCAACCCATGAATCATCTTAGTCATCCTTCTTTGCTCCTCAACCCATAAATGATCTTAGACGTCCTTCTTTGCTCCTCATCCTATGAATAATTTTAGTCATCCTTCTTTGCTCCTCAACCCATGAATCATCTTAGACGTCCTTCTTTTCTCCTCAACCCATGAATCATCTTAGTCGTCCTTCTTTGCTCCTTAACCCATGAATTATCTTAGTCGTCCTTCTTTGCTCCTCAACCCATGAATCATCTTAGTCGTGCTTCTTTGCTCCTCAACCCATGAATCATCTTAGTCGTCCTTCTTTGCTCCTCAACCCATGAATCATCTGAATCAACCTTCTTTGCTCCTCAACCCATTAATCATCTTAGTCGTCCTTCTTTGCTCCTCAACCCATGAAGCATCTTATTTGCCTTCTTTGCTCCTCAACCCATGAATCATCTTAGTCGTCCTTCTTTGCTCCTCAACCCATGAATCATCTTAGTTGTCCTTTTTTGCTCCTCAACCCATGAATCATCTTAGTCGTCCTTCTTAGCTCCTCAACCCATGAATCATCTTAGTCGTCCTTCTTTGCTCCTCAACCCATGAATCATTTTAGTCATCCTTCTTGTCTCCTCAACCCATGAATCATCTTAGTCGTCCTTCTTTGCTCCTCAACCCATGAATCCTCTTTCTCGTCCTTCTTTCCTCCTCAATCCATGAATCATATTAGTCTTCCTTCTTTGCTCCTCAACCCATGAATCATCTTAGTCGGTTTTCTTTGCTCCTCAACCCATGAATATATTAGTCGTTCTTCTTTGCTCCTCAACCCCTGAATAATCTTAGTCGTCCTTCTTTGATCCTCAACCCATGAATCATCTTAGTCGTCCTTCTTTGCTCCTCAACCCATGAATCATCTTAGTCGTCGTTTCTTTGCTCCTCAACCCATGAATCATCTTAGTCGTCCTTCTTTGCTCCTCAACCCATAAATCATCTTAGTCGGCCTTCTTTGCTCCTCAACCCATGAATCATCTTAGTCGTCCTTCTTTGCTCCTCATCCAATGAATCATCTTAGTCGTCCTTTTTTGCTCCTCAACATATGAATCATCTTAGTCGTCCTTCTTTGCTCCTCAACCCATGAATCATCTTAGTCGTCCTTCTTTGCTCCTCAACCCATGAATCATCTTAGTCGTCCTTCTTTGCTCCTCAACCCATGAATCATCTTAGTCGTCCTTCTTTGCTCCTCAACCCATGAATCATCTTAGTCGTCCTTCTTTGCTCCCCCTTAACCCATGAATCATCTTAGTCGTCATTCTTTTCTCCTCAACCCATGAATCATCTTAGTCGTCCATCTTTGCTCCTCAACCCATCAATCATCTTGGTCATCCTTCTTTGCTCATCAACCCATAAATCATCTTAGACATCCTTCTTTGCTCCTCGAACCCATGAATCATCTTAGTCGTCCTTCTTTGCTCCTCAACCCATGAATCATCTTGGTCGTCCTTCTTTGCTCCTCAACCCATGAATCAGCTTGGTCGTCATTCTTTGCTCCTAAACCCATGAATCATCTTAGTCGTCCATCTTCGCTCGTCAACCCATGAATCATCTTGGTCATCCTTCTTTGCTCCTTAACCCATGAATCATCTTAGTCGTACTTCTTTGCTCCTCAACCCATGAATCATCTTAGTCGTCCTTCTTTGCTCCTCAACCCATTAATCATCTTGGTCATCCTTCTTTGCTCCTCAACCCATGAATCATCTTAGTCGTCCTTCTTTGCTCCTTAACCCATGAATCATCTTAGTCGTCCTTCTTTGCTCCTCAACCCATGAATCATCTTAGTCATCCTTCTTTGCTCCTTAACCCATGAATCATCTTAGTCTTCCTTCATTGCTCCTCAACCCTTGAATCATCTTAGACGTTCTTCTTTTCTCCTCAACCCATGAATAATCTTAGTCGTCCTTCTTTTCCCCTCAACCCATGAATCATCTCAGTCATCCTTCTTTGCTCCTTAACCCATGAATCATCTTAGTCGTCCTTCTTTGCTCCTCAACCAATGAATCATCTTAGTCGTCGTTTCTTTGCTCCTTAACAATGAATCATCTTAGTCGTCCTTCTTTGCTCCTCAACCCATAAATCATCTTAGTCGTCCTTCTTTGCTCCTCAACCCATGAATCACCTTAGTCATCTTTCTTTGCTCCTCAACCCATGAATCATCTTAGTCGTCCTTCTTTGCTCCTCAACCCATGAATCATCTTAGTCGTCCTTCTTTGCTCCTCAACCCATGAATCATTTAAGTCATCCTTCTTGTCTTCTCAACCCATGAATCATCTTAGTCGTCCTTCTTTGCTCCTCAATCCATGAATCATCTTAGTCGTCCTTCTTTGCTCCTCAACCCATGAATCATCTTAGTCGGCCTTCTTTGCTCCTCAACCCATGAACCATCTTAGTCGTCCTTTTTTGCTCCTCAACCAACGAATCATCTTAGTCGTCCTTTTTTGCTCCTCAACCCATGAATCATCTTAGTCGTCCTTCTTTGCTCCTCAACCCATGAATCATCTTAGTGGTCCTTCTTTGCTCCTCAACCCATGAATCATCTTAGTCGTCCTTCTTTGCTCCTCAACCCATGAAGCATCTTAGTCGTCCTTCTTTGCTCCTCAACCCATGAATCATCTTAGTCGTCCTTCTTTGCTCCCCCTTAACCCATGAATCATCTTAGTCGTCATTCTTTTCTCCTCAACCCATGAATCATCTTAGTCGTCCATCTTTGCTCCTCAACCCATCAATCATCTTGGTCATCCTTCTTTGCTCATCAACCCATAAATCATCTTAGACATCCTTCTTTGCTCCTCAAACCATGAATCATCTTAGTCGTGCTTCTTTGCTCCTCAACCCATGAATCATCTTAGTCGTGCTTCTTTGCTCCTCAACCCATGAATCATCTTAGTCGTCCTTCTTTGCTCCTCAACCCAAGAAGCATCTTATTTGCCTTCTTTGCTCCTCAACCGATGAATCATCTTATTCGTCCTTCTTTGCTAATCAACCCATGAATCATCTTAGTCGTCCTTCTTTGCTCCTCAACCCATCAATCATCTTGGTCGTCCTTCTTTGCTCCTCAACCCATGAATCAGCTTGGTCGTCATTCTTTGCTCCTAAACCCATGAATCATCTTGGTCGTCCATCTTTGCTTGTCAACCCATGAATCATCTTGGTCATCCTTCTTTGCTCCTCAACCCATGAATCATCTTAGTCGTCCTTCTTTGCTCCTCAACCAATGAATCATCTTAGTCGTCGTTTCTTTGCTCCTCAACCCATGAATCATCTTAGTCGTCCTTCTTTGCTCCTCAACCCATAAATCATCTTAGTCGTCCTTCTTTGCTCCTCAACACATGAATGACCTTAGTCATCTTTCTTTGCTCCTCAACCCATGAATCATCTTAGACGTCCTTCTTTTCTCCTCAACCCATGAATCATCTTAGTCGTCCTTCTTTGCTCCTTAACCCATGAATTATCTTAGTAGTCCTTCTTTGCTTCTCAACCCATGAATCATCTTAGTCGTGCTTCTTTGCTCCTCAACCTATGAATCATCTTAGTCGTCCTTCTTTGCTCCTCAACCCATGAATCATCTAAATCAACCTTCTTTGCTCCTCAACCCATTAATCATCTTAGTCGTCCTTCTTTGCTCCTCAACCCATGAAGCATCTTATTTGCCTTCTTTGCTCCTCAACCCATGAATCATCTTAGTCGTCCTTCTTTGCTCCTCAACCCATGAATCATCTTAGTCGTCCTTCTTTGCTCCTCAACCCATGAATCATCTTAGTCGTCCTTCTTAGCTCCTCAACCCAAGAATCATCTTAGTCGTCCTTCTTTGCTCCTCAACCCATGAATCATTTTAGTCATCCTTCTTGTCTCCTCAACCCATGAATCATCTTAGTCGTCCTTCTTTGCTCCTCAACCCATGAATCCTTTTTCTCGTCCTTCTTTGCTCCTCAATCCATGAATCATCTTAGTCTTCCTTCTTTGCTCCTCAACTAATGAATCATCTTAGTCGTCCTTCTTTGCTCCTCAACCCATGAAGCATCTTATTTGCCTTCTTTGCTACTCAACCCATGAATCAGCTTGGTCGTCATTCTTTGCTCCTAAACCCATGAATCATCTTAGTCGTCCATCTTTGCTCGTCAACCCATGAATCATCTTGGTCATCCTTCTTTGCTCCTTAACCCATGAATCATCTTAGTCGTCCTTCTTTGCTCCTCAACCAATGAATCATCTTAGTCGTCGTTTCTTTGCTCCTCAACCCATGAATCATCTTAGTCGTCCTTCTTTGCTCCTCAACCCAAAAATCATCTTAGTCGTCCTTCTTTGCTCCTCAACACATGAATCACCTTAGTCATCTTTCTTTGCTCCTCAACCCATGAATCATCTTAGTCGTCCTTCTTTGCTCCTCAACCCATGAATCATTTTAGTCATCCTTCTTTGCTCCTCAACCCATAAATGATCTGAGACGTCCTTCTTTGCTCCTCAACCCATGAATAATTTTAGTCATCCTTCTTTGCTCCTCAACCCATGAATCATCTTAGACGTCCTTCTTTTCTCCTCAACCCATTAATCATCTTAGTCGTGCTTCTTTGCTCCTCAACCCATGAATCATCTTAGTCGTCCTTCTTTGCTCCTCAACCCCTGAATCATCTAAATCAACCTTCTTTGCTCCTCAACCTATTAATCATCTTAGTCGTCCTTCTTTGCTCCTCAACCCATGAAGCATCTTATTTGCCTTCTTTACTCCTCAACCCATGAATCATTTTAGTCGTCCTTCTTTGCTCCTCAACCCATGAATCATCTTAGTCGTCCTTCTTTGCTCCTCAACCCATGAATCATCTTAGTCGTCCTTCTTTGCTCCTCAACCCATGAATCATCTTAGTCGTGCTTCTTTGCTCCTCAACCCATTAATCATCTTAGTCGTCCTTCTTTGCTCCTCAACCCAAGAAGCATCTTATTTGCCTTCTTTGCTCCTCAACCCATGAATCATCTTAGTCGTCCTTCTTTGCTAATCAACCCATGAATCATCTTAGGCGTCCTTCTTTGCTCCTCAACCCATCAATCATCTTGGTCGTCCTTCTTTGCTCCTCAACCCATGAATCAGCTTGGTCGTCATTCTTTGCTCCTAAACCCATAAATCATCTTAGTCGTCCATCTTTGCTCGTCAACCCATGAATCATCTTGGTCATCCTTCTTTGCTCCTTAACCCATGAATCATCTTAGTCGTCCTTATTTACTCCTCAACCAATGAATCATCTTAGTCGTCGTTTCTTTGCTCCTCAACCCATGAATCATCTTAGTCGTCCTTCTTTGCTCCTCAACCCATAAATCATCTTAGTCGTCCTTCTTTGCTCCTCAACCCAAGAAGCATCTTATTTGCCTTCTTTGCTCCTCAACCCATGAATCATCTTAGTCGTCCTTCTTTGCTTATCAACCCATGAATCATCTTAGTCGTCCTTCTTTGCTCCTCAACCCATAAATCATCTTGGTCGTCCTTCTTTGCTCCTTAACCCATGAATCAGCTTGGTCGTCATTCTTTGCTCCTAAACCCATGAATCATCTTAGTCGTCCATCTTTGCTCCTCAACCCATGAAGCATCTTATTTGCCTTCTTTGCTCCTCAACCCATGAATCATCTTAGTCGTCCTTCTTTGCTCCTTAACCCATGAATCATCTTAGTCGTCCTTCTTTGCTCCTCAACCCATGAATCATCTTAGTCGTCCTTCTTTGATCCTCAACCCATGAATCATCTTAGTCGTCCTTCTTTGCTCCTCAACCCATGAATCATCTTAGTCGTCCTTCTTTGCTCCTTAACCCATGAATCATCTTAGTCGTCCTTCTTTGCTCCTCAACCCATGAATCATCTTAGTCGTCCTTCTTTGCTCCTCAACCCATGAATCATCTTGGTCATCCTTCTTTGCTCATCAACCCATAAATTATCTTAGACATCCTTCTTTGCTCCTCAACCCATGAATCATCTTAGTCGTCCTTCTTTGCTCCTCAACCCATGAATCATCTTAGTCGTGCTTCTTTGCTCCTCAACCCATGAATCATCTTAGTCGTCCTTCTTTGCTCCTCATCCAATGAATCATCTTAGTCGTCCTTTTTTGCTCCTCAACCCATGAATCATCTTAGTCGTCCTTCTTTGCTCCTCAACCCATGAATCATCTTAGTCTTCCTTCTTTGCTCCTCAACCCATGAATCATCTTAGTCGTCCTTCTTTGCTCCTCAACCCATGAATCATCTTAGTCGTCCTTCTTTGCTCCTCAACCCATGAATCATCTTAGTCGTCCTTCTTTCCTCCCCCTTAACCCATGAATCATCTTAGTCGTCATTCTTTTCTCCTCAACCCATGAATCATCTTAGTCGTCCATCTTTGCTCCTCAACCCATCAATCATCTTGGTCATCCTTCTTTGCTCATCAACCCATAAATCATCTTAGACATCCTTCTTTGCTCCTCGAACCCATGAATCATCTTAGTCGTCCTTCTTTGCTCCTCAACCCATGAATCATCTTGGTCGTCCTTTTTTGCTCCTCAACCCATGAATCAGCTTGGTCGTCATTCTTTGCTCCTAAACCCATGAATCATCTTAGTCGTCCATCTTCGCTCGTCAACCCATGAATCATCTTGGTCATCCTTCTTTGCTCCTTAACCCATGAATCATCTTAGTCGTACTTCTTTGCTCCTCAACCCATGAATCATCTTAGTCGTCCTTCTTTGCTCCTCAACCCATTAATCATCTTGGTCATCCTTCTTTGCTCCTCAACCCATGAATCATCTTAGTCGTCCTTCTTTGCTCCTTGACCCATGAATCATCTTAGTCGTCCTTCTTTGCTCGTCAACCCATGAATCATCTTGGTCATCCTTCTTTGCTCCTTAACCCATGAATCATCTTAGTCTTCCTTCATTGCTCCTCAACCCTTGAATCATCTTAGACGTTCTTCTTTTCTCCTCAACCCATGAATCATCTTAGTCGTCCTTCTTTTCCCCTCAACCCATGAATCATCTCAGTCATCCTTCTTTGCTCCTTAACCCATGAATCATCTTAGTCGTCCTTCTTTGCTCCTCAACCAATGAATCATCTTAGTCGTCGTTTCTTTGCTCCTTAACAATGAATCATCTTAGTCGTCCTTCTTTGCTCCTCAACCCATAAATCATCTTAGTCGTCCTTCTTTGCTCCTCAACCCATGAATCACCTTAGTCATCTTTCTTTGCTCCTCAACCCATGAATCATCTTAGTCGTCCTTCTTTGCTCCTCAACCCATGAATCATCTTAGTCGTCCTTCTTTGCTCCTCAACCCATGAATCATTTAAGTCATCCTTCTTGTCTTCTCAACCCATGAATCATCTTAGTCGTCCTTCTTTGCTCCTCAATCCATGAATCATCTTAGTCGTCCTTCTTTGCTCCTCAACCCATGAATCATCTTAGTCGGCCTTCTTTGCTCCTCAACCCATGAACCATCTTAGTCGTCCTTCTTTGCTCCTCAACCACTGAATCATTTTAGTCGTCCTTTTTTGCTCCTCAACCCATGAATCATCTTAGTCGTCCTTCTTTGCTCCTCAACCCATGAATCATCTTAGTGGTCCTTCTTTGCTCCTCAACCCATGAATCATCTTAGTCGTCCTTCTTTGCTCCTCAACCCATGAAGCATCTTAGTCGTCCTTCTTTGCTCCTCAACCCATGAATCATCTTAGTCGTCCTTCTTTGCTCCCCCTTAACCCATGAATCATCTTAGTCGTCATTCTTTTCTCCTCAACCCATGAATCATCTTAGTCGTCCATCTTTGCTCCTCAACCCATCAATCATCTTGGTCATCCTTCTTTGCTCATCAACCCATAAATCATCTTAGACATCCTTCTTTGCTCCTCAACCCATGAATCATCTTAGTCGTCCTTCTTTGCTCCTCAACCCATGAATCATCTTAGTCGTGCTTCTTTGCTCCTCAACCCATGAATCATCTTAGTCGTCCTTCTTTGCTCCTCAACCCAAGAAGCATCTTATTTGCCTTCTTTGCTCCTCAACCCATGAATCATCTTATTCGTCCTTCTTTGCTAATCAACCCATGAATCATCTTAGTCGTCCTTCTTTGCTCCTCAACCCATCAATCATCTTGGTCGTCCTTCTTTGCTCCTCAACCCATGAATCAGCTTGGTCGTCATTCTTTGCTCCTAAACCCATGAATCATCTTGGTCGTCCATCTTTGCTCGTCAACCCATGAATCATCTTGGTCATCCTTCTTTGCTCCTCAACCCATGAATCATCTCAGTCGTCCTTCTTTGCTCCTCAACCAATGAATCATCTTAGTCGTCGTTTCTTTGCTCCTCAACCCATGAATCATCTTAGTCGTCCTTCTTTGCTCCTCAACCCATAAATCATCTTAGTCGTCCTTCTTTGCTCCTCAACACATGAATCACCTTAGTCATCTTTCTTTGCTCCTCAACCCATGAATCATCTTAGTCGTCCTTCTTTGCTCCTCAACCCATGAATCATCTTAGTCATCCTTCTTTGCTCCTCAACCCATAAATGATCTTAGACGTCCTTCTTTGCTCCTCAACCCATGAATAATTTTAGTCATTCTTCTTTGCTCCTCAACCCATGAATCATCTTAGACGTCCTTCTTTTCTTCTCAACCCATGAATCATCTTAGTCGTCCTTCTTTGCTCCTTAACCCATGAATTATCTTAGTCGTCCTTCTTTGCTCCTCAACCCATGAATCATCTTAGTCGTGCTTCTTTGCTCCTCAACCCATGAATCATCTTAGTCGTCCTTCTTTGCTCCTCAACCCATGAATCATCTAAATCAACCTTCTTTGCTCCTCAACCCATTAATCATCTTAGTCGTCCTTCTTTGCTCCTCAACCCATGAAGCATCTTATTTGCCTTCTTTGCTTCTCAACCCATGAATCATCTTAGTCGTCCTTCTTTGCTCCTCAACCCATGAATCATCTTAGTCGTCCTTCTTTGCTCCTCAACCCATGAATCATCTTAGTCGTCCTTCTTAGCTCCTCAACCCAAGAATCATCTTAGTCGTCCTTCTTTGCTCCTCAACCCATGAATCATTTTAGTCATCCTTCTTGTCTCCTCAACCCATGAATCATCTTAGTCGTCCTTCTTTGCTCCTCAACCTATGAATCCTTTTTCTCGTCCTTCTTTGCTCCTCAATCCATGAATCATCTTAGTCTTCCTTCTTTGCTCCTCAACTAATGAATCATCTTAGTCGTCCTTCTTTGCTCCTCAACCCATGAAGCATCTTATTTGCCTTCTTTGCTCCTCAACCCATGAATCAGCTTGGTCGTCATTCTTTGCTCCTAAACCCATGAATCATCTTAGTCGTCCATCTTTGCTCGTCAACCCATGAATCATCTTGGTCATCCTTCTTTGCTCCTTAACCCATGAATCATCTTAGTCGTCCTTCTTTGCTCCTCAACCAATGAATCATCTTAGTCGTCGTTTCTTTGCTCCTCAACCCATGAATCATCTTAGTCGTCCTTCTTTGCTCCTCAACCCATAAATCATCTTAGTCGTCCTTCTTTGCTCCTCAACACATGAATCACCTTAGTCATCTTTCTTTGCTCCTCAACCCATGAATCATCTTAGTCGTCCTTCTTTGCTCCTCAATTCATGAATCATCTTAGTCATCCTTCTTTGCTCCTCAACCCATAAATAATCTTAGACGTCCTTCTTTGCTCCTCAACCCATGAATAATTTTAGTCATCCTTCTTTGCTCCTCAACCCATGAATCATCTTAGACGTCCTTCTTTTCTCCTCAACCCATGAATCATCTTAGTCGTGCTTCTTTGCTCCTCAACCCATGAATCATCTTAGTCGTCCTTCTTTGCTCCTCAACCCCTGAATCATCTAAATCAACCTTCTTTGCTCCTCAACCTATTAATCATCTTAGTCGTCCTTCTTTGCTCCTCAACCCATGAAGCATCTTATTTGCCTTCTTTACTCCTCAACCCATGAATCATTTTAGTCGTCCTTCTTTGCTCCTCAACCCATGAATCATCTTAGTCGTCCTTCTTTGCTCATCAACCCATGAATCATCTTAGTCGTCCTTCTTTGCTCGTCAACCCATAAATCATCTTAGTCGTCCTTATTTGCTTCTCAACCCATGAATCATCTTAGTCGTCCTTCTTTGCCTCTCAACGCATGAATCATCTTAGTCGTCCTTCTTTGCTCCTCAACCAATCATTCATCTTAGTCGTCCTTCTTTGCTCCTCAACCCATGAATCATTTTAGTCGTCCTTCTTTGCGCTTTCAACACATGAATCATCTTAGTCATCCTTCTTTGTTCCTCAACCCATGAATCATCTTAGTCGTCCTTCTTTGCTCCTAAACCCATGAATCATTTTAGTCGTCCTTCTTTGCTCCTCAACCCATGAATAATCTCGGTCATCCTTCTTTGCTCCTCAACCCATGAATCATCTTAGTCGTCCTTCTTTGCTACTCAACCCATAAATCATCTTAGTCGTCCTTCTTTGCTCCTCAACCCATGAATCATATTAGTCATCCTTCTTTGCTCCTTAACCCATGAATCATCTTATTTGCCTTCTTTGCTCCTCAACCCATGAATCATCTTAGTCGTCCTTCTTTGCTCCTTAACCCATGAATCATCTTAGTCGTCCTTCTTTGCTCCTCAACCCATGAATCATCTTAGTCGTCCTTCTTTGCTCCTCAACCCATGAATCATCTTAGTCGTCCTTCTTTGCTCCTTAACCCACAAATCATCTTAGATGTCCTTCTTTTCTTCTAAACCCATGAATCATCTTAGTCGTCCTTCTTTGCTCCTCAACCCATGAATCATCTTGGTCAACCTTCTTTGCTCCTCAACGTATGAATCATCTTAGTCGTCCTTCTTTTCTCCTCAACCCATGAATCATCTTAGTCGTCCTTCTTTGCTCCTCAACCCATGAACCATCTTATTTGCCTTCTTTGCTCCTTAACCCATGAATCATCTTAGTCATCAGTCTTTGCTCCTCAACCCATGAATCATCTTAGTCGTCCTTCTTTGCTCCTCAACCCATGAACCATCTTATTTGCCTTGTTTGCTAATCAACCCATGAATCATCTTAGTCGTCCTTCTTTGCTAATCAACCCATGAATCATCTTAGTCGTCCTTCTTGGCTCCTAAACCCATGAATCATCTTGGTCGTCCTTCTTTGCTGCTCAACCCATGAATCATCTTGGTCATCCTTCTTTGCTCCTCAACCCATGAATCATCTTAGTCGTCCTTCTTTGCTCCTCAACCCATGAATCATCTTAGTCATCCTTCTTTGCTCCTCAACCCATGAATCATCTTAGTCCCCCTTCTTTGCTAATCAACCCATGAATCATCTTATTCGTCCTTCTTTGTTCCTCAACCCATGAATGATCTTGGTCGTCCTTCTTTGCTCTTCAACCCATGAATCATCTTGGTCATCCTTCTTTGCTCCTCAACCCATGAATCATCTTAGTCGTCCTCCTTTGTTCCTCAACCCATGAATCATCTTGGTCATCCTTCTTTGCTCCTCAACCCATGAATCATCTTAGTCGTCCTTCTTTGCTCCTCAACCCATCAATCATCTTAGTCGTCCTTCTTTGCTCTTCAACCCATCAATCATCTTAGTCATCCTTCTTTGCTCCTCAACGCATGAATCATCTTAGTCGTCCTTCTTTGCTACTCAACCCATGAATTATCTTAGTCGTCCTTCTTTGCTCCTCAACCCATGAATCATCTTAGTCGTCCTTCTTTGCTCCTCAACCCATGAATCATCTTATTCGTCCTTCTTTGCTCCTCAACCCATGAATCATCTTAGTAGTCCTTCTTTGCTCATCAACCCATGAATCATCTTAGTCGTCATTCTTTTCTCCTCAACCCATGAATCATCTTGGTCACCTTCTTTGCTCATCAACCCATAAATCATCTTAGACATCCTTCTTTGCTCCTCAACCCATGAATCATCTTAGTCGTCCTTCTTTGCTCCTCAACCCATGAATCATCTTAGTCGTGCTTCTTTGCTCCTCAACCCATGAATCATCTTAGTCGTCCTTCTTTGCTCCTCAACCCAAGAAGCATCTTATTTGCCTTCTTGGCTCCTCAACCCATGAATCATCTTAGTCGTCCTTCTTTGCTAATCAACCCATGAATCATCTTAGTCGTCCTTCTTTGCTCCTTAACCCATGAATCATCTTGGTCGTCCTTCTTTGCTCCTTAACCCATAAATCAGCTTGGTCGTCAATCTTTGCTCCTAAACCCATGAATCATCTTAGTCGTCCATCTTTGCTCGTCAACCCATGAATCATCTTGGTCATCCTTCTTTGCTCATCAACCCATAAATCATCTTAGACGTCCTTCTTTGCTCCTCAACCCATGAATCATCTTAATCAACCTTCTTTGCTCCTCAACCCAATAATCATCTTAGTCGTCCTTCTTTGCTCCTCAACCTATAAATCATCTTAGTCGTCCTTCTTTGCTCCTCAACCCATGAATCATCTTAGTCGTCATTCTTTGCTCCTCAACCCAAGAAGCATCTTATTTGCCTTCTTTGCTCCTCAACCCATGAATCATCTTAGTCGTCCTTCTTTGCTCATCAACCCATGAATCATCTTAGTCGTCCTTCTTTGCTCTTAACCCATGAATCGTCTTAGTCGTCCTTCTTTGCTCCTCAACCCACGAATCATCTTAGTCTTCCTTCTTTGCTCCTCAACCCATGAATCATCTTAGTCGTCCTTCTTTGCTCCTCAACCCATGAATCATCTTAGTCGTCCTTCTTTGCTCGTCAACCCATAAATCATCTTAGTCGTCCTTATTTGCTTCTCAACCCATGAATCATCTTAGTCGTCCTTCTTTGCCTCTCAACGCATGAATCATCTTAGTCGTCCTTCTTTGCTCCTCAACCAATCATTCATCTTAGTCGTCCTTCTTTGCTCCTCAACCCATGAATCATTTTAGTCGTCCTTCTTTGCTTCTCAACACATGAATCATCTTAGTCATCCTTCTTTGTTCCTCAACCCATGAATCATCTTAGTCGTCCTTCTTTGCTCCTAAACCCATGAATCATTTTAGTCGTCCTTCTTTGCTCCTCAACCCATGAATAATCTTGGTCATCCTTCTTTGCTCCTCAACCCATGAATCATCTTAGTCGTCCTTCTTTGCTACTCAACCCATAAATCATCTTAGTCGTCCTTCTTTGCTCCTCAACCCATGAATCATATTAGTCATCCTTCTTTGCTCCTTAACCCATGAATCATCTTAGTCGTCCTTCTTTGCTCCTCAACCCATGAATCATCTTAGTCGTCCTTCTTTGCTCCTTAACCCATGAATAATCTTGGTCATCCTTCTTTGCTCCTCAACCCATGAATCATCTTAGTCGTCCTTCTTTGCTACTCAACCCATAAATCATCTTAGTCATCCTTCTTTGCTCCTCAACCCATGAATCATATTAGTCATCCTTCTTTTCTTCTGAACCCATGAATCATCTTAGTCGTCCTTCTTTGCTCCTCAACCCATGAATCATCTTGGTCACCCTTCTTTGCTCCTCAAAGTATGAATCATCTTAGTCGTCTTTCTTTTCTCCTCAACCCATGAATCATCTTAGTCGTCCTTCTTTGCTCCTTAACCCATGAATCATCTTATTTGCCTTCTTTGCTCCTCAACCCATGAATCATCTTAGTCATCAGTCTTTGCTCCTCAACCCATGAATCATCCTAGTCGTCCTTCTTTGCTCCTCAACCCATGAACCATCTTATTTGCCTTGTTTGCTAATCAACCCATGAATCATCTTAGTCGTCCTTCTTTGTTAATCAACCCATGAATAACCTTAGTCGTCCTTCTTGGCTCCTCAACCCATGAATCATCTTGGTCGTCCTTCTTTGCTCCTCAACCCATGAATCATCTTGGTCATCCTTCTTTGCTCCTCAACGCATGAATCATCTTAGTCATCCTTCTTTGCTCCTCAACCCATGAACCATCTTATTTGCCTTCTTTGCTCCTCAACCCATGAATTATCTTAGTCTTCCTTCTTAGCTCCTCAACCCATGAATCATCTTAGTCGTCCTTCTTTGCTCCTCAACCCATGAATTATTTTAGTCATCCTTCTTTGCTCCTCAACCCATGAATGATCTTGGTCGTCCTTCTTTGCTCTTCAACCCATGAATTATCTTGGTCATCCTTCTTTGCTCCTCAACCCATGAATCATCTTAGTCGTCCTCCTTTGTTCCTCAACCCATGAATCATCTTAGTCATCCTTCTTTGCTCCTCAACCCATGAATCATCTTAGTCGTCCTTCTTTGCTCCTCAACCCATAAATCATCTTAGTCGTCCTTCTTTGCTCCTCAACCCATAAATCATCTTAGTCGTCCTTATTTGCTCCTCAACCCATGAATCATCTTAGTCGTCCTTCTTTGCTCCTCAACCCATGAATCATCTTGGTCATATTTCTTTGCTCCTCAACCCATGAATCATCTTTGTCATCCTTCTATGCTCCTCAACCACGGAATCATCTTAGTCGTCCTTCTTTGCTCCTTAACCCATGAATCATCTTAGTCGTCATTCTTTGCTTCTTAACCCATGAATCATCTTATTTGCCTTCTTTGCTCCTCAACCCATGAATCATCTTAGTCGTCCTTCTTTGCTCCTCAACCCATGAATCATCTTAGTCGTCCTTCTTTGCTCCTCAACCCATGAACCATCTTATTTGCCTTGTCTGCTAATCAACCCATGAATCATCTTAGTCGTCCTTCTTTGCTAATCAACCCATGAATTATCTTAGTCGTTCTTCTTTGCTCCTCAACCCATGAACCATCTTATTTGCCTTCTTTGCTCCTCAACCCATGAATTATCTTAGTCGTCCTTCTTAGCTCCTCAACCCATGAATCATCTTAGTCGTCCTTCTTTGCTCCTCAACCCATGAATCATCTTAGTCGTCCTTCTTTGCTCCTCAACCCATGAATCATCTTATTCGTCCTTCTTTGCTCCTCAACCCATGAATCATCTTAGTAGTCCTTCTTTGCTCATCAACCCATGAATCATCTTAGTCGTCATTCTTTTCTCCTCAACCCATGAATCATCTTGGTCACCTTCTTTGCTCATCAACCCATAAATCATCTTAGACATCCTTCTTTGCTCCTCAACCCATGAATCATCTTAGTCGTCCTTCTTTGCTCCTCAACCCATGAATCATCTTAGTCGTGCTTCTTTGCTCCTCAACCCATGAATCATCTTAGTCGTCCTTCTTTGCTCCTCAACCCAAGAAGCATCTTATTTGCCTTCTTGGCTCCTCAACCCATGAATCATCTTAGTCGTCCTTCTTTGCTAATCAACCCATGAATCATCTTAGTCGTCCTTCTTTGCTCCTTAACCCATGAATCATCTTGGTCGTCCTTCTTTGCTCCTTAACCCATAAATCAGCTTGGTCGTCAATCTTTGCTCCTAAACCCATGAATCATCTTAGTCGTCCATCTTTGCTCGTCAACCCATGAATCATCTTGGTCATCCTTCTTTGCTCATCAACCCATAAATCATCTTAGACGTCCTTCTTTGCTCCTCAACCCATGAATCATCTTAATCAACCTTCTTTGCTCCTCAACCCAATAATCATCTTAGTCGTCCTTCTTTGCTCCTCAACCTATAAATCATCTTAGTCGTCCTTCTTTGCTCCTCAACCCATGAATCATCTTAGTCGTCATTCTTTGCTCCTCAACCCAAGAAGCATCTTATTTGCCTTCTTTGCTCCTCAACCCATGAATCATCTTAGTCGTCCTTCTTTGCTCATCAACCCATGAATCATCTTAGTCGTCCTTCTTTGCTCTTAACCCATAAATCGTCTTAGTCGTCCTTCTTTGCTCCTCAACCCACGAATCATCTTAGTCTTCCTTCTTTGCTCCTCAACCCATGAATCATCTTAGTCGTCCTTCTTTGCTCCTCAACCCATGAATCATCTTAGTCGTCCTTCTTTGCTCGTCAACCCATAAATCATCTTAGTCGTCCTTATTTGCTTCTCAACCCATGAATCATCTTAGTCGTCCTTCTTTGCCTCTCAACGCATGAATCATCTTAGTCGTCCTTCTTTGCTCCTCAACCAATCATTCATCTTAGTCGTCCTTCTTTGCTCCTCAACCCATGAATCATTTTAGTCGTCCTTCTTTGCTTCTCAACACATGAATCATCTTAGTCATCCTTCTTTGTTCCTCAACCCATGAATCATCTTAGTCGTCCTTCTTTGCTCCTAAACCCATGAATCATTTTAGTCGTCCTTCTTTGCTCCTCAACCCATGAATAATCTTGGTCATCCTTCTTTGCTCCTCAACCCATGAATCATCTTAGTCGTCCTTCTTTGCTACTCAACCCATAAATCATCTTAGTCGTCCTTCTTTGCTCCTCAACCCATGAATCATATTAGTCATCCTTCTTTGCTCCTTAACCCATGAATCATCTTAGTCGTCCTTCTTTGCTCCTCAACCCATGAATCATCTTAGTCGTCCTTCTTTGCTCCTTAACCCATGAATAATCTTGGTCATCCTTCTTTGCTCCTCAACCCATGAATCATCTTAGTCGTCCTTCTTTGCTACTCAACCCATAAATCATCTTAGTCATCCTTCTTTGCTCCTCAACCCATGAATCATATTAGTCATCCTTCTTTTCTTCTGAACCCATGAATCATCTTAGTCGTCCTTCTTTGCTCCTCAACCCATGAATCATCTTGGTCACCCTTCTTTGCTCCTCAAAGTATGAATCATCTTAGTCGTCTTTCTTTTCTCCTCAACCCATGAATCATCTTAGTCGTCCTTCTTTGCTCCTTAACCCATGAATCATCTTATTTGCCTTCTTTGCTCCTCAACCCATGAATCATCTTAGTCATCAGTCTTTGCTCCTCAACCCATGAATCATCCTAGTCGTCCTTCTTTGCTCCTCAACCCATGAACCATCTTATTTGCCTTGTTTGCTAATCAACCCATGAATCATCTTAGTCGTCCTTCTTTGCTAATCAACCCATGAATAACCTTAGTCGTCCTTCTTGGCTCCTCAACCCATGAATCATCTTGGTCGTCCTTCTTTGCTCCTCAACCCATGAATCATCTTGGTCATCCTTCTTTGCTCCTCAACGCATGAATCATCTTAGTCATCCTTCTTTGCTCCTCAACCCATGAACCATCTTATTTGCCTTCTTTGCTCCTCAACCCATGAATTATCTTAGTCTTCCTTCTTAGCTCCTCAACCCATGAATCATCTTAGTCGTCCTTCTTTGCTCCTCAACCCATGAATTATTTTAGTCATCCTTCTTTGCTCCTCAACCCATGAATGATCTTGGTCGTCCTTCTTTGCTCTTCAACCCATGAATTATCTTGGTCATCCTTCTTTGCTCCTCAACCCATGAATCATCTTAGTCGTCCTCCTTTGTTCCTCAACCCATGAATCATCTTGGTCATCCTTCTTTGCTCCTCAACCCATGAATCATCTTAGTCGTCCTTCTTTGCTCCTCAACCCATAAATCATCTTAGTCGTCCTTCTTTGCTCCTCAACCCATAAATCATCTTAGTCGTCCTTATTTGCTCCTCAACCCATGAATCATCTTAGTCGTCCTTCTTTGCTCCTCAACCCATGAATCATCTTGGTCATATTTCTTTGCTCCTCAACCCATGAATCATCTTTGTCATCCTTCTATGCTCCTCAACCACGGAATCATCTTAGTCGTCCTTCTTTGCTCCTTAACCCATGAATCATCTTAGTCGTCATTCTTTGCTTCTTAACCCATGAATCATCTTATTTGCCTTCTTTGCTCCTCAACCCATGAATCATCTTAGTCGTCCTTCTTTGCTCCTCAACCCATGAATCATCTTAGTCGTCCTTCTTTGCTCCTCAACCCATGAACCATCTTATTTGCCTTGTCTGCTAATCAACCCATGAATCATCTTAGTCGTCCTTCTTTGCTAATCAACCCATGAATTATCTTAGTCGTTCTTCTTTGCTCCTCAACCCATGAACCATCTTATTTGCCTTCTTTGCTCCTCAACCCATGAATTATCTTAGTCGTCCTTCTTAGCTCCTCAACCCATGAATCATCTTAGTCGTCCTTCTTTGCTCCTCAACCCATGAATTATTTTAGTCATCCTTCTTTGACCCTCAACCCATGAATGATCTTGGTCGTCCTTCTTTGCTCTTCAACCCATGAATTATCTTGGTCATCCTTCTTTGCTCCTCAACCCATGAATCATCTTAGTCGTCCTCCTTTGTTCCTTAACCCATGAATCATCTTGGTCATCCTTCTTTGCTCCTCAACCCATAAATCATCTTAGTCGTCCTTCTTTGCTCCTCAACCCATGAATCATCTTAGTCGTCCTTCTTTGCTCCTCAACCCATGAATCATCTTAGTCGTCCTTATTTGCTCCTCAACCCATTAATCATCTTAGTCGTCCTTCTTTGCTCCTCAACCCATGAATCATCTTGGTCATATTTCTTTGCTCTTCAACCCATGAATCATCTTAGTCGTCCTTCTTTGCTCCTCAACCATGAATCATCTTAGTCGTCCTTCTTTGCTCCTCAACCCATGAATCATCTTAGTCGTCCATCTTTGCTCCTCAACCTATGAATCATCTTGGTCATCCTTCTATGCTCCTCAACCCATGAATCATCTTAGTCGTCCTTCTTTGCTCCCCCTTAACCCATGAATCATCTTAGTCATCCTTCTTTGCTCGTTAACTCATGAATCATCTTAGTCGTCCTTCTTTGCTCCTCAACCCATGAATCATCTTAGTCGTCCTTCTTTGCTCCTCAACCCATGAATCATCTTAGTCGTCCTTCTTTGCTCCTCAACCCATGAATCATCTTAGTCGTCCTTCTTTGCTCCTTAACCCATGAATCATCTTAGTCGTCCATCTTTGCTCCTCAACCCATGAATCATCTTTGTCATCCTTCTATGCTCCTCAACCACGGAATCATCTTAGTCGTCCTTCTTTGCTCCTTAACCCATGAATCATCTTAGTCGTCATTCTTTGCTCCTTAACCCATGAATCATCTTATTTGCCTTCTTTGCTGCTCAACCCATGAATCATCTTAGTCGTCCTTCTTTGCTCCTCCCATCATGAATCATCTTAGTCGTCCTTCTTTGCTCCTCAACCCATGAATCATCTTAGTCGTCCTTCTTTGCTCCTCAACCCCTGAATCATCTTAGTCGTCCTTCTTTGCTTCTGAACCCATGAATCATCTTAGTCGTCCTTCTTTGCTTCTCAACCTATGAAACATCTTAGTCGTCCTTCTTTGCTCCTCAACCTATGAATCATCTTATTCGTCCTTATTTGGTCCTCAACCCATGAATCATCTTTGTCGTCATTCTTTGCTCCTCAACCCATGAATCATCTTAGTCTTCCTTCTTTGCTCCTTAACCCATGAATCATCTTAGTCGTCCTTCTTTGCTCCTCAACCCATGAATCATCTTGGTCATCCTTCTTTGCTCCTCAAACCATGAACCATCTTAGTCGTCCTTCTTTGCTCCTCAACCCATGAATCATCTTAGTCGTCCTTCTTTGCTCCTCAACCCATGAATCATCTTATTTGTCCTTCTCTGCTCCTCAACCCATGAATCATCTTAGTCGTCCTTCTTTGCTCCTCAACCCATGAATGAGCTTTGTCTTCCTTCTTTGCTCCTCAACTAATGAATCATCTTAGTCAGCCTTTTTTGCTCCTCAAGCCATGAATCATCTTAGTCGTCCCTCTTATCTCCACAACCCACGAATCATCTTAGTCGTCTTTTTTTGCTGCGCAACCCACTTATCATCTTAGTTGTATTTTTTTGCTCCTAAACCCATGAATCATATTAGTCGTCCTTCTTTGCTCTTAACCCATGAATCATCTTAGTCGTCCTTCTTTGCTCCTCAACCCATGAATCATCTTAGTCTTTCTTCTTTGCTCCTCCAGCCATGAATCATCTTAGTCGTCCTTCTTTGCTCCTCAACCCATGAATCATCTTAGTCGTCCTTCTTTGCTCGTCAACCCATAAATCATCTTAGTCGTCCTTATTTGCTTCTCAACTCATGAATCATCTTAGTCGTCCTTCTTTGCCTCTCAACGCATGAATCATCTTAGTCGTCCTTCTTTGCTCCTCAACCAATCATTCATCTTAGTCGTCCTTCTTTGCTCCTCAACCCATGAATCATTTTAGTCGTCCTTCTTTGCTAATCAACCCATGAATAACCTTAGTCGTCCTTCTTGGCTCCTCAACCCATGAATCATCTTGGTCGTCCTTCTTTGCTCCTCAACCCATGAATCATCTTGGTCATCCTTCTTTGCTCCTCAACCCATGAATCATCTTAGTCGTCCTTCTTTGCTCCTCAACCCATGAACCATCTTATTTGCCTTCTTTGCTCCTCAACCCATGAATTATCTTAGTCGTCCTTCTTAGCTCCTCAACCCATGAATCATCTTAGTCATCCTTCTTTGCTCCTCAACCCATGAATTATTTTAGTCATCCTTCTTTGCTCCTCAACCCATGAATGATCTTGGTCGTCCTTCTTTGCTCTTCAACCCATGAATTATCTTGGTCATCCTTCTTTGCTCCTCAACCCATGAATCATCTTAGTCGTCCTCCTTTGTTCCTCAACCAATGAATCATCTTGGTCATCCTTCTTTGCTCCTCAACCCATGAATCATCTTAGTCGTCCTCCTTTGTTCCTCAACCCATGAATCATCTTGGTCATCCTTCTTTGCTCCTCAACCCATGAATCATCTTAGTCGTCCTTCTTTGCTCCTCAACCCATAAATCATCTTAGTCGTCCTTCTTTGCTCCTCAACCCATAAATCATCTTAGTCGTCCTTATTTGCTCCTCAACCCATGAATCATCTTAGTCGTCCTTCTTTGCTCCTCAACCCATGAATCATCTTGGTCATATTTCTTTGCTCCTCAACCC
This sequence comes from Ceratothoa steindachneri, assembly GCA_963969495.1. NCBI lineage: Eukaryota > Metazoa > Arthropoda > Malacostraca > Isopoda > Cymothoidae > Ceratothoa > Ceratothoa steindachneri. The sequence goes on from OZ018319.1 coordinate 69,910,710, forward strand.
ATGAATCATCTTTGTCATCCTTCTATGCTCCTCAACCACGGAATCATCTTAGTCGTCCTTCTTTGCTCCTTAACCCATGAATCATCTTAGTCGTCATTCTTTGCTTCTTAACCCATGAATCATCTTATTTGCCTTCTTTGCTCCTCAACCCATGAATCATCTTAGTCGTCCTTCTTTGCTCCTCAACCCATGAATCATCTTAGTCGTCCTTCTTTGCTCCTCAACCCATGAACCATCTTATTTGCCTTGTCTGCTAATCAACCCATGAATCATCTTAGTCGTCCTTCTTTGCTAATCAACCCATGAATTATCTTAGTCGTTCTTCTTTGCTCCTCAACCCATGAACCATCTTATTTGCCTTCTTTGCTCCTCAACCCATGAATTATCTTAGTCGTCCTTCTTAGCTCCTCAACCCATGAATCATCTTAGTCGTCCTTCTTTGCTCCTCAACCCATGAATCATCTTAGTCGTCCTTCTTTGCTCCTCAACCCATGAATCATCTTATTCGTCCTTCTTTGCTCCTCAACCCATGAATCATCTTAGTAGTCCTTCTTTGCTCATCAACCCATGAATCATCTTAGTCGTCATTCTTTTCTCCTCAACCCATGAATCATCTTGGTCACCTTCTTTGCTCATCAACCCATAAATCATCTCAGACATCCTTCTTTGCTCCTCAACCTATGAATCATCTTAGTCGTCCTTCTTTGCTCCTCAACCCATGAATCATCTTAGTCGTGCTTCTTTGCTCCTCAACCCATGAATCATCTTAGTCGTCCTTCTTTGCTCCTCAACCCAAGAAGCATCTTATTTGCCTTCTTGGCTCCTCAACCCATGAATCATCTTAGTCGTCCTTCTTTGCTAATCAACCCATGAATCATCTTAGTCGTCCTTCTTTGCTCCTTAACCCATGAATCATCTTGGTCGTCCTTCTTTGCTCCTTAACCCATAAATCAGCTTGGTCGTCAATCTTTGCTCCTAAACCCATGAATCATCTTAGTCGTCCATCTTTGCTCGTCAACCCATGAATCATCTTGGTCATCCTTCTTTGCTCATCAACCCATAAATCATCTTAGACGTCCTTCTTTGCTCCTCAACCCATGAATCATCTTAATCAACCTTCTTTGCTCCTCAACCCAATAATCATCTTAGTCGTCCTTCTTTGCTCCTCAACCTATAAATCATCTTAGTCGTCCTTCTTTGCTCCTCAACCCATGAATCATCTTAGTCGTCATTCTTTGCTCCTCAACCCAAGAAGCATCTTATTTGCCTTCTTTGCTCCTCAACCCATGAATCATCTTAGTCGTCCTTCTTTGCTCATCAACCCATGAATCATCTTAGTCGTCCTTCTTTGCTCTTAACCCATGAATCGTCTTAGTCGTCCTTCTTTGCTCCTCAACCCACGAATCATCTTAGTCTTCCTTCTTTGCTCCTCAACCCATGAATCATCTTAGTCGTCCTTCTTTGCTCCTCAACCCATGAATCATCTTAGTCGTCCTTCTTTGCTCGTCAACCCATAAATCATCTTAGTCGTCCTTATTTGCTTCTCAACCCATGAATCATCTTAGTCGTCCTTCTTTGCCTCTCAACGCATGAATCATCTTAGTCGTCCTTCTTTGCTCCTCAACCAATCATTCATCTTAGTCGTCCTTCTTTGCTCCTCAACCCATGAATCATTTTAGTCGTCCTTCTTTGCTTCTCAACACATGAATCATCTTAGTCATCCTTCTTTGTTCCTCAACCCATGAATCATCTTAGTCGTCCTTCTTTGCTCCTAAACCCATGAATCATTTTAGTCGTCCTTCTTTGCTCCTCAACCCATGAATAATCTTGGTCATCCTTCTTTGCTCCTCAACCCATGAATCATCTTAGTCGTCCTTCTTTGCTACTCAACCCATAAATCATCTTAGTCGTCCTACTTTGCTCCTCAACCCATGAATCATATTAGTCATCCTTCTTTGCTCCTTAACCCATGAATCATCTTAGTCGTCCTTCTTTGCTCCTCAACCCATGAATCATCTTAGTCGTCCTTCTTTGCTCCTTAACCCATGAATAATCTTGGTCATCCTTCTTTGCTCCTCAACCCATGAATCATCTTAGTCGTCCTTCTTTGCTACTCAACCCATAAATCATCTTAGTCATCCTTCTTTGCTCCTCAACCCATGAATCATATTAGTCATCCTTCTTTTCTTCTGAACCCATGAATCATCTTAGTCGTCCTTCTTTGCTCCTCAACCCATGAATCATCTTGGTCACCCTTCTTTGCTCCTCAAAGTATGAATCATCTTAGTCGTCTTTCTTTTCTCCTCAACCCATGAATCATCTTAGTCGTCCTTCTTTGCTCCTTAACCCATGAATCATCTCATTTGCCTTCTTTGCTCCTCAACCCATGAATCATCTTAGTCATCAGTCTTTGCTCCTCAACCCATGAATCATCCTAGTCGTCCTTCTTTGCTCCTCAACCCATGAACCATCTTATTTGCCTTGTTTGCTAATCAACCCATGAATCATCTTAGTCGTCCTTCTTTGCTAATCAACCCATGAATAACCTTAGTCGTCCTTCTTGGCTCCTCAACCCATGAATCATCTTGGTCGTCCTTCTTTGCTCCTCAACCCATGAATCATCTTGGTCATCCTTCTTTGCTCCTCAACGCATGAATCATCTTAGTCATCCTTCTTTGCTCCTCAACCCATGAACCATCTTATTTGCCTTCTTTGCTCCTCAACCCATGAATTATCTTAGTCTTCCTTCTTAGCTCCTCAACCCATGAATCATCTTAGTCGTCCTTCTTTGCTCCTCAACCCATGAATTATTTTAGTCATCCTTCTTTGCTCCTCAACCCATGAATGATCTTGGTCGTCCTTCTTTGCTCTTCAACCCATGAATTATCTTGGTCATCCTTCTTTGCTCCTCAACCCATGAATCATCTTAGTCGTCCTCCTTTGTTCCTCAACCCATGAATCATCTTGGTCATCCTTCTTTGCTCCTCAACCCATGAATCATCTTAGTCGTCCTTCTTTGCTCCTCAACCCATAAATCATCTTAGTCGTCCTTCTTTGCTCCTCAACCCATAAATCATCTTAGTCGTCCTTATTTGCTCCTCAACCCATGAATCATCTTAGTCGTCCTTCTTTGCTCCTCAACCCATGAATCATCTTGGTCATATTTCTTTGCTCCTCAACCCATGAATCATCTTTGTCATCCTTCTATGCTCCTCAACCACGGAATCATCTTAGTCGTCCTTCTTTGCTCCTTAACCCATGAATCATCTTAGTCGTCATTCTTTGCTTCTTAACCCATGAATCATCTTATTTGCCTTCTTTGCTCCTCAACCCATGAATCATCTTAGTCGTCCTTCTTTGCTCCTCAACCCATGAATCATCTTAGTCGTCCTTCTTTGCTCCTCAACCCATGAACCATCTTATTTGCCTTGTCTGCTAATCAACCCATGAATCATCTTAGTCGTCCTTCTTTGCTAATCAACCCATGAATTATCTTAGTCGTTCTTCTTTGCTCCTCAACCCATGAACCATCTTATTTGCCTTCTTTGCTCCTCAACCCATGAATTATCTTAGTCGTCCTTCTTAGCTCCTCAACCCATGAATCATCTTAGTCGTCCTTCTTTGCTCCTCAACCCATGAATTATTTTAGTCATCCTTCTTTGCTCCTCAACCCATGAATGATCTTGGTCGTCCTTCTTTGCTCTTCAACCCATGAATTATCTTGGTCATCCTTCTTTGCTCCTCAACCCATGAATCATCTTAGTCGTCCTCCTTTGTTCCTTAACCCATGAATCATCTTGGTCATCCTTCTTTGCTCCTCAACCCATAAATCATCTTAGTCGTCCTTCTTTGCTCCTCAACCCATGAATCATCTTAGTCGTCCTTCTTTGCTCCTCAACCCATGAATCATCTTAGTCGTCCTTATTTGCTCCTAAACCCATTAATCATCTTAGTCGTCCTTCTTTGCTCCTCAACCCATGAATCATCTTGGTCATATTTCTTTGCTCTTCAACCCATGAATCATCTTAGTCGTCCTTCTTTGCTCCTCAACCATGAATCATCTTAGTCGTCCTTCTTTGCTCCTCAACCCATGAATCATCTTAGTCGTCCATCTTTGCTCCTCAACCTATGAATCATCTTGGTCATCCTTCTATGCTCCTCAACCCATGAATCATCTTAGTCGTCCTTCTTTGCTCCCCCTTAACCCATGAATCATCTTAGTCATCCTTCTTTGCTCGTTAACTCATGAATCATCTTAGTCGTCCTTCTTTGCTCCTCAACCCATGAATCATCTTAGTCGTCCTTCTTTGCTCCTCAACCCATGAATCATCTTAGTCGTCCTTCTTTGCTCCTCAACCCATGAATCATCTTAGTCGTCCTTCTTTGCTCCTTAACCCATGAATAATCTTAGTCGTCCATCTTTGCTCCTCAACCCATGAATCATCTTTGTCATCCTTCTATGCTCCTCAACCACGGAATCATCTTAGTCGTCCTTCTTTGCTCCTTAACCCATGAATCATCTTAGTCGTCATTCTTTGCTCCTTAACCCATGAATCATCTTATTTGCCTTCTTTGCTGCTCAACCCATGAATCATCTTAGTCGTCCTTCTTTGCTCCTCCCATCATGAATCATCTTAGTCGTCCTTCTTTGCTCCTCAACCCATGAATCATCTTAGTCGTCCTTCTTTGCTCCTCAACCCCTGAATCATCTTAGTCGTCCTTCTTTGCTTCTGAACCCATGAATCATCTTAGTCGTCCTTCTTTGCTTCTCAACCTATGAAACATCTTAGTCGTCCTTCTTTGCTCCTCAACCTATGAATCATCTTATTCGTCCTTATTTGGTCCTCAACCCATGAATCATCTTTGTCGTCATTCTTTGCTCCTCAACCCATGAATCATCTTAGTCTTCCTTCTTTGCTCCTTAACCCATGAATCATCTTAGTCGTCCTTCTTTGCTCCTCAACCCATGAATCATCTTGGTCATCCTTCTTTGCTCCTCAAACCATGAACCATCTTAGTCGTCCTTCTTTGCTCCTCAACCCATGAATCATCTTAGTCGTCCTTCTTTGCTCCTCAACCCATGAATCATCTTATTTGTCCTTCTCTGCTCCTCAACCCATGAATCATCTTAGTCGTCCTTCTTTGCTCCTCAACCCATGAATGAGCTTTGTCTTCCTTCTTTGCTCCTCAACTAATGAATCATCTTAGTCAGCCTTTTTTGCTCCTCAAGCCATGAATCATCTTAGTCGTCCCTCTTATCTCCACAACCCACGAATCATCTTAGTCGTCCTTTTTTGCTGCGCAACCCACTTATCATCTTAGTTGTATTTTTTTGCTCCTAAACCCATGAATCATATTAGTCGTCCTTCTTTGCTCTTAACCCATGAATCATCTTAGTCGTCCTTCTTTGCTCCTCAACCCATGAATCATCTTAGTCTTTCTTCTTTGCTCCTCCAGCCATGAATCATCTTAGTCGTCCTTCTTTGCTCCTCAACCCATGAATCATCTTAGTCGTCCTTCTTTGCTCGTCAACCCATAAATCATCTTAGTCGTCCTTATTTGCTTCTCAACTCATGAATCATCTTAGTCGTCCTTCTTTGCCTCTCAACGCATGAATCATCTTAGTCGTCCTTCTTTGCTCCTCAACCAATCATTCATCTTAGTCGTCCTTCTTTGCTCCTCAACCCATGAATCATTTTAGTCGTCCTTCTTTGCTAATCAACCCATGAATAACCTTAGTCGTCCTTCTTGGCTCCTCAACCCATGAATCATCTTGGTCGTCCTTCTTTGCTCCTCAACCCATGAATCATCTTGGTCATCCTTCTTTGCTCCTCAACCCATGAATCATCTTAGTCGTCCTTCTTTGCTCCTCAACCCATGAACCATCTTATTTGCCTTCTTTGCTCCTCAACCCATGAATTATCTTAGTCGTCCTTCTTAGCTCCTCAACCCATGAATCATCTTAGTCATCCTTCTTTGCTCCTCAACCCATGAATTATTTTAGTCATCCTTCTTTGCTCCTCAACCCATGAATGATCTTGGTCGTCCTTCTTTGCTCTTCAACCCATGAATTATCTTGGTCATCCTTCTTTGCTCCTCAACCCATGAATCATCTTAGTCGTCCTCCTTTGTTCCTCAACCAATGAATCATCTTGGTCATCCTTCTTTGCTCCTCAACCCATGAATCATCTTAGTCGTCCTTCTTTGCTCCTCAACCCATAAATCATCTTAGTCGTCCTTCTTTGCTCCTCAACCCATAAATCATCTTAGTCGTCCTTATTTGCTCCTCAACCCATGAATCATCTTAGTCGTCCTTCTTTGCTCCTCAACCCATGAATCATCTTGGTCATATTTCTTTGCTCCTCAACCCATGAATCATCTTTGTCATCCTACTATGCTCCTCAACCACGGAATCATCTTAGTCGTCCTTCTTTGCTCCTTAACCCATGAATCATCTTAGTCGTCATTCTTTGCTTCTTAACCCATGAATCATCTTATTTGCCTTCTTTGCTCCTCAACCCATGAATCATCTTAGTCGTCCTTCTTTGCTCCTCAACCCATGAATCATCTTAGTCGTCCTTCTTTGCTCCTCAACCCATGAACCATCTTATTTGCCTTGTCTGCTAATCAACCCATGAATCATCTTAGTGGTCCTTCTTTGCTAATCAACCCATGAATTATCTTAGTCGTCCTTCTTTGCTCCTCAACCCATGAACCATCTTATTTGCCTTCTTTGCTCCTCAACCCATGAATTATCTTAGTCGTCCTTCTTAGCTCCTCAACCCATGAATCATCTTAGTCGTCCTTCTTTGCTCCTCAACCTATGAATTATTTTAGTCATCCTTCTTTGCTCCTCAACCCATGAATGATCTTGGTCGTCCTTCTTTGCTCTTCAACCCATGAATTATCTTGGTCATCCTTCTTTGCTCCTCAACCCATGAATCATCTTAGTCGTCCTCTTTTGTTCCTCAACCCATGAATCATCTTGGTCATCCTTCTTTGCTCCTTAACCCATAAATCATCTTAGTCGTCCTTCTTTGCTCCTCAACCCATGAATCATCTTAGTCGTCCTTCTTTGCTCCTCAACCCAAGAAGCATCTTATTTGCCTTCTTTGTTCCTCAACCTATGAACCATCTTATTTGCCTTCTTTGCTCCTCAACCCATGAATCATCTTAGTCATCCTTCTTTGCTCCTCAACCCATGAATCATCTTAGTCGTCCTTCTTTGCTCCTCAACCCATGAATCATCTTGGTCATCCTGACTTGCTCCTCAACCCATGAATCATCTAGTAGTCCTTCTTTGCTCATCAACCCATGAATCATCTTAGTCGTCCTTCTTTGCTCCTCAACTAATGAATCATCTTGGTCGTCCTTCTTTGCTCCTCAACCCATGAATCATCTTGGTCATCCTTCCGTGCTCCTCAAACCATGAATCATCTTAGTCGTCCTTCTTTGCTCCTCAACCCATGAATCATCTTAGTCGTCCTTCTTTGCTCCTCAACCCATGAATCATCTTAGTCGTCCTCTTCCTTTTCTCCTCAACCCATGAACTATCTTATTTGCCTTCTTTGCTTCTCAAACCATGAATCATCTTGGTCGTCCTTCTTTGCTCCTCAACCCATGAATCATCTTAGTCGTCGTTCTTTGCTCCTCAACCCATGAATCATCTTAGTCGTTCTTCTTTTCTCCTCAACCCATGAACCATCTTATTTGCCTTCTTTGCTCCTCATCCATGAATCATCTTAGTCGTCCTTCTTTGCTCCTCAACCCATGAATCATCATAGTCGTCCTTCTTTGCTCCTCAACCCATGAATCATCTTATTCGTCCTTCTTTGCTCCTCATCCCATTAATCATCTTAGTCATCCTTCTTTGCTCCTACACCCATGAATCATCTTGGTCGTCCTTCTTTGCTCCTCAACCCATGAATCATCTTTGTCATCCTTCTATGCTCCTCAACCACGGAATCATCTTAGTCGTCCTTCTTTGCTCCTCAACCCATGAATCATCTTAGTCGTCCTTCTTTGCTCCTCAACCCATGAATCATCTTAGTCGTCCTTCTTTGCTCCTCAACCCATGAATCATTTTGGTCATCCTTCTTTGCTCCTCAACCTATAAATCATCTTAGTCGTCCTTCTATGCTCCTCAACCCATGAATCATCTTAGTCATCCTTCTTTGCTCCTCAACCCATGAATCATCTTTGTCGTCCTTCTTTGTTCCTCAACCCATGAATCATCTTAGTCGTCCTTCTTTGCTCCTCAACCGATGAATCATCTTAGTCGTCCTTCTTTGCTCCTCAACCCATGAATCATCTTAGTCGTCCTTCTTTGCTCATCAACCCATGAATCATCTTAGTCGTCATTCTTTGCTCCTCAACCCATGAATCATCTTAGTCGTCCATCTTTGCTCCTCAACCCATGAACCATCTTGGTCATCCTTCTTTGCTCCTCAACCCATAAATCATCTTAGACGTCCTTCTTTGCTCCTCAACCCATGAATCATCTTAGTCGTCCTTCTTTGCTCCTCAACCCATGAATCATCTTAGTCGTGCTTCTTTGCTACTCAACCCATGAATCATCTTAGTCGTCCTTCTTTGCTCCTCAACCCATGAATCATCTTAATCAACCTTCTTTGCTCCTCAACCCATTAATCATCTTAGTCGTCCTTCTTTGCTCCTCAACCCATGAAGCATCTTATTTGCCTTCTTTGCTTCTCAACCCATGAATCATCTTAGTCGTCCTTCTTTGCTCCTCTACCCATGAATCATCTTAGTCGTCCTTCTTTTCTCCTCAACCAATCAATCATCTTAGTCGTCCTTCTTTGCTCATCAACCCATGAATCATCTTAGTCGTCCTTCTTATCTCCACAACCCACGAATCATCTTAGTCGTCCTTTTTTGCTCCGCAACCCACTGATCATCTTAGTCGTATTTTTTTGCTCCTTAACCCATGAACCATATTAGTTTTCCTCCTGCTTTTCTCCTCAACCCATGAATCATCTTAATTTACCTCTCTATTTGCTCCTCAACACAGGAATCATCTTAGTCATCATCCTTCTTTGCTCCTCAACCTATGAATCATCTTAGTTGCCCTCTTTCTTTCCTTCTCAACCCATGAATCATCTTAGTCTTCCTTTATATCTCCTCAACCAACGAATCATCTTGGGCGTCTTTTTTTGCTCTTTAACTTAAGAATCAACTTAGTCGACCTTCTTTGCTCCTCAACCCATGAATACTCTTAGTCATTCTTCTTTGCTCCTCAACCTATGAATCATTTCAGTTATCCTTCTTTGCTTCTCAACCCATGAATCATCTTAGACGTCATTCTTTTCTCCTCAACCCATGATTGATCTTAGTCGTCCTTCTTTGCTCCTCAACCCATGAATCATCTTAGTCGTCCTTCTTTGCTTCTCAACCCATGAATCATCTTAGTCGTCCTTCTTTGCTCCTCAACCCATGAATCATCTTAGTCGTCCTTCTTTGCTCATCAACCTATGAATCATCTTAGTCGTCCTTCTTTGCTCCTCAACCCATGAATCATCTTAGTCGTCCTTCTTTGCTCCTCAACCCATGAATCATCTTAGTCGTCCTTCTTTGCTCATCAACCTATGAATCATCTTAGTCGTCCTTCTTTGCTCCTCAACCCATGAATCATCTTAGTCGTCCTTCTTTGCTTCTCAACCCATGAATCATCTTAGTCGTCCTTCTTTGCTCCTCAACCCATGAATCATCTTGGTCATCCTTCTTTGCTCCTACACCCATGAATCATCTTAGTCGTCCTTCTTTGCTCCTCAACCCATGAATCATCTTTGTCATCCTTCTATGCTCCTCAACCACGGAATCATCTTAGTCGTCCTTCTTTGCTCCTCAACCCATGAATCATCTTAGTCGTCCTTCTTTGCACCTCAACCAATGAATCATCTTAACCAGCCTTTTTTGCTCCTCAACCCATGAATCATCTTAGTCGTCCTTGTTTGCTCCTACCCATGAATCATCTTAGTCGTCCTTCTTTGCTCCTCAACCCATGAATCATCTTGGTCATCCTTCCGTGCTCCTCAAACCATGAATCATCTTAGTCGTCCTTCTTTGCTCCTCAACCCATGAATCATCTTAGTCGTCCTTCTTTGCTCCTCAACCCATGAATCATCTTAGTCGTCCTCTTCCTTTTCTCCTCAACCCATGAACTATCTTATTTGCCTTCTTTGCTTCTCAAACCATGAATCATCTTGGTCGTCCTTCTTTGCTCCTCAACCCATGAATCATCTTAGTCGTCCTTCTTTTCTCCTCAACCCATGAACCATCTTATTTGCCTTCTTTGCTCCTCATCCATGAATCATCTTAGTCGTCCTTCTTTGCTCCTCAACCCATGAATCATCATAGTCGTCCTTCTTTGCTCATCAACCCATGAATCATCTTATTCGTCCTTCTTTGCTCCTCATCCCATGAATCATCTTAGTTATCCTTCTTTGCTCCTACACCCATGAATCATCTTAGTCGTCCTTCTTTGCTCCTCAACCCATGAATCATCTTTGTCATCCTTCTATGCTCCTCAACCACGGAATCATCTTAGTCGTCCTTCTTTGCTCCTCAACCCATGAATCATCTTAGTCGTCCTTCTTTGCACCTCAACCAATGAATCATCTTAACCAGCCTTTTTTGCTCCTCAACCCATGAATCATCTTAGTCGTCCTTCTTTGCTCCTCAACCCATGAATCATCTTAGTCGTCCTTCTTTGCTCATCAACCTATGAATCATCTTAGTCGTCCTTCTTTGCTCCTCAACCCATGAATCATCTTAGTCGTCCTTCTTTGCTCCTCAACCCATGAATCATCTTAGTCGTCCTTCTTTGCTCCTCAACCCATGAACCATCTTATTTGCCTTCTTTGCTCCTCAACCCATGAATCATCTCAGTCGTCAGTCTTTGCTCCTCAACCCATAAATCATCTTAGTCGTCCTTCTTTGCTCCTCAACCTATGAACCATCTTATTTGCCTTCTTTGCTCCTCAACCCATGAATCATCTTAGTCATCCTTCTTTGCTCCTCAACCCATGAATCATCTTAGTCGTCCTTCTTTGCTCCTCAACCCATGAATCATCTTGGTCATCCTGACTTGCTCCTCAACCCATGAATCATCTAGTAGTCCTTCTTTGCTCATCAACCCATGAATCATCTTAGTCGTCCTTCTTTGCTCCTCAACTAATGAATCATCTTGGTCGTCCTTCTTTGCTCCTCAACCCATGAATCATCTTGGTCATCCTTCTTTGCTCCTCAACCCATGAATCATCTTCGTCGTCCTTCTTTGCTCCTCAACCCATGAATCATCTTGGTCATCCTGACTTGCTCCTCAACCCATGAATCATCTTAGTCAACCTTCTTTGCTCCTCAACGTATGAATCATCTTAGTCGTCCTTCTTTTCTCCTCAACCCATGAATCATCTTAGTCGTCCTTCTTTGCTCCTCAACCCATGAACCATCTTATTTGCCTTCTTTGCTCCTCAACCCATGAATCATCTCAGTCGTCAGTCTTTGCTCCTCAACCCATGAATCATCTTAGTCGTCCTTCTTTGCTCCAAAACCTATGAACCATTTTATTTGCCTTCTTTGCTCCTCAACCCATGAATCATCTTAGTCATTCTTCTTTGCTCCTCAACCCATGAATCATCTTAGTCCCCCTTCTTTGCTAATCAACCCATGAATCATCTTAGTCGTCCTTCTTTGCTCCTCAACCCATGAATGATCTTGGTCGTCCTTCTTTGCTCTTCAACCCATGAATCATCTTGGTCATCCTTCTTTGCTCCTCAACCCATGAATCATCTTAGTCGTCCTTCTTTGCTCCTCAACTAATGAATCATCTTAGTCGTCGTTTCTTTGCTCCTCAACCCATGAATCATCTTAGTCGTCCTTCTTTGCTCCTAAACCCATGAATCATCTTAGTCGTCCTTCTTTGATCCCCAACCCATGAATCATCTTAGTCGTCCTTCTTTGCTCCTCAACCCATGAATCATCATAGTCGTCCTTCTTTGCTACTTAACCCATGAATCATCTTGGTCATCTTTCCGTGCTCCTCAAACCATGAATCATCTTAGTCGTCCTTCTTTGCTCCTCAACCCATGAATCATCTTAGTCGTCCTTCTTTGCTCCTCAACCCATGAATCATCTTAGTCGTCCTCTTCCTTTTCTCCTCAACCCATAAACCATCTTATTTGCCTTCTTTGCTCCTCAAACCATGAATCATCTTGGTCGTCCTTCTTTGCTCCTCAACCCATGAATCATCTTAGTCGTCGTTCTTTGCTCCTCAACCCATGAATTATCTTAGTCGTCCTTCTTTGCTCCTCAACCCATGAATCATCTTAGTCGTCCTTCTTTGCTTCTCAACCCATAAACCATCTTATTTGCCTTCTCCTCTTCATCCATGAATCATCTTAGTCGTGCTTCTTTGCTCCTCAACCCATGAATCATCTTAGTCGTCGTTCTTTGCTCCTCAACCCATGAACCATCTTATTTGCCTTCTTTGCTCCTCAACCCATGAATCATCTTAGTCGTCCTTCTTTGCTCCTCAACCCATGAATCATCTTAGTCGTCCTTCTTTTTTCCGTAACCCATGAACCATCATAGTCGTCCTTCTTTGCTCCTCAACCCATGAATCATCTTAGTCGTCCTTCTTTGCTCCTCAACCCATAAATCATCTTAGTCGTCCTTCTTTGCTCCTTAACCCATGAATCATCTTAGTCGTCCTTCTTTGCTACTCAACCCATGAATCATCTTAGTCGTCCGTCTTTGCTCCTCAACCCATTAATCATCCTAGTCGTCCTTCTTTGCTCCTCAACCCATGAATCATCTTAGTCGTCCTTCTTTGCTCCTCAACCCATGAATCATCTTGGTCATCCTTCTTTGCTCCTCAACCTATAAATCATCTTAGTCGTCCTTCTATGCTCCTCAACCCATGAATCATCTTAGTCGTCCTTCTTTGCTCCTCAACGTATGAATCATCTTAGTCGTCCTTCTTTGCTCCTTAACCCATGAATTATCTTAGTCGTCTTTCTTTCCTCCTCAACCCATGAATCATCTTGGTCATCCTTCTTTGCTCCTACACCCATGAATCATCTTAGTCGTCCTTCTTTGCTCCTCAACCCATGAACCATCTTATTTGCCTTCTTTGCTCCTCAACCCATGAATCATATTAGTCTTCCTTCTTTGCTCCTCAACCCTTGAATCATCTTAGTCGTCCTTCTTTGCACCTCAACCAATGAATCATCTTAACCAGCCTTTTTTGCTCCTCAACCCATGAATCATCTTAGTCGTCCTTCTTTGCTTCTACCCATGAATCATTTTAGTCGTCCTTCTTTGCTCCTCAACCCATGAATCATGTTGGTCATCCTTCCGTGCTCCTCAAACCATGAATCATCTTAGTCGTCCTTTTTTGCTCCTCAACCCATGAATCATCTTATTCGTCCTTCTTTGCTCCTCAACCCATGAATCATCTTAGTCGTCCTCTTCCTTTTCTCCTCAACCCATGAACCATCTTATTTGCCTTCTTTGCTCCTCAACCCATGAATCATCTTAGTCATCAGTCTTTGCTCCTCAACCCATGAATCATCTTAGTCGTCCTTCTTTGCTCCTCAACCCATGAACCATCTTATTTGCCTTGTCTGCTAATCAACCCATGAATCATCTTAGTCGTCCTTCTTTGCTAATCAACCCATGAATCATCTTAGTCGTCCTTCTTGGCTCCTCAACCAATGAATCATCTTGGTCGTCCTTCTTTGCTCCTCAACCCATGAATCATCTTGGTCATCCTTCTTTGCTCCTCAACCCATGAATCATCTTAGTCGTCCTTCTTTGCTCCTCAACCCATGAATCATCTTGGTCATCCTGACTTGCTCCTCAACCCATGAATCATCTTAGTCAACCTTCTTTGCTCCTCAACGTATGAATCATCTTAGTCGTCCTTCTTTTCTCCTCAACCCATGAATCATCTTAGTCGTCCTTCTTTGCTCCTCAACCCATGAACCATCTTATTTGCCTTCTTTGCTCCTCAACCCATGAATCATCTCAGTCGTCAGTCTTTGCTCCTCAACCCATGAATCATCTTAGTCGTCCTTCTTTGCTCCTAACCTATGAACCATCTTATTCGCCTTCTTTGCTCCTCAACCCATGAATCATCTTAGTAATCCTTCTTTGCTCCTCAACCCATGAATCATCTTAGTCCCCCTTCTTTGCTAATCAACCCATGAATCATCTTAGTCGTCCTTCTTTGCTACTCAACCCATGAATGATCTTGGTCGTCCTTCTTTGCTCTTCAACCCATGAATCATCTTGGTCATCCTTCTTTGCTCCTCAACCCATGAATCATCTTAGTCGTCCTTCTTTGCTCCTCAACTAATGAATCATCTTAGTCGTCGTTTCTTTGCTCCTCGACCCATGAATCATCTTAGTCGTCCTTCTTTGCTCCTAAACCCATGAAACATCTTAGTCGTCCTTCTTTGATCCCCAACCCATGAATCATCTTAGTCGTCCTTCTTTGCTCCTCAACCCATGAATCATCATAGTCGTCCTTCTTTGCTCCTCATCCCATGAATCATCTTGGTCATCCTTCCGTGCTTCTCAAACCATGAATCATCTTAGTCGTCCTTCTTTGCTCCTCAACCCATGAATCATCTTAGTCGTCCTTCTTTGCTCCTCAACCCATGAATCATCTTAGTCGTCCTCTTCCTTTTCTCCTCAACCCATGAACCATCTTATTTGCCTTCTTTGCTCCTCAAACCATGAATCATCTTGGTCGTCCTTCTTTGCTCCTCAACCCATGAATCATCTTAGTCGTCGTTCTTTGCTCCTCAACCCATGAATTATCTTAGTCGTCCTTCTTTGATCCTCAACCCATGAATCATCTTAGTCGTCCTTCTTTGCTCCTCAACCCATGAATCATCTTAGTCGTCCTTCTTTGCTCCTCAACCCATAAATCATCTTAGTCATCCTTCTTTGCTCCTACACCCATAAATCATCTTAGTCGTCCTTCTTTGCTCCTCAACACATGAATCACCTTAGTCATCTTTCTTTGCTCCTCAACCCATGAATCATCTTAGTCGTCCTTCTTTGCTCCTCAACCCATGAATCATCTTAGTCGTCCTTCTTTGCTCCTCAACCCATGAATCATCTTAGTCGTCCTTCTTTGCTCCTCAACCCATGAATATTTTGGTCATCCTTCTTTGCTCCTCAACCTATAAATCATCTTAGTCGTCCTTCTATGCTCCTCAACCCATGAATCATCTTAGTCATCCTTCTTTGCTCCTCAACCCATGAATCATCTTTGTCGTCCTTCTTTGTTCCTCAACCCATCAATCATCTTAGTCGTCCTTCTTTGCTCCTCAACCGATGAATCATCTTAGTCGTCCTTCTTTGCTCCTCAACTCATGAATCATCTTAGTCGTCCTTCTTTGCTCATCAACCCATGAATCATCTTAGTCGTCATTCTTTGCTCCTCAACCCATGAATCATCTTAGTCGTCCATCTTTGCTCCTCAACCCATGAACCATCTTGGTCATCCTTCTTTGCTCCTCAACCCATAAATCATCTTAGACGTCCTTCTTTGCTCCTCAACCCATGAATCATCTTAGTCGTCCTTCTTTGCTCCTCAACCCATGAATCATCTTAGTCGTGCTTCTTTGCTACTCAACCCATGAATCATCTTAGTCGTCCTTCTTTGCTCCTCAACCCATGAATCATCTTAATCAACCTTCTTTGCTCCTCAACCCATTAATCATCTTAGTCGTCCTTCTTTGCTCCTCAACCTATGAACCATCTTATTTGCCTTCTTTGCTCCTCAACCCATGAATCATCTTAGTAATCCTTCTTTGCTCCTCAACCCATGAATCATCTTAGTCCCCCTTCTTTGCTAATCAACCCATGAATCATCTTAGTCGTCCTTCTTATCTCCACAACCCACGAATCATCTTAGTCGTCCTTTTTTGCTCCGCAACCCACTGATCATCTTAGTCGTATTTTTTTGCTCCTTAACCCATGAATCATATTAGTTTTCCTCCTGCTTTTCTCCTCAACCCATGAATCATCTTAATTTACCTCTCTATTTGCTCCTCAACACAGGAATCATCTTAGTCATCATCCTTCTTTGCTCCTCAACCTATGAATCATCTTAGTTGCCCTCTTTCTTTCTTCCTCAACCCATGAATCATCTTAGTCTTCATTTATATCTCCTCAACCAACGAATCATCTTGGGCGTCTTTTTTTGCTCTTTAACTTAAGAATCAACTTAGTCGACCTTCTTTGCTCCTCAACCCATGAATACTCTTAGTCATTCTTCTTTGCTCCTCAACCCATGAATCATTTCAGTTATCCTTCTTTGCTTCTCAACCCATGAATCATCTTAGACGTCATTCTTTTCTCCTCAACCCATGATTGATCTTAGTCGTCCTTCTTTGCTCCTCAACCCATGAATCATCTTAGTCGTCCTTCTTTGCTTCTCAACCCATGAATCATCTTAGTCGTCCTTCTTTGCTCCTCAACCCATGAATCATCTTAGTCGTCCTTCTTTGCTCATCAACCTATGAATCATCTTAGTCGTCCTTCTTTGCTCCTCAACCCATGAATCATCTTAGTCGTCCTTCTTTGCTCCTCAACCCATGAATCATCTTAGTCGTCCTTCTTTGCTCATCAACCTATGAATCATCTTAGTCGTCCTTCTTTGCTCCTCAACCCATGAATCATCTTAGTCGTCCTTCTTTGCTTCTCAACCCATGAATCATCTTAGTCGTCCTTCTTTGCTCCTCAACCCATGAATCATCTTGGTCATCCTTCTTTGCTCCTACACCCATGAATCATCTTAGTCGTCCTTCTTTGCTCCTCAACCCATGAATCTTTGTCATCCTTCTATGCTCCTCAACCACGGAATCATCTTAGTCGTCCTTCTTTGCTCCTCAACCCATGAATCATCTTAGTCGTCCTTCTTTGCACCTCAACCAATGAATCATCTTAACCAGCCTTTTTTGCTCCTCAACCCATGAATCATCTTAGTCGTCCTTGTTTGTTCCTACCCATGAATCATCTTAGTCGTCCTTCTTTGCTCCTCAACCCATGAATCATCTTGGTCATCCTTCCGTGCTCCTCAAACCATGAATCATCTTAGTCGTCCTTCTTTGCTCCTCAACCCATGAATCATCTTAGTCGTCCTTCTTTGCTCCTCAACCCATGAATCATCTTAGTCGTCCTCTTCCTTTTCTCCTCAACCCATGAACTATCTTATTTGCCTTCTTTGCTTTTCAAACCATGAATCATCTTGGTCGTCCTTCTTTGCTCCTCAACCCATGAATCATCTTAGTCGTCGTTCTTTGCTCCTCAACCCATGAATCATCTTAGTCGTCCTTCTTTTCTCCTCAACCCATGAACCATCTTATTTGCCTTCTTTGCTCCTCATCCATGAATCATCTTAGTCGTCCTTCTTTGCTCCTCAACCCATGAATCATCATAGTCGTCCGACTTTGCTCCTCAACCCATGAATCATCTTATTCGTCCTTCTTTGCTCCTCATCCCATGAATCATCTTAGTCATCCTTCTTTACTCCTACACCCATGAATCATCTTAGTCGTCCTTTTTTGCTCCTCAACCCATGAATCATCTTTGTCATCCTTCTATGCTCCTCAACCACGGAATCATCTTAGTCGTCCTTCTTTGCTCCTCAACCCATGAATCATCTTAGTCGTCCTTCTTTGCACCTCAACCAATGAATCATCTTAACCAGCCTTTTTTGCTCCTCAACCCATGAATCATCTTAGTCGTCCTTCTTTGCTCCTCAACCCATGAATCATCTTAGTCGTCCTTCTTTGCTCATCAACCTATGAATCATCTTAGTCGTCCTTCTTTGCTCCTCAACCCATGAATCATCTTAGTCGTCCTTCTTTGCTCCTCAACCATGAATCATCTTAGTCGTCCTTCTTTGCTCATCAACCTATGAATCATCTTAGTCGTCCTTCTTTGCTCCTCAACCCATGAATCATCTTAGTCGTCCTTCTTTGCTTCTCAACCCATGAATCATCTTAGTCGTCCTTCTTTGCTCCTCAACCCATGAATCATCTTGGTCATCCTTCTTTGCACCTCAACCAATGAATCATCTTAACCAGCCTTTTTTGCTCCTCAACCCATGAATCATCTTAGTCGTCCTTCTTTGCTCCTACCCATGACTGATCTTAGTCGTCCTTCTTTGCTCCTCAACCCATGAATCATCTTGGTCATCCTTCCGTGCTCCTCAAACCATGAATCATCTTAGTCGTCCTTCTTTGCTCCTCAACCCATGAATCATCTTAGTCGTCCTTCTTTGCTCCTCAACCCATGAATCATCTTAGTCGTCCTCTTCCTTTTCTCCTCAACCCATGAACCATCTTATTTGCCTTCTTTGCTCCTCAACCCATGAATCATCTTAGTCATCAGTCTTTGCTCCTCAACCCATGAATCATCTTAGTAGTCCTTCTTTGCTTCTCAACCCATGAACCATCTTATTTGCCTTGTTTGCTAATCAACCCATGAATCAGCTTATTCATCCTTTTTTAATCCTCAACCCATGAATCATCTTAGTCGTCCTTCTTGGCTCCTCAACCAATGAATCATCTTGGTCGTCCTTCTTTGCTCCTCAACCCATGAATCATCTTGGTCATCCTTCTTTGCTCCTCAACCCATGAATCATCTTAGTCGTCCTTCTTTGCTCCTCAACCCATGAATCATCTTAGTCGTCCTGACTTGCTCCTCAACCCATGAATCATCTTAGTCAACCTTCTTTGCTCCTCAACGTATGAATCATCTTAGTCGTCCTTCTTTTCTCCTCAACCCATGAATCATCTTAGTCGTCCTTCTTTGCTCCTCAACCCATGAACCATCTTATTTGCCTTCTTTGCTCCTCAACCCATGAATCATCTCAGTCGTCAGTCTTTGCTCCTCAACCCATAAATCATCTTAGTCGTCCTTCTTTGCTCCTCAACCTATGAACCATCTTATTTGCCTTCTTTGCTCCTCAACCCATGAATCATCTTAGTCATCCTTCTTTGCTCCTCAACCCATGAATCATCTTAGTCGTCCTTCTTTGCTCCTCAACCCATGAATCATCTTGGTCATCCTGACTTGCTCCTCAACCCATGAATCATCTAGTAGTCCTTCTTTGCTCATCAACCCATGAATCATCTTAGTCGTCCTTCTTTGCTCCTCAACTAATGAATCATCTTGGTCGTCCTTCTTTGCTCCTCAACCCATGAATCATCTTGGTCATCCTTCTTTGCTCCTCAACCCATGAATCATCGTCGTCGTCCTTCTTTGCTCCTCAACCCATGAATCATCTTGGTCATCCTGACTTGCTCCTCAACCCATGAATCATCTTAGTCAACCTTCTTTGCTCCTCAACGTATGAATCATCTTAGTCGTCCTTCTTTTCTCCTCAACCCATGAATCATCTTAGTCGTCCTTCTTTGCTCCTCAACCCATGAACCATCTTATTTGCCTTCTTTGCTCCTCAACCCATGAATCATCTCAGTCGTCAGTCTTTGCTCCTCAACCCATGAATCATCTTAGTCGTCCTTCTTTGCTCCAAAACCTATGAACCATCTTATTTGCCTTCTTTGCTCCTCAACCCATGAATCATCTTAGTCATTCTTCTTTGCTCCTCAACCCATGAATCATCTTAGTCCCCCTTCTTTGCTAATCAACCCATGAATCATCTTAGTCGTCCTTCTTTGCTCCTCAACCCATGAATGATCTTGGTCGTCCTTCTTTGCTCTTCAACCCATGAATCATCTTGGTCATCCTTCTTTGCTCCTCAACCCATGAATCATCTTAGTCGTCCTTCTTTGCTCCTCAACTAATGAATCATCTTAGTCGTCGTTTCTTTGCTCCTCAACCCATGAATCATCTTAGTCGTCCTTCTTTGCTCCTAAACCCATGAATCATCTTAGTCGTCCTTCTTTGATCCCCAACCCATGAATCATCTTAGTCGTCCTTCTTTGCTCCTCAACCCATGAATCATCATAGTCGTCCTTCTTTGCTACTTAACCCATGAATCATCTTGGTCATCCTTCCGTGCTCCTCAAACCATGAATCATCTTAGTCGTCCTTCTTTGCTCCTCAACCCATGAATCATCTTAGTCGTCCTTCTTTGCTCCTCAACCCATGAATCATCTTAGTCGTCCTCTTCCTTTTCTCCTCAACCCATAAACCATCTTATTTGCCTTCTTTGCTCCTCAAACCATGAATCATCTTGGTCGTCCTTCTTTGCTCCTCAACCCATGAATCATCTTAGTCGTCGTTCTTTGCTCCTCAACCCATGAATTATCTTAGTCGTCCTTCTTTGCTCCTCAACCCATGAATCATCTTAGTCGTCCTTCTTTGCTTCTCAACCCATGAACCATCTTATTTGCCTTCTCCTCTTCATCCATGAATCATCTTAGTCGTGCTTCTTTGCTCCTCAACCCATGAATCATCTTAGTCGTCGTTCTTTGCTCCTCAACCCATGAACCATCTTATTTGCCTTCTTTGCTCCTCAACCCATGAATCATCTTAGTCGTCCTTCTTTGCTCCTCAACCCATGAATCATCTTAGTCGTCCTTCTTTTTTCCGTAACCCATGAACCATCATAGTCGTCCTTCTTTGCTCCTCAACCCATGAATCATCTTAGTCGTCCTTCTTTTTCCTCAACCCATAAATCATCTTAGTCGTCCTTCTTTGCTCCTTAACCCATGAATCATCTTAGTCGTCCTTCTTTGCTACTCAACCCATGAATCATCTTAGTCGTCCGTCTTTGCTCCTCAACCCATTAATCATCCTAGGCGTCCTTCTTTGCTCCTCAACCCATGAATCATCTTAGTCGTCCTTCTTTGCTCCTCAACCCATGAATCATCTTGGTCATCCTTCTTTGCTCCTCAACCTATAAATCATCTTAGTCGTCCTTCTATGCTCCTCAACCCATGAATCATCTTAGTCGTCCTTCTTTGCTCCTCAACGTATGAATCATCTTAGTCGTCCTTCTTTGCTCCTTAACCCATGAATTATCTTAGTCGTCTTTCTTTCCTCCTCAACCCATGAATCATCTTGGTCATCCTTCTTTGCTCCTACACCCATGAATCATCTTAGTCGTCCTTCTTTGCTCCTCAACCCATGAACCATCTTATTTGCCTTCTTTGCTCCTCAACCCATGAATCATATTAGTCTTCCTTCTTTGCTCCTCAACCCTTGAATCATCTTAGTCGTCCTTCTTTGCACCTCAACCAATGAATCATCTTAACCAGCCTTTTTTGCTCCTCAACCCATGAATCATCTTAGTCGTCCTTCTTTGCTCCTACCCATGAATCATTTTAGTCGTCCTTCTTTGCTCCTCAACCCATGAATCATGTTGGTCATCCTTCCGTGCTCCTCAAACCATGAATCATCTTAGTCGTCCTTCTTTGCTCCTCAACCCATGAATCATCTTATTCGTCCTTCTTTGCTCCTCAACCCATGAATCATCTTAGTCGTCCTCTTCCTTTTCTCCTCAACCCATGAACCATCTTATTTGCCTTCTTTGCTCCTCAACCCATGAATCATCTTAGTCATCAGTCTTTGCTCCTCAACCCATGAATCATCTTAGTCGTCCTTCTTTGCTCCTCAACCCATGAACCATCTTATTTGCCTTGTCTGCTAATCAACCCATGAATCATCTTAGTCGTCCTTCTTTGCTAATCAACCCATGAATCATCTTAGTCGTCCTTCTTGGCTCCTCAACCAATGAATCATCTTGGTCGTCCTTCTTTGCTCCTCAACCCATCAATCATCTTGGTCATCCTTCTTTGCTCCTCAACCCATGAATCATCTTAGTCGTCCTTCTTTGCTCCTCAACCCATGAATCATCTTGGTCATCCTGACTTGCTCCTCAACCCATGAATCATCTTAGTCAACCTTCTTTGCTCCTCAACGTATGAATCATCTTAGTCGTCCTTCTTTTCTCCTCAACCCATGAATCATCTTAGTCGTCCTTCTTTGCTCCTCAACCCATGAACCATCTTATTTGCCTTCTTTGCTCCTCAACCCATGAATCATCTCAGTCGTCAGTCTTTGCTCCTCAACCCATGAATCATCTTAGTCGTCCTTCTTTGCTCCTCAACCTATGAACCATCTTATTTGCCTTCTTTGCTCCTCAACCCATGAATCATCTTAGTAATCCTTCTTTGCTCCTCAACCCATGAATCATCTTAGTCCCCCTTCTTTGCTAATCAACCCATGAATCATCTTAGTCGTCCTTCTTTGCTCCTCAACCCATGAATGATCTTGGTCGTCCTTCTTTGCTCTTCAACCCATGAATCATCTTGGTCATCCTTCTTTGCTCCTCAACCCATGAATCATCTTAGTCGTCCTTCTTTGCTCCTCAACTAATGAATCATCTTAGTCGTCGTTTCTTTGCTCCTCGACCCATGAATCATCTTAGTCGTCCTTCTTTGCTCCTAAACCCATGAAACATCTTAGTCGTCCTTCTTTGATCCCCAACCCATGAATCATCTTAGTCGTCCTTCTTTGCTCCTCAACCCATGAATCATCATAGTCGTCCTTCTTTGCTCCTCATCCCATGAATCATCTTGGTCATCCTTCCGTGCTTCTCAAACCATGAATCATCTTAGTCGTCCTTCTTTGCTCCTCAACCCATGAATCATCTTAGTCGTCCTTCTTTGCTCCTCAACCCATGAATCATCTTAGTCGTCCTCTTCCTTTTCTCCTCAACCCATGAACCATCTTATTTGCCTTCTTTGCTCCTCAAACCATGAATCATCTTGGTCGTCCTTCTTTGCTCCTCAACCCATGAATCATCTTAGTCGTCGTTCTTTGCTCCTCAACCCATGAATTATCTTAGTCGTCCTTCTTTGCTCCTCAACCCATGAATCATCTTAGTCGTCCTTCTTTGCTCCTCAACCCATGAATCATCTTAGTCGTCCTTCTTTGCTCCTCAACCCATAAATCATCTTAGTCATCCTTCTTTGCTCCTACACCCATAAATCATCTTAGTCGTCCTTCTTTGCTCCTCAACACATGAATCACCTTAGTCATCTTTCTTTGCTCCTCAACCCATGAATCATCTTAGTCGTCCTTCTTTGCTTCTCAACCCATGAACCATCTTATTTGTCTTTCTTTGCTCTTCATCCATGAATCATCTTAGTCGTGCTTCTTTGCTCCTCAACCCATGAATCATCTTAGTCGTCCTTCTTTGCTCTTCAACCCATGAACCATCTTATTTGCCTTCTTTGCTCCTCAACCCATGAATCATCTTAGTCGTCCTTCTTTGCTCCTCAACCCATGAATCATCTTAGTCGTCCTTCTTTTTTCCTTAACCCATGAACCATCATAGTCGTCCTTCTTTGCTCCTCAACCCATGAATCATCTTAGTCGTCCTTCTTTGTTCCTCAACCCATAAATCATCTTAGTCGTCATTCTTTGCTCCTTAACCCATGAATCATCTTAGTCGTCCTTCTTTGCTACTCAACCCATGAATCATCTTAGTCGTCCGTCTTTGCTCCTCAACCCATGAATCATCCTAGTCGTCCTTCTTTGCTCCTCAACCCATGAATCATCTTAGTCGTCCTTCTTTGCTCCTCAACCCATGAATCATCTTGGTCATCCTTCTTTGCTCCTCAACCTATAAATCATCTTAGTCGTCCTTCTATGCTCCTCAACCCATGAATCATCTTAGTCATCCTTCTTTGCTCCTCAACCCATAAATCATCTTAGTCGTCCTTCTTTGCTCCGAAACCTATGAATCATCTTAGTCGTCCTTCTTTGCTCCTCAACCCATGAATCATTTTAGTCGTCCTTCTTTGCTCCTCAACCCATGAATAATCTTAGTCGTCCTTCTTTGCTCCTCAACCCATGAATCATCTTAGTCGTCCTTCTTTGCTCCTCAACCCATGAATCATCTTAGTCGTCCTTCTTTGCTCCTCAACCTATAAATCATCTTAGTCGTCCTTCTTTGCTCCTCAACCCATGAATCATCTTTGTCGTCATTCTTTTCTCCTCAACCCATGAATCATCTTAGTCTTCCTTCTTTGCTCCTCAACCAAGGAGACATCTTAGTCGTCCTTCTTTGCTCCTCAACCCATGAATCATCTTGGTCATCCTTCTTTGCTCCTCAACCCATGAATCATCTTAGTCGTCCTTCTTTGCTCCTCAACCCATGAATCATCTTAGTCTTCCTTCTTTGCTCCTCAACCCATGAATCATCTTAGTCGTCCTTCTTTGCTCCTCAACCCATGAATCATCTTAGTCGTCCTTCTTTGCTCCTCAACCCATGAATCATCTTATTCATCCTTCTTTGATCCTCAACCCATGAATCATCTTAGTCGTCCTACTTTGCTCCTCAACCCATGAATCATCTTGGCATCCTTCTATTCTCCTCAACCCATGAATCATCTTAGTCGTCCTTCTTTGCTCCTCAACCCATGAATTATCTTAGTCGTCCTTCTTTGCTCCTCAACCCATGAATCATCTTAGTCGTCCTTCTTTGCTCCTCAACCAATGAATCATCTTAGTCGTCCTTCTTTGCTCCTCAACCTATGAATCATCTTAGTCGTCCTTCTTTGCTTCTCAACCCATGAATCATCTTAGTCGTCCTTCTTTGCTCCTCAACCCATGAATCATCTTAGTCGTCCTTCTTTGCTCCTCAACCCATGAATTATTTTGGTCATCCTTCTTTGCTCCTCAAAACATGAACCATCTTATTTGCCTTCTTTGCTCCTCAACCCATGAATCATCCTAGTCTTCCATCTTCTTTGCTCCTAAACCAATAAATCATCTTAGCCATCTTTGTTTGCTCCTCATCCCACGAATCATCTTAGTCGCCCTTCTTTTCTTCTCAACCCCCAAATCATATTAGGCTTCCTTGTTTTCTCCTCAACCCACGAATCATCTTAGTCAGCCTTTTTTGCTCTTCAACCCATGAATCATCTTAGTCGTCCTTCTTTGCTCCTCAACCCATGAATCATCTTAGTCGTCCTTCTTTGCTCCTCAACCCATGAATCATCTTAGTCGTCCTTCTTTGCTCCTCAACCTATAAATCATCTTATTCATCCTTCTTTGATCCTCAACCCATGAATCATCTTAGTCGTCCTTCTTTGCTCCTCAACCCATGAATCATTTAATTCATCCTTCTTTGATCCTCAACCTATGAATCATCTTAGTCGTCCTTCTTTGCTACTCAACCCACGAATCATATATTTGGCCTTATTTGCTCATTACCCAGGAATCATCTTAGTCGTCCTCCTTTGCTCCTCAACCTATGAATTATCTTTGTCGTCCTACTTTGCTCCTCAACCAATGAATCATCTTAGGTGTCCTTCTTTGCTCTTCAACCCATGAATCCTCTTAGTCATCCTTCTTTGCTCATCAACCTATGAATCATCTTAGTCGTCCTTCTTTGCTCCTCAACCCATGAATCATCTTAGTCGTCCTTCTTTGATCCTCAACCCACGAATCATCTTAGTCGTCCTTCTTTGCTCCTCAACGCATGAATCATCTTAGTCGTCCTTCTTTGCTCCTCAACCCATGAATCATCTTATTCACCCTTCTTTGATCCTCAATCCATGAATCATCTTAGTCGTCCTTCTTTGCTCCTTAACCCATGAATCACCTTATTCATCTTTTTTTGATTCTCAACCCATGAATCATCTTAGTCGTCCTTCTTTGCTCCTCAACCTATGAATCATCTTAGTCGTCCTTCTTTGATCCTCAACCCATGAATCATCTTAGTCGTCCTTCTTTGCTCCTCAACCCATGAATCATCTTAGTCGTCCTTCTTTGCTCCTCAACCCATAAATCATCTTATTCATCCTTCTTTGATCCTCAACTCATGAATCATCTTAGTCCTCCTTCTTTGCTCCTCAACCCATGAATCATTTAATTCATCCTTCTTTGATCCTCAACCTATGAATCATCTTAGTCGTCCTTCTTTGCTACTCAACCCACGAATCATATTATTTGGCCTTATTTGCTCATTACCCATGAATCATCTTAGTCCTCCTCCTTTGCTCCTCAACCCATGAATCATCTTAGTCGTCCTACTTTGCTCCTCAACGAATGAATCATCTTAGGCGTCCTTCTTTGCTCTTTAACCCATGAATCATCTTAGTCGTCCTTCTTTGCTCTTCAACCCATGGATCATCTTAGTCGTCCTTCTTTGCTCCTCAACCTATGAATCATCTTAGTCGTCCTTCTTTGCTCCTCAACCCATGAATCATCTTAGTCGTCCTTCTTTGATCCTCAACCCGCGAATCATCTTAGTCGTCCTTCTTTGCTCCTCAACCCATGAATCATCTTAGTCGTCCTTCTTTGCTCCTCAACCCATGAATCATCTTATTCATCCTTCTTTGATCTTCAATCCATGAATCATCTTAGTCGTCCTTTTTTGCTCCTCAACCCATGAATCATCTTATTCATCCTTTTTTGATCCTCAACCCATGAATCATCTTAGTCGTCCTTCTTTGCTCCTCAACCTATGAATCATCTTAGTCGTCCTTCTTTGATCCTCAACCCATGAATCATCTTAGTCGTCCTTCTTTGATCCTTAACCCATGAATCATCTTAGTCGTCCTCCTTTGCTCCTCAACCCATGAATCATCTTATTCATCCTTCTTTGATCCTTAACCCATGAATCATCTTAGTCGTCCTCCTTTGCTCCTCAATTCACGAATCATCTTAGTCGTCCTCTTTCTTTTCTCCTCAACCCATGAACCATCCTATTTGCCTTCTTTGCTTCTCAACCCATGAATCATCCTAGTCTTCCATCTTCTTTGCTCCTAAACCAATAAATCATCTTAGGCTTTCTTGTTTTCTCCTCAACCATGAATCATCTTAGTCGTCCTTCTTTGCTCCTCAACCCATGAATCATCTTAGTCGTCCTTCCTTGCTCCTCAACCCATGAACCATCTTAGTCAGCCTTCTTTCTTCCTCAACTCCTAAATCATCTTAGTCGTCCTTCCTTGCTCCTTAACCCATGAATCATCTTAGTCAGCCTTCTTTGCTCCTCAACCCATGAATTATCATAGTCGCCCTCCTTCTTTGCCCCTCAACCCATGAATCATCTTAGTCGTCCTTCCTTTCTCCTCAACCCATGAACCATCTTAGTCAGCCTTCTTTCTTCCTCAACTCCTAAATCATCTTAGTCGTCCTTCCTTGCTCCTTAACCCATGAATCATCTTAGTCAGCCTTCTTTTCTCCTCAACCCATGAATTATCATAGTCGCCCTCCTTCTTTTCCCCTCAACCCATGAATCATCTTAGTCGTCCTTCCTTGCTCCTCAACCCATGAACCATCTTAGTCAGCCTTCTTTCTTCCTCAACTCCTAAATCATCTTAGTCGTCCTTCCTTGCTCCTTAACCCATGAATTATCTTAGTCAGCCTCTTTGCTCCTCACCCATGAATTATCATAGTCGCCCTCCTTCTTTGCCCCTCAACCCATTAACCATCTTAGTCGTCCTTCTTTGCACAGACTCAAGTAAACTAATGTCCATCTAATAATACAGTGACTAAAATTGCCCACATCTTGCTGATGAAGTCTAACCAATGAGTTTTTTTTAGAATGACAGCGGAGTAAAATGGATGGAAACATGTTTTATGCTGTCGCTGTTCTTTTGCCTGTGGAAGAGCCACGACCAGTTATGGTGAGAAAAAATGAACTGCTCTAAAATAAAAGTTCAATTTGTACTTTAGATTAGGTTTAGAGGATGATGTTCATTTGCTAAATTTGATGGGGAGTAAAATGTCTACATTTGGTAGAAGATGTTTAATCTCAAAAATTTAGAAGCGAGGGGGGGGGGGCAAATATAAAAGAATTAGCGGCAGCATTTTAAATTAAACCCTCTACCCTATTCTTTGATCAATGAAATGAACATTGCTTAACCTTTCCTCTCCACTGAGTATTAATCGATGGGCGGGGCGGCGCCAACCTCTGATATGGGTTTATATCAAGCCCAATTTATGCAAATTATATCCTACGATTTGTCGTGATGATCGAGAGCCACTAGCGCTCATTTGTCAATCCCACTACTGACTACTTGTTTGCCCGGCAGACGATCCCGCAGTCTACACATTACCTCCTTATGGTCCGGGTGTCCATAATTGCTGGGAACCGAACAGGGGAGCGGTCAATTAAATTATTTATGGTTGCGGGGTCGGGATCAAAATAGATTGGTGATATAAATCGGCTTGTTTGGGTTGGTGGGGGATATTTAAGGGTCCCAGATCATCTGGCCCTTGAATTCAGATTTCAAAGTCCACCTCGGCGTGGGAGACTGAGAAAACAATGACGTAGCAACACTGGATTTTCGCATCCCCGCATCAAAGACATTAAAGGAGAATTGACTCACATTTACCTCTGAGCGGATCGAACGGAGACGCGGGCACGATATCGATAAAAGGGCTCAAGAACACAAAATCAAGGCGACGCCGGGTGAAGTGTGCTGAAAGACCCGTGCCAGACGCGTTTGTCTTTCAGACCTGAAAATAATCATCACCCTGGGTAGATAAGGGATAGGGGAGGGGTGTTATTTACAAAGGATTGATGGGGAAACGGATCGAATGTGGGTTGTCCACTTCACACCTCTACACTACTTCCGTTCGATGCTATTTTTTTCTCTCTCTTGCCTTTTTATAAACCTGGTCTGTTTCTTCCTAGCAAACTTTGCGTAGAAAAAAAAAAGAGAATGATATATCAATCTGCCACACTTCGCGGAACCCCTCACATAATGACAGGGACCAAAAGATAAAGGCTAAACCTTTGAAGGCAACGAGGTAATTTGACCCGCAAATCACTTCCATTAACTTGCATAATTACATCCGCCTTTTATGTGGTCATGGGACCAAATGTTGATTGGTCAAAATTCGGAATTTTCCCTTTACAAAAATATTCATAAATGAATTATTGATTTTGCACAAAAGTTTTTATCGAGATACGAAATTTAATGTTCTGAATGAAGGTGTACGCGATGGCAGCGAAATTCATTTAGTACGATGTTCTTCGGATTCCGACTGAAAGCATCCATCATCAGGTCCTGTGGACGAAGACAGGCTTGATATAAGGAGAAAGGAGGGGAGGGGGTACAAATATATAATGGTCTAAACCGGAAACAAAGGACCGACTAAAAAAAAATATAAAGTGTTTCTGCAGATGTGGCTTTCGTTATTCATATATATTTTTGATTTGTTCTTGATGTTTCTATTCTTAGAGAAAACTGAATTAAAGAACGAAAATGCTTGGAATCCGTCAGGGAGGGGGGAGAGATGTATTTCTTGTTAAATTTTCATTTCTTGCTACTCTCTAGTGCCATTTTGTGAGGTTGTCCAATTCCCGGTGGAGGGTAATTAATTACTAGTGAGTGGTTAATTACTAGTGAGTGGTTAATTACTAGTGAGTGGGAGTTTAAGTCGAAATTGGTAATTTCATTGCTTAAAATAAAGGGATTCTAAGAGCCGGATTGAAGATATTGATCTCGGGTGGATCCGAAGGATGTTCATCGATTCTTCAACCTTACGAGCAATGGAGTGGTGGCGATTGGTGAGTTTTTCTTTTTACGAAGGGGCATTTCCCGTTCGCTCGCTGATGACGAGATAGGATCAGACTTTGGCCTTCGAAGAGCATATGGTAATTCCGATGTACAGTCGCCCCAAGTAGTCATGTCACACTTTACGCTGATTTTTCTTCAGACTGAAAAATTAATATATTATTATTATTTGTTGGGAGATGTAGTGTTTGGTGAAATTATAAATATAATCGATAGGACATTTGCCAATATAATATGTCGGTCAGTAGGTCGTCGGTCGGATGGTAACCATTTTACTTTTCAATGAGTGTTTTGACAATAACATCGTAGGTATACGGCCGATTATAACGAAACTTGAAACCCCATTGTTGTTTTACATTCTCTCTTGAATGATATAATTGAAGAGGCCCTCCCAAGGTTAGTCCGGGAATTATTAAAAGAAAGCTAACTATGGGTCGGATTGACCCACTTGTTAAAAGTTTTGAAGGTCGTAAGGTCATAAGTCGGAATATTTGAGAACACGCGACTTAGGTCTGTTGACCTCGTTGACGTTGTCGAAGCGTTTCAATCATTGCTCTCGAAATATTTTGACCTGGTTTTGTTTCAAAACATGGGTGCCAAATTTCCCGAAATGTGGCCGTTTCACGCCTTAGTTGTCTTTATATATTAATTCAATTTTTAATCAAAGATAATCGCAAAAATATTCACATTAGCAATTGCGTAGTTTTAAAAAAATATTTTTAGCGTTCTAATTAATTTTCTAACCTAATTGTGAGGAAAGATATTACTAGTTGGTGACCCAACAGAGCAAAGCCTCGCAACGGTCATCCAAAATATTCAGCTTCAATTAACCATAAATTATTATATCAGTCAAATTTTGTGCGGAACATTTTGAAAATGTGACATCATTAATTGGGGCAAGTCTACATAAGTCCCATTTCATCCCACTGTTCGGCAAAGACGTCACCAAGAAGCTGTCCCACATCAAGGGCCACCGCTCGAGCTCCCCAATTTGCTCCTTTCATTGAGCCGATCTTCATTCTCTCACCTAATGCCAAGTTCTCTTCTGGGTTCCTTCATGCATAAAGGGGTCCACTTTAGCATTTCTTCCCTATGACTTCTGTCGTTTTCTTCTAGCACCTCCCTCCCCCATTTCCACTTTAGGACTTTCATTGCTTTCCACTCTATCCTTCTTCCCAGAGAAGGAGTGATGAACAAGGAGAGAGGTTTCATCAAAATAATAGCGTCAATGGGAAACGGATATAAGGAAAAATGCATATCTGCTCTGCTGGCTGACTTCTGCTGAGCGTGACACACCTGAGACGTCTGACAAACGAAGAAGTAAATACTAAAAAGTAGGTTAATACATTATATAATGCTACCAAACCTGCTGATTCATTATATATTCATGAATTAATTACAATTGACACATTTAATCTGACTTTGGGAGCGAAATACATTCATGGTATCGTGGAAATCGGTATCAATTGCATAATTATTAAATTGGCAATTTACAAGAAAATGTTACGTGATGGCAAACTTTTGTTATTAAATTAGAATTCAGCACACTCAACCTCATAATAAAATGCACAAGAGATCTATGTTTTTTTCCTTGAGACTGAAATTTGTTGTACAGCGTTATTTATAAAGTGGTCATATTTAAAAAAAATTTATTAAAGACCTGTTACAAAGATCTTCCTGGATTAAGGAAGTTTATAGTCACCCTAAGATCACCACTTTGTAGTTGAAGAGGACTACTCCTCTTGAATAGTGAGTTGAATTTGTGTAGCTTTTAAGAGAGCAACGCCCTTTCCACCTTTTTTCCTTCTTTTTGCCCAAGTGCTGTAAAGCTTGGCTGGTATTACACCAATCGATCTTCCCTATTTTCCGCACAGATCGAGAGAAATTAGATCTTTGCAAGAACGCTTTTATGATTGTTAAATTCCAATAAGGCCGGAATGGAAAATTGGGTGGAAAATGGTCGATACCTTATAATATATATATACGCATGTAGAGTTGGACACAGTAATTATAAACGTATAATAATGGAGGACTATCAAAAATGTAGATTCAAAAAGGCTAACTTTTGGCGTTCATATGTACAAACCAGGAGGCGGAGGTAGAATTGGTACACTGAATTGATGGGCGCGGCCTAGTGAGGTTAGCATATAAGATATTAGGGACACAAGTTTACAAGTACAAGGTTCGAGTAACCAGGAGGCAGGGGGAGTTGTTTTTTTTTAAATCCCATCTAGCGACAGCCTACTAGGGCAAGAGTCGCCGTAATCAGGATACAGCCTAATATTATGCTAGATTAAAAAATAAACAAAAAACATACAAAACCAAATAACAGAAATACAAACAAACAACAAAACAAAGGAAAAGAAAGAAGCAAAAAAAAGAAAGAAGAAGGAAGACGCTCCGGCGCAGGAACATGCGACCTACAACAGAGTCAAACAAAATGGAGGAGGCCAGCCTCTTCCAAAAGGTCGGATAGTCCACAAGTCTGAGTACACGAATCCGTCCCGAGTACAAGGGAAAAGCGGTAGTGACCCCGCTCACCCTGATACCAGGACAGGTAACGTGAGCGAAGCTCACCCAGACTGGGACATTCAACAAGAATGTGCCGAAAGGTCTGGGGGTCAACGCAGTCGTCACAATATGGTACAGGCGAGCGCTCCATCAAATGGCGGTGCGTCCCTCCAGTGTGTCCAATTCGGAGACGACAAAAAGCAACCTGAAGCCGTCGCGGCATTGGGGGATAGGACCATGGGAACAGTCGCGGCGCAATGGCACGCAACTTTAAGTTTCCCTCGACCGTCTCCCATCTTTTTTGCCAAGCAGCCCGGAGGAGTACCCTGATTTCTTCCATGTAGTCGGTGTGAGGAAGATCGGAACGCTGGTCTGGTCGCCCAGTCCTCACGGATTTTTTGTTGCTATCATCGACGCGTTCATTACTCGCAGTTCCCAAATGTCCAGGATCCCACCAGAAGATTATCTCTAAATACGCCCTGGTCGCGGCAACCGTGCTGTCACGGATACCTCGAATGAGGGTGTGTGGAGATTACAATTACCCGAGGGCACTATGGGCACTTTGTGAGTCACTAAGATCACAATCTGGTTTCCGAACCGGGCACGATGTGTTATCTTCTGTACCGAGCAGTGTATTGCAACCAGTTCGGCCGTGAAGACAGACGCAGTTGACTTCAAACAGAGAGGATACAGTGTGGATACTCTCTCCTTCCTGGGACTTGAAGCCAAGCGTATAACACTGGCACGGATCCAGCGTGACACGAAGAGTGCTCCAGAAAGGCTGAACGCAATACTAACGGTGCTGTGGGAGCTTTGGAAGCAGAGGCGTAGACACAAATAGTCAAAGCTGGTACCCTCCAGGGTGGCATTCTGAGCAGAAACAGAGGCGCCACTGGCCCGAGAGCTACACCTAGAACTCGAAGGAGTTTCCTAGGCCTAAATCCATAGGGTTTTGTGTAGGAATGGAATCTCTCGGCGGCTTGGGCACTGACGAGATCGGCTGAAGATATAGTGAGAGATGTTGGCGACTGAGGGAGGCACTGGACTCACGCGTCCAGGCGTATAATGAACTATACATGGCGCAGAACGAGTGGCATATCCCCAGCATCGACAAGTAAGCTCTAAATGGGGGAGGTACGAAAGGCACAGGTTGCCAGGTGGAGACCGGTGTGGTGGATCGAGTCCACCTTTCGCAATACACGCTAGGCTAGGGATGTATAAAACTCGCATCAGTAGTCAAGCTTCGAATAAACAAAGGATCGATAGAAAAACAAGGCAGTATCTCTATCAGCACTCTAGGCGCTCAACTTCACGGAACGAAGAATGTCCATGGCGTGGTTACAAGATAGTTAACTGAAAACGCGAGGAGACAAGCCTCCTCAGCTCCCCCGAGCTGGTCCTAAGTCTGTGGCAATTCCATTGAAAGGATATACCCTCCAGGCCTAGCTCAGCGGAGATGCGGCAGCCATCTTCGAAGATAGGACCCTCACGGGAATGGCCGTATGTTTCCCGAAGGCAGAACTACGGCCGCTGTTGGCAGAACAAGGCATTGGAGGCGCTGTCACCTTCTAGGACGTATCGGGGAGTGTTAGGCTCGCCATGCGAGTCTTTTTATTACGAAGATCTAACGTCTCCAAGCCACCCAGCCCAGCTTTGGGTGGGAGCATCGGACCCGAAGCTACTTTAATGTTGGCCTCCTTTCGGGAGCAGCTTTATGAACCTTGGAATACGGCCTCACGACCCCCTTCAGCGGTGTTGCCTCCTGTTAGTCTACGACTCGGTGGAGGCGCGCAGCCGTTTTGCCTATGGGAAATGGTCATGGGGGAGGGGGCGAGGAACCCTGCTTTTAGCCAAGGCTGGGTGTGAACCCTTTGTGCCAGTAGCTCTACCCTGTGAGCGGCCAGGGTGGGTAGAACCCGCAGAAGGGTTCCGAATGGGCGCGGAAACGACCGTGTTCGTAGGCTTAGAGGGGTCAGGAGAAGATGGTGATTTTTTTAAGGACCAAGTGCTTAGCCTCGTGAAACGAGAGACGATCCGTAGGTTGAACAGCCAGGATTAACTTATCCAGGAGTTTCCCAACCTCCCTGATTACAATTGCCATTTTAGAGAATGATCTAGACAATTTCTATGTTGCGCATACATCCGATCCCTGACCGTTTGGCGTTATAACGTGTCTGCTAATGGAGCGGTTCGAAATAGCTATAAATTATATCCGGCAATCCTCCCTTTCTGGAAGAGCACAATTAATGTATGCCACCATCACACAATGGGACAAGCCTTGCTACTCCCTATAGAACAAAAAAATATTGTTCCTGAACCACGGAGCAACGCATTTCGGAACAAAGATCTTTAAACATGACTCCAAACTCCAAAAAGGGAGCTGTACGCTCTGTAATTTCCAACAACCACGAGTCTTAAAAAGCTCCACCCAAAATAACATCAATCTTTACCGCCAAATGTTACACTCTGAAACATGCAATAGAATGGGAATGCAACGCTTAACACGACAAAGAGTTCGTAATCTTTTCCGATCCTTGGAGCAACCTTCAAGAACTAAATCGCCAACATGATCTCCATTCACTCCTCATAGAAATACGAGACCTAGTAGTGGGAGCGAACCACGAAAGCAAACAAATTTCCTTCTGTTGGGTACCAGCGCACGTCGGAAAATGGGCAACGAAAAAGCTGATGCGGCATATACCCATATACCACTCCCTTACGAGGATTTTATGCCTGTAATTTGAGTTGCCATAATCAAATCTGGTTGGCCAGATGGACTGACCTATATGGAACTACAAAATGTGCTACATCTTCCTAAACATATCATCATAGAAGATCAAAACTCTCAAAATAGACTAGAGGTGTCAATATGCACCTTACGCATAGGGAACTGAGAAAATGCTGCACATCTTCGCGGATTTCTAATGGAAAGAATCCACCCTCCATACACTGAGGATTGCATCGTTCCCCTGACAATCACCAACCTCCTAGCTGAGTGGACGCCCGACCTTTGGTGAACTACAACACCAAAATCTGCCTACCGACTGTGGAGGAACCCTCGTCACTCACCGACTGGCGTTAACAGCGGACAATATCCGCCCGGCTGCTACCTACAAGAAACGGAATTGCTCTACAAGTTGTAGAAAAGTTTGTTATATTTCCATTTTAGCTGCTTTTCATAATTACTTCACCAGTACACATCCATTACAACTTTCACTCACTGCAAATGACCTCACCTCACTTCATCTCATCCATCCATCTTTGCTTTTAGAAAAAAACAAAACAAATCTAGCCACTTCAGGTGGTCACCATGAAGTGTGCCCCAGGGGAGTTGTACAATCCATTCATCCATTCTTATTAAGGCACCGTAGTAGTCATTTTATCGAATCAAGTTTTGTACATTACACAAACTTTACTTCTTCCTGACCCGACTACATAAACCTATTTTCCACAATTTTCCGCTTTGAGTACACAACATAACCTGACAATTACAGTACCATAAAAAAAAGATCAGAACGCGCGTATTTATATTCCCGACGCTGTCCGGGCCTAAAAATCTATCTTGAACAAATTAAATTCTCTGCTTGAGTTAAATTACGCAATTAAAAGTTGGCAGGTATAAAATATAAGGTTTATTTTAATTTTGAGTAATGGAGTAGTGTATCATGAAAGACTAACAGAGAATGATTTTCACATTATAGTAGTGTGACAAGGCGAGCAAGCGAGTAGGGGGGCAGGCAGGCGAGCAAGCGGGGGGGGGGGGCAGGCTGGCGAGCAGGCAAATGTGAGTACACGAGTGGCAGCCACAAACTTTAAAGAGCCCCTCGAGCAGATGGAAGCGAACTTTAACTAAATATCTAAATTATTCGAGTCTCGAGCATGCTGATATTAGGTATTATTGCGTTTTTTAAACATTGCAGTAGCATAATTGGTCTGGCAAACCTTATTTTTTCACGGGCAATGTTGATCTTTTAATTGCAACTCATAGCCGCGATCACTTGTCAAAAAAAAACTAGAAAGGATAAAAATTTGAACCTAACCTAACAACCAAGTGGCGTCACTGTAGCCAAATCTGAGTAGCCAATGTTACTCCCTGGGTCAAATTACCATCAAGGGTGACCTTTGTTTGCCTCCAAGGTGGCTCTAAGTGACCTTATATAGTGGTCATATATATATATATACAAATACAAACGGGCATAAACTACCTATGGCTAAAGGTAATGCAAATTTGGATGAGTATAACGAAATTTATAAGCAAATAAGCCATAAACTAAAAAAATTTAAGTGTCCAAAATGATCCGAACGTTTTGGTTTCTTGTAGAGAGAACGGGCATGGCTTGCATAGGAACTAACTTCAGTTCAATCTCGTGCATATTAGGTCATTCTTTTGCCTTAAAAAAATCTGTCACACCTCTCTTTGTCCGCGAGCTGATCTGAAAGTTGAGTCAGCAAGATGGTTTTTCAGTTGTAACCATTGTAAAGAGCGCCAAACACTCCATAAGTTTAGTCCATAATATTCTGTCAACCTATGACAAAATAAGTTTATGTAAGGCAGGTTAATCAACCGGTAGGCCAAGAAAGACCTCGGAAAGGGAAGACCAAGTCATAACCCAAATTGCGAAGAAGGGCCGTTTCAAGACTTCTGAGTAGTTTATCGAAAGATTAATTCCGATTTTGGGGCATCAATGTCTCCATACAAACTGTGTCTCGTCGGTTGAGGGAAAGACAATCTTTACTTTCACACACCAGTGGTCAAACCATTGATCAGTTCGAAGAACAAGAAGGCTCGTCTTGCATTCGCTACAGAACACATGATCGATGACCAATGGAGCCAAGTCCACTTCAGGGACGAATCTAAGTTCAATTTGTTCAGATCCGATGGCAGGAGGTTCGTTCGTCCCAGAGTAGGCGAAAGATTGTCTGTCATTTGCACCAAAAAGAGTGTGAAGTTTAGCGGAGGAAGTGTCATGGTTTAGTGTGATTTCTGTAGAAGGCCACCAACGCGCTTACGGAGCACGATGAATGCAAAAGTGCACAAGGAATTGCTCCGATAACATGCTTTGCCCCATCTGGCGAGCCTCCGAAGCCTAACCGACCTCACCAAGTCAGTGCAAACTTTGCTGGACGACGCGCATATGACTGTTATGGACTGTATTCCATTCAAAATGCTTGGAAGAGACTCGTTGGAGAGAGGCTTAAAGCGAGGAATCCGAAAACAGTTCAAGAACTGTAGGAAATTCTTCAAGATGAATGGAGCAAGATTACTGCAGTTGGTTCGTTCTTGTGGTAGGAAATATCAAAGCATCGCCTTAACACTAAATACTAATTACTTATGTTTTCCACTGATAATTTAATTGTTATTTCCAATAAAAATTTGTTTCCACTGTCGTCGAGAGCATCTTGAATGCTTTAGTGTTTATAGTAAATTACTTATCTGCTGATGACCTTTATTTTAT
Organism: Ceratothoa steindachneri; assembly: GCA_963969495.1. NCBI lineage: Eukaryota > Metazoa > Arthropoda > Malacostraca > Isopoda > Cymothoidae > Ceratothoa > Ceratothoa steindachneri. Next base: position 69,948,235 of record OZ018319.1, read on the forward strand.
ACCTGCAGGTTGTCGTGCATCAATTTTGGAAACTGTGGATTTTTTTCTGGCAAAAATTATGGAAAATATTGTGATAGAAATAGAGGCGTTTTGAGATTTGGGGACGGTAATGTGTCGTGTGCACTGAATCCAGAAAGTCTTCGGATCCAGTAAAGATATTCTCTCTCAGGTCGTACTAGTAAAAATAATCCCTCCTCAAAATGATCAAGTAAAGATATCCCTCCCAGAAAGTAAAGTGAAGTAGTCTGTCATGGGGTAAAATTTTTAAAATCTTATAAATTTGAAGAAATTAGTTAATATTAATTATTTGGTTTAATTAATTATTTAAAATATAATATTAATTTATTTCGGTAGAATGATTGACAGTATAATTGGTACAGCCAAGTTGATTTTTCGATGTTTCGATAAGTTTTACCTTGGTCGCTACTGTATATGGTTGCTCAAGAGTTCTTGCTCAATCATTGGCAAGATTATCGCCGCCCTCTGGAGCTAACATTTGCCATATAACCCAACGATGGAGACATCAAAGTATCAACAATTCCGAATTCCCATATAGGAACATGAGGGGCACGTCCTAATGCTGCTTTGGAACATGACTATAACAAACCGCATCAATTTACACAGTTTTACTTGGCCCTCCAAGTTTGATGTTGTTCTCGTTAAAATGGTTTGCACAGTGAAGTGGACCAGATGATAAATAAAATTCGGGCTCAAATTTCTGGTTTTACTCAACTTAAAATATGCCACAGGGATCAGCGCATGCTGCAACAAATAAACACAATAAGTCTAAGACAATTACATATTAAATTATTAATAATCTATATAAATGCTATAACGATATATGAAAAGGTTAAGTAATAATAAGTTATATTTACCTTAAACTAAGATTCACCAGGTTGATCAATTTCCACCATTCCTTGAGAGAACTAAGGTGAACACTTTGGAGAGCATTCTGAAGAAGACTGACCACTGCCAGCAGCTTTCAATCGTTATCAGTTTTCTCCAAACCAACCAGCTGTTCTTGCTGGTTGTTTTCATTTACAATTTGTTTAATAAGGTTTAATAATTTCAAAACTTCCGATACAGGCAATTTACAAATACAACTTTACTTTATAACGACAAACTCTACCAAGTAAACATGGTTTTCCCCAACAATGACCAACTAAAGTTAATCTCTCACAACAGAAAATTATTTCTATCTGGGCCTAATACGAAAGTTTTTCGCCCAAATTCAGAAATCGTTTATGGAAGGGTAACGAAATTTGGGGGCAATGAGACGAATGTATTAATAGAGGCAACCACAAAGTTTCAACAAGTTTGATTGAAAATTTTAGAAGTAATACCTCCCTTTTACGAAAAGTTGCAATAAAAATGTATTCATACCCTTTACAATTTGCTAATTAATAGTGAATAATATAACCTTTTTGCTTAATGACACTCAAACGATTATATTATAGTTTTGGACTCGGTAAAAACAAATTTCAGATGGAATTTAGTCCAACGGGTCTTTGCTAAACTTATCCAATTCATCGATGTTTTTTGGGGGGGTGGGGGAGGGCTTGCATGGACGCGGATCTTCAGTTCATGCTATCAGGTTGAGGAAGGCGAGTGTGATAACCATTCCAAAACGTTTATTTTATCTTGCTTTTATCAGGAAGAAACCAAATTCGATGTGCGTTTGTGGTGATTGTCGTGTTGTTGTACGACCCATCTTCTTCCTAGGCCAAGCTTGCGAGAATCACTTTTCAGCTAATTTTCAACAAATTTTCTAAAAATATTCTTTATTCCTTTGCCAGGTTGATTCGATAAAGTGTGCCATCGCTTGTTGCATAGGAACTGCTCCATAACATAATAGATCCACCGCTTCGTTTTACTGTGGGAACAGTGTTTTTTGAAGGCCACCTTCACCACTGTTGCGGTGAGAATACCTGTCATTATTTGAGCTGACCAATTATATCTTCGTTTCATCTGACCAAATCCTCTGGCTCCAAAAATTTGAAATCTTTCTCTGTGATCGGTGACGGAATTCAGACGAGCTTACAAATGAATGTTTCTCATTAAAGGCGGCTTCCTCGGATGACGTCCAAGCATTTCCGATTTATGCAACATATTCAACACTTTTCAAACTATTCCAGACGCTTTAAACTTCTAGTTAATCATTCATTTTCTTTCTATTTATCCTTAGGTTATTTTTAATAGATCTAAAGATCATCCAATGCAGTTGTCTCCAATTCCTTTAAACTTTCTTATTATTGACTGCACTGTAGATTTAGGGACATTTAGTTCTGCAGAAATCCTCCTGTAGCTCACTTTGGTTTGAATTTCGCAATTATTGTCGACTTGGTGCCCGAAGACAGTTTCGTCATTATGATTTCCTGCAGAAAGAGTTGCTAAGAACCTTCTAAAATACATATTCCTGACTAGTCCAAATTATCAATAGGCCAAAGAAATTACTGGTGGGACTATAAACTGTTATAATTTAAATCATATTGAACATATCAACGTAAAAATTATATCGTAGCAATGCATAAATTTTAGTGGCATGTGATTTTCAATTATTGTTAGTGGTAAAATTCCGTAAAAAGTTTTATTATTTCTCTATCAAACTTGTTAAGGTTTTGTGTGTGGGTGTGGGAGTGTAAATCACCCTTCTTCATAGTGAATATTTTCTGGAGCAAATGTATGTTTATAAAGAAAAATCAGTGATAATTCTCCGGAAGGGAAGGCGGGGTCGACAAGAAAAGTGAGTAGCTATCTAAAGACTCAGTTATATTAGAACTAGATTGGGTAGCACTAGAAATACAGCCAGCAACACTAGATATAGAGCCAGTAACCCTCGAAATAGAATCTGTTACACTAGAAAAATGGTCATTACTACTGAAAATGGAGTGAATCGTACAAGAAAGTCAGCGCCACTAGAAAGTTGTGTGCAACTGGGAAATCAATAGCGCTAGTGGCAAAGAATTTCTGTGACGAGAAATAGCTCGATGGTGCTATTGTCCATGATTGAAGAAAGATAACTCTTACTACTAGGAACAGTCAGGTCCAATGAAAAATCATTGCCACTAAAAAGGAGGCCGTGCGACTAGTAATACTACTATGAAGAGAGTCAATATCACTAGACAGAGATTTTGTACTAATGAAAAGTGGTGCCAATTCAAAGAGAGTCCCTGATCCTAGAGGGTCGTTGCCACTAGATATAGATGCAAAGTTACTAAAAAGAGAAACTGTGGCAATGAAAAGTGGTGTCAATTCAAAGAGAGTCCGTGACACTAGAGGGTCATTACCACTAGAGATAAATCTAAAGATACTAAAAAGAGAACCTGTGACAATGAAAAGTGGTGTCAATTCAAAGAGAGCCCGTGGCACTAGGGGTCATTACCACTAGAGATAAATCTAAAGATTTAGAAAGAGAACTTGTGGCAATGAAAAGTGGTGCCAGTTCAAATGGAGCACGTGCCACTAGAGATGGATCCAAAATACTAAAAAGATAACCTGTGGCAATGAATACTGGTGCCAATTCAAAGAGAGCCCGTAACACTAGAGGGTCATTACCACTAGAGATATATCCAAATGTACTAAAAGGAGAACCTGTGTCATTTCAAAGAGAGTCCGTGCAACTAGATGGTCATTATCACTAGAGATAGATCCAAAGCTACTAAAAAGAGAACCGGTGTCACTCTATGGTTAAGGGGCGGAAACCCTCGCCCGCGGGCCCAATTTTCATCGCCCCCTGAGTCATATATTTGTATGGTATATTAAAAAAAAAATACAATAATTCATAAATAATACTATCCTATTTTCCGTGGTGGCAATCAATAAAAATGTAGCGTATTATTTTTTTTTCTATATTAATGCCTGATGAGTCTATCGCTCCATGGAATAGATTTAATCGCCATTCACAAAGAGTCGCTTTTTATTTATCGCCGCCGACTTTTTTCAGTAGAAATTTTCTCCCCCGGCTCAAAAAGGTTTTCCCCTCGCTGCTCTATGGGAAGAAGGGCCGAGCCCTTTGAGCTCCCTTCTTCGCTTCACCACAGGGAGTTTATTATGGGGGGAAAGGGGAGGGGGCTCCTGTCACTCTTCTTATGGTAGGGTGTTGTAGGAGCTTTTGTGGTTGTTAATGAGGAAGGGAACTTATACGACCTCTGCACTGGTTGAGAGGAAAAGAGGGAGTGTACAAACAGAAATAGAAAAAGGAGACAAGAAATACTGGGGACGGGAGGGCGCATTTATACCCCCAGGCGTAAACAGGGGCCATCATGAGTACCCTAAAGCACGAGTTTGGGCCTTTCTCTCGGGGGCGTCCTCGAAAGATCTGGGGATACAACTCATCCGGGTTCAGTATCTCCGTGAGACGAAGGCCGCACCTGGGATGCCAAACGAAGCCCCGATCGGGCTCGGAGAAATCCCGGATTGGGGAACCCTCCGACATTCTAAGAGTCAAAAGTTGAGTTAGAAATATAAATGTAATTTTCTGGTAGATGGCAATAGGGTCTCCTCTCCAGGCCCCTTTGCAAGGGCCAGAGTTGGATTATCTTCTTCGTCAGTTAAAGTATCTTCTGCACACACCTTTAGCTTCAAAGTTTTTAATTCTCTCTTTTCAGGCATGCGCGAATCCAGGAGGGAGGGGCTTTTAGCGGCCCCTCACCCCAGTTTCGTACCCCGTTTATGTTTATATTTTTTTTATAAGCCATACTTGTCTTGTATTCTGCTATTTGGAAAGAGTTATGTAATATTATAGAATATATAAAAAAACTTTTTAAACCGTTTTGATCGAATGTATCTTATATGATACATGTCTAAAATACAGGAAAATCTCAAAAATAATTATTAAATTCAGGATTATATTTTAGCTATCGTCTAAAAACTACAATTCATAATTTTCTGATGTGTGGGGAAAAAATTGGGTCGGAGAGAGTTAGTGTTCACTCCTGTGTAAGTTACTGTTATTTATTATTAATGCTGTTTAAGATAACTATTATTAATCATCGATGCCCTTTTCTTAGACTACTCAGAGGGAGGAATTCAGGTTAGCTTCCCCCCTCCTAAATATCCTAGATCTGCCACTGTTTTTAGGAGCACAACTGCCCTAATCCTGATCGTAACAGACTTCCCTGTAAGTAGTCAGACTTTTACAGTTTCAACGTTAAAAGATTGTGTTTTGTTAGAACATAATTCATTAGAAAAATATTCTCTCCACACAAACTGACAAGTGTCAAAGTAGTTAAATTTCTTACGAAATTGAAATGCAACTCATATGTTGGAGTGTGCAGCCCATCTGTCTTTTAACTTTCACCAATTTCTTTTATATCTTTTAATTTGCACTGATATTTTTTATATCTTTTAACTTGCACCAATATTATTTTATATCTTTTGACTTGCACCAATATTATTTTATATCTTTTAACTTGCACCAATATTCTTTAATATCTGTTAACTTGCACCAATGGGACATTTTCTGGAGGAATTGGTAAATTATCTGCCGCTAATTTATACGATACGTCCGCCATCGATCATCATGGTATCCCTGCTGCTCTTTGGCTCGATGGACGGGAATTAAACAAGTGATGGAATCGTAAGTTCATGACAAGAATTAATTTTGGTTCTAATACTTTTAGCTTGGCTATAGTAATTCCAGCTTCATCGAAACAAAACCAATGGATACTGAATCCCACTAAAAAGAAAAATAAGAATTTGATAGGAGTTTTATTTTTCAGTGGGAAATTAATGATTAACGTGAAATCCGAACCACGGATATGTAACCACGGATATGTAGTGTATGAAGTCGACCCAAATCGAGACTCCATCCAGCGACTAAACACACCCGATGTGGTTTAATTTCTCTTTAACAGCTTTAAATCTTCATACTCTATTTCATTATCTACATAAATTAATTTATACTATTGTTACATTTGCTCCAAGTTACGCATCATTGATAATTTTGTAGTTACTTTAATTGCTTGGGTCAATATCTGATAAGGGGTTCAGCGCGTCATAGAAATTTACTAAATGAAATAATGGTTTTACGTGTAAAATCCTGTAATTAAATTACCAGTAAAACCAAAATTGATCCCTAACATTATGGCTTACGCGGGACCACGAATCAGACATTTGCCTAATATACGATGTTCCTCTCTAATTCATTGATTATCTAAAATTAATTCTAAGTCACTTTCAGAATCTGATAAATGAAGACTTGAAATACATATCAGATACATTGAGAACCAATAAGCATAACTAATCCAATGGATCTATGAAAATAATCATACATTTGATGTAACAATAGCTTCGATGTTGCCATTTCTTGCTGTTATCTTTTCTTTACTAGTAGATGATAGTCAGGTAGCAATCAATTGCTGGTTTTATTTCTATAAGGCAAAATGTAGGCCGATAAGGGTTAAAAATTTATTTGGTCGAGGGGCGAAAAACAAAGATTACAGGGTATTTTTCTAAAAAAAAGAAGCCAAGATGGTTGGTGAAATACTAAGGTATAGATTATTAACCTTCCAGTAGCAGTCCTGCCTTGGACACTGACTTACTTGTTCACTCAGTGTGCCGCCCAAGCCCGCGCTCGTGACGAGTTTAAGGTGGCGTCCGCTAGATGGCTCTCCAGCACAGCTCAGTCTCTCGCTCGCCCCGCAAACTCCATTATTGCTGCCCCAAAGCTAAGGAGGCAACTCGCTGCTCCGTGGCTGCCAATTGATTATCACCTTGTATATAAAACTCTTATCCGCCGCTAAACTCAAACGTGCACCCATTACCACGCTAAATATTTCAACGTTTTAATGGCAAGGAAGCTTTACGCTTGTAAATTACAGTCTGACAATTAATCCATTCCTTTAATAATTGTATTTCACCGAAAGAATCCAAACAGCAGTCGAAGGCCATCAATCGCATACCCAATTCGTGGGAAAATTTGAGTATATATAAGATTTGTAGGGACGAAAATTCCGCCGTTTGTATTTTCATTACACGCAATTATTCGCTTGTTAGGGCGCCTATTTCTCGGTGCGGGGAGAGGGGAGGTGCTTTTTTGCGCATGCATCGGCGGCTGCGCTCAGAAAATCCCACTCAGTAGTGACTAATTCCCATTATTTTGAAATGTGCTCGATAAAAGGCGGGCCGTAATTTTCATCCGTGTTCCAACAAAGGTTTGGGCAGTGACTCAGCGTTTGCGATTATGTGATCTTGACAAATATTGTTTTGATGTCTTGTTCGAAATAAAGTATTGGTTCTCTTTATCTCCCGAGTGTTCGTGAATGACGGGATGAGTAATCATCTTATAATGGGGCCTCGAGTTCTTGATTTTTGTATGAACTCTTTTTTTTTTTTTGCTACTTGGGCCTTTCATTTAGGGTTGGTATTTAATGCGACATTTTTCCTTATCTTATATTTTTGTTTAATGAGACATTGTTTCCTTACCTTTATCTTTTCTTTTGTTTAATGAGACAAAGAAAGCACACTACCATTAAGGTATTATTATTGTTAAAACTAAGAAGACAAACGAACGAGAGTATCTATGTCATAAACTATGTCTATGTGTGGTTCTTAAAGAAAATAGTTAAGGGAAATAACTCGAGTAGCCTAAAGAGGAGACAGACTGCCTCGTGCTGCTATAGTATGTATCCTACCTGTCGAACCCTGCTATAGCATGTATCCTACCATCATATTTGAATCCTACCTACATTTACATTCGAAAAGTGGGTAAATTAAAAGTACCACATCCAGTATTTTTAATCATAATAGCAATTTCAACCACCAAATTGACTATTCAAAGGCACAAATCATATATAATTGTAAAGCTATCCGTAAAATAAAAATAGTAGAATAAATATTAATAGGAGAAATTGCCAATTTTAATTTGTCAGATGGGCAATTGAAATGCAGCCCCCATTCCCTTAACCTCATCGTAAACAGCTTAGTCAACGATCTTAGACTCGCGCCCCCTGATCAATTACCTCCCCCCCCCGTTTTGTGTTTTTTTCTGATCTGTACGCTATTTATAGACCTTTGTAACAATCCGTTCTCAGTATACGACTGAAGAGGGTATGATAAACTACATACCAAAACTAGTCTCGTAAATTAAACTTTTGGCTCCTATACAGTGGTTTCACTATCATATACCATAACTCGCCATTGAGTTCTTTTACTTAAATTAAAAGTAATTTTTTTAATCTAGTTTAATGAAATGGTTAAAACATTAAAAGGTTAAAAATGTTAGTATACAAACTGTTTTTTGATATCTAGTAAAATATGAATGAAAATGTCTGAAGTTTTGCCTTTCAATACCCGCCAATAGATTTCATCCGTGTCCTGGCAGAAATGTTAGTGGTACTCCACGTTTGTTCTTCATGATCTTAATTTTGCTCTCTAACCATGTTCGCTCAATCCGTTGAGTGTTAGTTTGAGTTGGATCTACGTAAAACTGCTGATGATTGACTGTACAGTGATTATAGCCTAATTGGGAAAACCTACTATATGCGGTCCATTCGTCGGAGTTTATGTAGGACCCACTTGCAACTTCCCTCTGAATGATTGACAACAAAGTAGCCGCATCGCGTCGGTAAACTTAGAAATAGCGCCAATCATTTTTATGGCATAGTCCAAAGACCCAAGGGCCATCAATACGTCGTCTATGATTTTGCTTGTTGATAACAGGGTTTTGATATAATTTCTCTGGCAATTAAACCAGTCTATCACAGTGTTCATAGAAATACCGGTATATTTCGTTACTGTTCGCAACGGCATTTCAGTAGACGACAGGGAAAAAAATTCTAGAATCGAACACAGGCTCAAGTTGCAATTAAGCTTGCTATTTAAATCCGTGTAATGGAAAAAGCTGTTACCACTCCTTGCAGACATAATAGTTTGAAAACCCTTTCTTTTACACCCACACACAGGATAGTCTTTTCCCCGTACTTTCTTGGTTGTGAAATTAAGTGGTCCGCTCCATTTGTTGCACTCAACTTTTCGGCTAAAATACCCTTATCTAGTAAGAACTTTGCAGCAGTACTAACAACTTTAGTATAAACTTCAGAGGAATAAGTTCAGTATTGGCCCTCAAAGAGAATTGGGAATGAACAAGGTCTGCTGACCAAAAAGTCGCGTGCCCTCACTTATACCGATTTATGACCACACCTAACATAATATAGCCAAGCGTATCATATTATATAGCCTAGCTTAGTATATCCTAGACTATTATAGCATACCATACCCTAGACTAGAATAACGTTGAATAGCTTAGCCTATTATAGCCTGGGTTAGCCAGCCTATCGTAGCCCAACATAATATTACCTAGCATAGTCTAACATAACAGAGTATAGCCCTCCCTAGCTTATTATGCTTTAGACTACCCTAGCATAGTATGGCCCTATCTAGCCTAGCATAGTATAACCTATCCTAGACAAGTATAGCCTATACTATCCTATTATACTCTAGTCAAGCATAGCTTAATATTGTCTAGCCTAACATACTATATGCTATCCTAGCCTAGCATTTTATAGTCTAAATTAGCATAGTATATCTTACCCTTGTACATCATATCTTAGCATAGTATAGCCTATTCTAGGCTTGTCTAGCAGATTATAGCATATTATAGCCTAATCTAGTCTAGCAGAGTATCCGCCGAATAGTTATGATGTTATTGCCAAAACAAAATAATTCCAGGACTAACCTTGGGAAGACTTTGGCAATTATATTACTCGAAAGAAAATGTAAAACAACATAATGGTTTCAAATTTTGGTATAATTGGACAAATAGTTATGATGTTATGACCAAAACAAAATAATTCAGGGGCTAACCTTCGGAAGACTTTGACATTATAGCATTCGAAAGGGAATGTAAAACAACATAAGGTTTTCAAATTTCGTTAAAATCGGCCGAATAGTTATGATGTTATTACAAAAACAAAATAAAAGAATCAAAACGGGGACCGACCAACCGACATAATGAGATGTAGACTCGCTCGCGACTAGACTCGCACGCGAATAAAAGTCATTACATGCAGAGCCTCTTAATTGTTTGGAGAAATCTCATCTTCGCGATTCCCACGTGCGCCATGGGACCCGAGGCCTCCGGAATGGCATCATCCGTCCCACGTGTAAATAGTTATTCCTAGTTTGTGTGGTGAGGCATGTCCAATTAATGGTGGATGGTTATTTATGGTAAGGCACGTCTATTTAATGGTGGCTGGTTAGTGTGGTGAAGCACATTTAGTTAATAGTGGCTGTTATCGTGGCGTGGCACATCCAGTTAATGGTGGCTGGTTTGCGTGGTGAGGCATCTCTAGTTAATGGTTGCTGGTTAGTGTGGTCTCCGCAAGGGGCAGGCGATGTGTTTCTCTGGCCGTCGTGCTGACGTGACTCAGCACTCCGTCCGTCTCAGCTTAGTCTCTCTTCATTCGTTCGCTAACCCCTAATATCCGTCTCCTGTACCAACTCTCTCTCATTTTGCCCCTGCCATTACGTCATCCCTTTACATTCACCTTTCTGTTGGCCTCTTCTTCTCCTACTAACTGACCTCCTCGATGACGACCCGGCACTTACCTGAACCACGGAACTGAACACTCCTACGTGAAGATGTCAGGCGTGGTGACCCTAACCGCTCAGAAGCCGGTCACCAAGCTTGCTGGATCTGTCATCCCGACCTGCCAACCACGCCACGTGTAAGATCTGGTCCGGGTTTTCCCAAGGGGTGGCGGGGAAGGTGTATCCCACCCACCAAGTGATAGTGGCTGGGGCCAATCAAAGGCGCCCAGTAGTTCCGTTCCATTGTTGGGATCAGTGTTGCCCGTCACAGACAAGAGTAGCGAAATGTGTAGCCACTCCCGGGCAGCTACACATTAAAAAAGAGGTCCCGCGCCCCATGTGTCTTCTCAGGTGACCTTCCAACCCTCTTCTACCGGAAATCAGGCTTACTTCTCTCCTAGGCATAAGGGTGCGGTGAACTTCCCCTCAGCAACTTCTCTGGAGGCGCCCTTGGGCGACTCGATCTCATTTCCAGCGGCAGTCCCTCCTTTACTTTCACAGGAGACTGCCTGCTCTCAAGCGGCCCAAAATTGACCGCTGCCTGTGGGAGCAGCTCGATCTGGCCAACTCCGTTAGAGGGGTAAGGGATAGCAGCACCAGTCGGTCCGATCTCCCAACGTCCTGCAGTTATGTATTCTCAGTCTACAGGGGACCAGCGTGCCTGCGCCCCTCACTTGCCCGATGGATGCCGGTTCGCCGGCTATAGATAAGACAAAAGGTACCTCGAATGTGACCTGTCATGTCTTGGGGGAGGGAGGGTCACATGGACGCCCCCATCCCCCACGAGATGGACATGGTCCCGGAGGTGACCCAGCCATGGACGACAGTATCTTCCATGGGGTCGAATACGGGCACAGTTCGAATCACCGAACCTGAGCCCGCCCTTGTGCAAGCTTCTTCTCTATCATCTCGGGCCCCCGAGGATTCACAAGGAAAGGAGGGACCTCCTACCCTGGCTGGTGCCCCTTTGACAGCAAAGACCTACTCCATTTCAGAGAAGGATTTTACTGAGGTCGGTCCATCCTGCCTAAGGGCTCCTTCCGGTTGTGGAGAAAAGCGGGTTCATTCCCCACCCACCTCTCCTAAACGAAAAGAAATAGGAGCTCCAGGGATAGACGAGTCCGATACCGCCTGGGCAAGTGACCCAGCCAGGATCGGCTCATCCGGCCCCAATGCTCACCCAATTGGGGGAGGCCAGACCAATATCAAATTCACAAGTGCGTTGAGCGGAGCCTCGATTATATTGGGGTCCGTCATTGAGAGACTACCTGACGTTTTCGAGTCCGCTTTCTGGTCATTCGCTTCAGTTATGACAGTCATGTTGGCCAAGGGCAATATGCTCCATCAGATGAAAGCACTAAGTAGCCTGATTGGACGGGAGCCTTCTGGCGAATGCGTCGGATCAGTCCTAGGCGGCCATGATTAGTCCCCTTCGGACACTTGATTGCACGCCAGTGAGTGTGACACCGCACTCTACTATGAATTCGTGAAAGGAGTGGCTTATGCGAAGGAACTCATTGACTATTCCATAGATGACATCACCTTATAGCTGGTCGACCATGGAGTGGTCAAGGTTGAACTTGTGATGACGATGAGAAAACAGAGAGAAGCCTCGAGACCCACTCCTACAATCTTTGTCACGTTCGACTGTGACAGGTTCCCTGAGTCGATGCGTGTCGGTTGGTATCGCTACCACGTGAAGGCATTCGTGCCACTGCCGCTGAAGTGCTACTACTACGGAGAGCCACACCCCTATTCATGGAACCAATATGGTGCGTATCTCTGGAGAAGGAAATCCTAGCCGTTCATGCTACTGATCGTGTCCTATTTTGCGAGGTTAAGGACTTGGTCCTGGAGCATCCTGCGCTGCCTGGGACGTTTATGTTTCAATCTTTAAAAAAGAGACCCACTACTCCTGGCCTCTCAGGGCCTACGAGCTCTACCCAACCCGGGCACTCTCCTAGTAGAGCTGGCGGTAGAAAGGGTTCACACCCAGCCTCGGCAAAAACCAGCTCCCCCCCCCCACTTCTCCACCAACGTGGCTATTTCCCTTAAGGCGAAACGTCCGCTCGTCTCCAGGAAGTCGTTAGACTCACATGAGGCAACACCAATGAAGTTGATCGTGAAGCCATCTTCCGGGGTTCCTACAGCTTGTCCCCGAAAGTAAGACACAAAGGTGCTTCGGCTCCTAAGCCCCTACCCAGGGATAGGCTGGGTGGCTCGAAGACGGTGGATCCTTCAAGGAAGGGACGCCCGCTTCCGAAGCCGGCGTAACCAACTACCCCCGATAATCCCTGGGAGGTGTCAGCGCTTTGATCTGCTAACAGTGCCAGGAGCTCTGCCTCGGGGAAGCGTACGGCAATTCTCGTGAGGGTCTTCTCTTTTAAGAGCGCCCCGGTATCTCATCTAAGCTACGCCTGGAGAGCATATTACTTCAATGGAATTACCGCGGACTCCGAGCCAACTGGGAGGAGCTGCATAAGCTAAATACCTCCCTTTTTTCCTTAGCTAACTTTTTGCAGGGGACCATACTGGGCGCGTGCTCCTTGCTTACCCTCCAGGGATCTAAAGGTTTTGCGACCCCACTACAAAGAGCTGGAAACCGTGTACGAGGATGCGCCATTGCCGTGGTATGACATTACATTATATCAATACCATATTATATCTAAGACGGAGGGACCAATAACTTAAAGGCGATCCGACAAGGGACGGAACGCCACGAGTTTCAACGCGCGGAAGAGCGAGAAAGAGTGCAACGAGGTCAGGCTAAATTTGGGCAATGGCAAAACTCAAGGTTATTTAAAGAGGCATGTACAGAAATATAATTTTATTTACATAAAATAGGAGAATAAATAGGCAAAATTAAATTGGTAAATGAGGGGGAAATTGCAGAGTTATGCGTCAGACTCTGAAGTTAAAAATTAATGTATTACAGAAGGAGACTATTCAAATGGGGAGGATTAACTCAATTGGGTTGCTTAAGGGGAAGAGGGGTTGGCTTACGGAGGATTCCATGTGAAACGTCAGGGTAAGGCTTTACGGATGTCTTCTGCAGGCAATAAACGTGAGGGGAGGCGAGGGAGCTCGGAGCTTCTGAGCGGGAAGTTAACGTGATGACGGTTCTCCAAAAAGGAGAAGGGGAGCGGTAACGTCCGGTCCAGAGGAGAGTATTTCGGCCACCTGATAACGAGGGGCGAACGAGGAGGGCTTCGACAGGAGTTGATGAGTGGAGTCGGAAAAATCGCTCGGTAGCGATCGTCAAATGGAATTACCTCACTAGCTGGGGCTAATTCCAACACACAAAAGTTCAGCCGTCACTTTGCTTTGTTGTTAGCACCTGACTTGGAACTAGGGGAATCTTCTTGGGTCCGGGCGAGACTCCTCAACTCTGTGTCTCCCGCATGGAAGACGAGCCCTATATATATCCGAGGCTCCCCCCGCGGGGGTGGGGGAAACAGTGCTACTCTCAAATGGCCTCGAATCTTCACGCTGAGGCGATTCTAACCCTTGTAAAGGTGGTCCGTGGTGGACGCGGTTCGAGGCTATCGCTTGTGGATGGGGGAGGGGAGGCTTACCAATTTAAGCCTAACTAAATTCTAGAATCTTCTCCAGCGCAAGGACTCCACTTCCGTGCTGGAAAAGAAATTCCACGTGGAATTCCCCCACACATCTCCCATCCGAAAGATGATGCTTTACAGAGCAGTTGCGTTGGAAAGGATCATCCTACCCGTCGAACTAGAATTATCAAGGGTCTAAGGAAATTCTAACCTGCTAGGACAGGTGTACACACACACAAAAAACGTTAATCTGAGCTCAGCAGGGAATTTACGGACATAAGCCTTAAACGGGTCAATTCTAGAGACAATTTAACTAGTACAAATTTAAACAAAAAAAATCACAGAACATTGGCGACATTTCAGTGGAACCAAAAAAAAGGATGCAATTAAATGGAGGCATGAATATGGGACTAATGACTATACAACTTAGTCGACCCCCCCTAAAAAAAATCTTAATTAAGAACATTAATAGATAATATATACAATTCACGTGGAAAACCTTCACTCCCGCCGAAGTATGGATGAGGAAATCCACGGGTCATCTAGCCTCGAGGACGGGGTAGGGTCCCTTCCACTGGCTAAGGAATTTGTTGCTTTTCCTGGAGAGGAGCACCAGCACCTCCGCGCCAGGCTTGAATTTTCGTTCTCGTGACTTAAGGTTAAAGTAGGTCTTATACCTCGCAGTAGGTCTTTCTTCACGAGATACGACACTCGTTCGTTACCCCGGGTGGAATCACGCTCGAGGGTTTTAGTTTTCTCCAAAAGAGGGAGGAGAGTTGCGCACTCCTTCTGGGCGCGGGAAAACTTGTCGTTCCGGAGGGCTTGGAACTCCAGGTCGATAGGGGTTTCCAGGGGAACGGGTGCATGGGATTCCAAGGCTGCCTGTGTACGGGTAATCACGGGCTGGGCCACGGGATGGTCGTGGATTACGAGGTTCTGACCGAATAAAACGGAGCAGAACTGGATTGGGGCCGCTACCATTTCGGCCCAACCGGACATATAGTCGCACTCGATATAACAACGAATTACTGGGAAACGACTGGCCGAGCCAAGGTAGTCGTGGACCACCGCAAATTTCTTGTGGTCGGGGCCAACAGGGGGAAGTAGGTCCTCAGATACTATGATACAGGTGCACCCGGTGACACGGACGAGGGTGGATACTCGGCTACCGTACACATTCCGTTCCCGAACTTCAATCCACCAGGGTTGTTCTCATTAAATAGAAAGTTTACCTGAAGGACCGGGTCTTTGGCGGGCGAGGGTTGATCGGGGGTCTCCTGAGGCGACGGAGGAGGATCAGGGGCGGCCCAGATTTGGTGTACTTGGTGGGACTGAGAGTTTGCGAATCGGGAATTTTGAGGACAGTTCGTGCGGTAATGGCCGGGAACTCCGCAGGTGTAGCAGACGATTCGTTTTTTTTGGTACGGCACAACCAGAAGAGAAGAAACGAAGGGCCTAACGTCTCGGTGTTCAGATGGATGGAAGTTTCTTAGCTTCGAAAGACTAGGAAATTTAGGTGGTAAATCTTGGAACCAATTTAGGAGGGGTCTTAGGACCATAAAATTTAGTTTTGGGGGGTGATTGGGGAGCCTTTTTAACATCCTTAGGGTGTAAATTGTGACTACCCACGTAGACATCGGCCTCTTCTAAGCACTCCTTGAAAGTGGCCCAACGTTTATCTTTAATGAAGGCGCGAATTTCGGGAGCCACAGCAGCTAAAAGCTGATCCCTAGGGAAGAAGTGCAGAAGGGACTCGTAGACCTGGGGAATCTTGCCCGCGTCCAGCCAACACTGAAGGTATCTTTGGAGGATGTACCCGTGTTGTCGAAATGTTTGGGCAGGGCGAATCCTTTCCTGGCGGAATCGGGAGCGGTAGAATTCGCAATTTATATGAACAACGGCTAGCAATTCGGACTTTAACGTGGAATAGTTCAAAGTTGCTTCCGGGGGAAGGAAGACGAAGATATCCCTTAACTGGGCATTTCGGAGGGACAGTAAGCGAGCGACGCCATCATTTTCGAGATCCCATCTATTGATCTGGAATATTCTCTCAAAATGGGTAAAAAATGACCCAAAGTCCTCTCCATCATTAAAAGCGGGAAGGTGGACTGAAGGAGTTTGGGGAATTTCAGCCCGGGAACCGATGGACTGAGAATCAATTTGATTTCTGTTCATTTCCAGCTCATGCTGCCTAAATTGTTCACGTTCTTCCATCTCCATTTTGTTCTTCTCCATCTCCATTTTGTTCTAGTCCATCTCCATTTTGTTCTTCTCCATCTCCATCTCCATTTTGTTCTTCTCCTTCTCCATCTCCATCTTCAGTTTGTTCTCCATCTCCGTTTTCAGTTTGTTCTCCTCCATCTCCATTTTCAGTTTGTTCTTCTCCATCTCCATTTCCCTTCGCTCTGCCCGTTCGTTCCTCTCTTCTTCCTGTACGTAATTTAACAGGTCTTTGCCCAAAAGACCTAACATATCACCCTGACTCTTGAATTTTTCGAAGGATGAAATTGTTACGCAGTTAACTGAGGGAACACTGACACGCGAACGAGCTAGGACACTACCCACGCGAAACGAATACTTGAATATTCGTGAAGGCCTTGTTTACAAAAAAAATTATGATACAGCTACCTACCTCTGCTGTTTCTAAGCGGAAAAAAATTAAAATGGTCCTACCGGAATTAGGACACCGAAGACCTTAACTCTTTTGGATTACTAACCAGGAGATTCTCCAAAATTCAAAGAAAATGCAAAAAAATAATTACCTGGGGTCCAACACAAATTCTAAATAGGTAACGTTCCACTGCTCTTCAATTAACTTGAACTTGCCTTCTGCTAGTATGATACAAAAATTAAAAAAAGGGATAGACATGAATAACAAGGAAACTTCTAATGTCGAAATTAAAATGACACGGGTTCGTAAAAAACCCAAACACACTTGACACCAGAACTATATAATATGTATATTAATAAATATATATGTCGGGGTATGACATTACATTATATCAATACCATATTATATTTATGGGGGAGGGACCAATAAATTAAAGGCGATCCGACAAGGGACGGAACGCCGCGAGTTTCGCCACGCGGAACAGCGAGAAAGAGTGCAACGAGGTTAGGCAAAATTTGGGCAATGGCAAAGCTCAAGGTTATTTAAAGAGGCATGTACAGAAATATAATTTTATTTACATAAAATAGGAGAATAAATAGGCAAAATTAAATTGGTAAATGAGGGGGAAATTGCAGAGTTATGCGTCAGAATCTGAAGTTAAAAATTAATGTATTACAGAAGGAAGCTATTCAAATGGGGAGGATTAACTTAATTGGGTTGCTTAAGGGAGAGAGGGGTTGGCTTACGGAGGATTCCGGGTGAGACGTCAGGGTAAGGTTTCACGGATGTCTTCTGCAGGCAATAAACGTGAGGGGAGGCGAGGGAGCTCGGAGCTTCTGAGCGGGAAGTTAACGTGATGACGGTTCTCCAAAAAGGAGGAGGGGAGCGATAACGTCCGGTCCAGAGGAGAGTATTTCGGCCACCTGATAACGAAGGGCGAACGAGGAGGGCTTCGACAGGAGTTGATGAGTGGAGTCGGAAAAATCGCTCGGTGGCGATCGTCAAATGGTATTACCTCACTAGCTGGGGCTAATTCCAACACACAAAAGTTCAGCCGTCACTTTGCTTTGTTGTTAGCATCTGACTTGGAACTAGGGGAATCTTCTTGGGTCCGGGCGAGACTCCTCAACTCTGTGTCTCCCGCATGGAAGACGAGCCCTATATATATCCGAGGCTCCCCCCGCAGGGGTGGGGGAAACAGCGCTACTCTCGAATGGCCTCGAATCTTCACGCCGAGGCGATTCTAACCCTTGTAAAGGTGGTCCGTGGTCGACGCGGTTCAAGGCTATCGCTTGTGGATGGGGGGAGAGGAGGCTTACCAATTTAAGCCTAACTAAATTCTAGAATCTTCTCCAGCGCAAGGACTCCACTTCCGTGCTGGAAAAGAAATTCCACGTGGAATTCCCCCACAGCCATTTACACCTGGTATGATGGCTCAGTTCTTCCTTTTGCCTTTAATAACTTCTTTCAATCAGTAGTAGTGCAGCTGCATCTGGATAAGAGATATACTGTTATTTCTGCGTACATTCCACTTTCAGCCGCCTTCAACGCAGGATACTTCCGCCACATCGTGGCACGGTTGCAGAGGCCCATTCTCACTCCCAGTGGTCAGGTCCATGCCGACCTGATTGACGAGCTGGAGCTAAGTGTCCTAAATGTGGCTTAGTTTACACATCACTGCCCGAAAAAACGCTTCATTTTCATGTCCTGAACTATCCTTGTGTTATAGGGATGCACAGCCTGATTTTAGAACCGCTGGAATTTATGGCCCGCATTTCAGGAAATGTCTGATTTATCTGTCCCAGTCGAAGAGTTTAGGTCGATGGATGAGGTCGCTGAGTTCTTCTCTTGCCAACTAATCGCCGTGGGCCTAACTGCTATTCCTAGAACGTCTGGTCATTTTACACGCCGTCTTCTTCCATGGTGCTCACCCGATAGTGAAACGGCCCTCAAACAGAAGCGCTATGCCAATATGTGCTATAAAATTTGCGCAAACGATTTGACTGTCGGTGAATTTCGAACTAGGGCTAGGTTCTGGTATGTTTCGAAGCATGCACACCGCTGTTCCTGGCGGGCATACGTGTCTTCACTTAACGGGGAGCCCTCTCTAGCAGAGATGTGGAAGAAAGTCAATATGATCCGAAGCAAGTCTCCGCAGGACCGCTCTCCCGTTCCCCAGGAGAATGTAACTGCAATTCCGACTCTGCGTCCTTGACGGAGTCCTTCGCGACCGCTTTCTCTGCATTCTCTTACCGGGATTCTGCTCCGCCAACATTCAGTTCGGGTAATGATGCCGCCGAAGGACGCTAACTGGACTTTACCTTTAGAAGCTGAGAACCATTCAACGACAGGTTTATATTGAGTGAGTTGCGTTCCGCTCTCACTTCGTACGCAGACACCGCTTCTGGTGCAAAAGATGTGCCATATGTCATGCTTCGACACCTGGGTGAGCAAGGCATGGCCTATCTGTTAGATTTGTTCAACATGATCTGGGTAGAGGGTATCCTCCCAGACTCTTGATGGATTGCTACTGTGCTCAGTTTTCACAAACCGGGGAGAGATCACTCTAACCCGGCCGGTTTCCGGCCAATCTCTCTAACCTCCTGCGTGTGCAAGTTGATGTAGAAATTTGTAAATGTTTGACTAGCCTCTTTTCTGAACAGCAGGGGCCATGTGTCTCGCACAGTGCGTCTTCCGCAAGCTCGACTTTCCGTGGGATGCTCTGCTCCGACTGGAAAATCCTGTCTGCGAGGCCTTCCTTCGTAGACAGAACTACGCCGCGGGTGTTTTTCGATATGGAGAAGGCCTATGATAGCGGATGCCGATACAGTATCATAGGGCCTCTCCTCAAGATGGGGGTTATGCGAAGCCTTCTAATCTTTATTTCGGAGTTTTTACGAGATTATCGATTTCGTGTACAGGGGGGGTAGGGCTCTCCAGCCCATGAAGCAGGAAGAAGGTGTCCCGCAGGAAAGTGTCCTCAGTGTCATACTCTGCCCTGAGCATCAACTGTATCATCTCGGTGCTGCCGGAAGATGTCCTAGCTACGCTCTAGGTGGACGAGTTTTCGATATCTTTTGGTGCGGCTCAGATACCAACTTTGGAACGTCGACTACAACAGGCAACGAACCACCTCTCTCTCTCTCTCTCTCTATGCCGAAGCGCACATGTTTCGGCTTTCCTTGGCCAAGACAAAGGTAGTGCACTTCTGACGCCATCCCTGGCTCCATCCCGACCCAGACCTTTTTTTATAAATAAGGCTCGTCTGGAAGTGGTGGCTTCGTACCGTTTCATTAGTCTTGTTTTTTAACAATGCCTCACCTGGGAGGCTCATATTCGTAGACTTTGGCTCTCTTGTACCCGCACCATGGATATTTTTCGTTCCGTGACGTTCATCACCTGGTGAGCCTATAGGGCTACTGGCTTAGTTTTCTATCGATCCTTTGTTCTTTCGAAGCTTGACAACGGATGCAAGTTTTATGCATCCGCAGCTGAGCGTGTCTTTCGGAAGGTGGATTCGATCCACCACACTGACCGCTTCCTGGCAACCGATGCCTTCCGCACGTCCCTTATTAACAGTCTACTTGTCGATGCTGGGGAAATACCACTCGCTCTGCATCCGCAACAATTTAGAGGGTGCCTATGCCACCGAGAGACACCACTCATATCCTTAGGCCTCGGAAACTCCTTCGAAAGCTCGGTATAGCTCTTGGGCCGGTGGACTTCCTGGATCTTTACAGTACGCCAGCCTGGAGGGCACTACCTTTGACTATTTATCGCCATGCCTCTGCTCCCAAAGCTTCTACAGCAACGGTAGTATTCCCTAGAAGCATGCCAGTGTATACGGATGGCTGGAATTCCGAGGAGGAGGAGGTCTGTTTCCGCCCCTTCCCTTATGTTTGAAGTCAGCGAGGATCTGCCAGTCGCTGCCTAAGGCTTCAAGGCCGAGCTGGTTGCAATACACCGGTGGGTACGGGAGATAACGCGTTGTGTCCGATTCAGAGATCGGATTGTGATCTACAACGACTCACAAAGCGTCCTGATTGCTCTCTGGGCATTGGACTCTCCACATCCCTTGGTTCGCGTATCCGTGACGCCACGGAATCGGCGAGCCGGATGGATGTCGAGATTATCTTCTGCTGGGTTCCTGAGCATGTAGGAATTGATGGGACTAGCGCACCATTAAGTTCGCGAGAACTATGGCTCTAGACCAGCGTTTCGCTCTTCTTCACACCGATTACATGGCAGGAATATGGGCTAATTTGCAAAGGAAACGGGATACGGTCGGGGGAACTTAAAGTTACGTGCCATTATACCGCAACTGTTCCCATGGATCTATCCATCAATGCTGCGACCGCTTCAGGTTGCTTTGTGTCGTCTCCGAATTGGACACATTCGCAGGACGCATCGTCATTTGATGGAGCGCTCGCCTGTGCTTCATTGCGACGACTGCGTTGTTCCCCAGACTGGTTAGCACATTTTTGGTGAATCTCCCATTCTAGGTGATCTTCGCGCACGTTACCTGTCCCGGTACCGGGACGAGGCGGTCGCGACCGCTTGTTCCTTGTTCTTGGGGTGGGTTCGTGTACACAAACTTGCGGACTATGACTTTGTGGAGTAGACTGGCCTTCTCCACTTTATTTGATTTTCTTTGTTGTAGGTCGCAGGTTCCTGCGCCGGGGGAGGCGGTCTTCTCCCGACGACGGAGTCCGCTTCCTTCTTGTTGCTTTTTTGATTATCTTGTTTCTTTATTTGTTGTTATTTTTTAGTTTTAGTCTTTATCTTTGTTATTTGTTTTTTTTTTGCATGTTTTTGCTTGTTTTTTTAATCTAGCCTAGTATTAGGCTGTAGCGTGATTACTGCGACTTTTGCTTTACTCTGCAGTCGCCCGATAGCTCTTAAACTAAAAATAAAATGGTTAATGTGGTGAGCCACGTCTAGTTAATGGTGGCTGGTTAGTGCGGTGAAGCACGTACAGTTAATAGTGTATCTCTCGCCTCTCCCCCCTCTCTCTCTGTATGTTCTGTCAGATTGAGTTAGGGCTCGATCAAAACTGAGGAAGCAACAAGGAGCTACAAGGATAAGAAGTACCCTAGAAGACCTTACGGTCCATTCAGAGAGGGTACCTTTGGACTAGCAGTCGAGCAGGCACAGTTCTGCTCAACGACTTAAGTTCCCAAACGGCCACTTTTCAACGCTTTGTCCAGTCTTGACTTGAACTGATCAACCGAATTGCTGCTGACAACTTCAACTGGAAGTGCGTTCCAGCTATCACAGATGCTGTATGTGAAAGATTTCCCACACAGATCGCGGTGATAACGCTTCGGTTCAAGTTTGTAGCCCTCATTTCTAGTTCTGCCCTAACTAAGTTGGAAAACCTCAGTGTAGTCTACATTGTAGAAGCCTCGAAGTATTTTAAACAGTTCGATAAGATGACCACGCAGTCTTCGGGTCTCTAACGAAAACAGATCTGATTCCCTTAATCTATCGTCGTAACTTTTGTTTCTGATAGAGGGAATCAGTTTGGTTGCCCTGGCTTGCACACGTTCCAATCTCGCGATATCCTTTCGAAACGAAGGACTCCAAAATTGCACGGCACACTCCAGGTGCGGTCGGACAAGTGAATTGTACAAACAGAGTACTATTTCCTTGTTTTGTTATCCAAACTGTCGCTTTATATAACCTAACATCCTTTGGGCCCTTTTCTCCGCCTCTATTCTCTGTTTCAAGAACTTGAGTTCACTAGTGATTGTTACACCCAAGTCCTTCTCGGTATTAGTGCGTTCGAGAATAGTACCCTTAAGGATATAACGTGATTGGGGTATCGGTGGCCGATATGCATTACTTTGCATTTGTTCACGTTAAAAGGCATTTGCCACGTGTCTGTCCACTCCCCAATCTTCAGGAGATTTTCTTTTGGGAGGGCTGTGTTTCCTTCCTTTGCAACGCTTATACCAAGATGGGTATCGTCGGCAAATTTAAAAATCTTCGTAACCATGTCACCATCCATGTCGTTAACATAGATGATGAAAGATATTAGTCCCGGGACAGAACCTTTAAGTACACCGCTGGTAACGGGCACCGACTTAGAAGCCTGTCCATTCAGCGCTACCCGTTGCCGTCTGCCGCTTAGCCAGTTCTCTATCCAACCTGCTACCTTTTCGTCTATACCCAGTGCATGCACTTTGCGGAGAAGGCGGCGGTGTGGTACCTTATCAAAGGCCTTTTGAAAGTCAAGGTACACCACATCCACCACTTTATCTCGATCATGCTCAGTGAAAAGAGCACCGACATCATGGTGAGTGACTTGTAAGGGACCACGTGGGGGTACTTAGGAGGAAATTACCTCTAATTCGACGGAACTGAGAAATCCTGTGAGTCAACTTTGCGATAAGGTTAGGCGCTTTAGCCACGTGACGGGGACGGCGACTTCCTGAATGAAAGTGCCAGAGACCCAAAGAGAGATACAGAGATAGATAAGGGGGAAGAGAATAATCATAGGAGATCTGGACAGGGAAGGGTTGGTGCCGTTTGCCCTGTTGAGGGAGAGAGAAGAACGAAGTGTAAGCGGAAAGGGGTCAAGGTACGATGGGTGCGGAGGGACTCCAGCTAGGTTTCTGTTCGCCCTAAAGTTCCCTTGAGGACTATTAAGGGGAACGTAGTGAACAACCTCGATGCCAACCGCATTTATGCTGTCATTGTGGCTTCGTTGACTTCTCCCGATAGAAACCTGCTCGCAACGTCTCGTGTGGCTCTTGTAAGCGAAAATAAAAAGAAGAGAAAACAGAAAAAGAAAGGGAATGGAAGGGAGTTGCTGCAGCAGCTACGGGTGAATTGGCGGCACTCAGAGATGAAAAGTAAGTTGGGCTCCGAGACTATCAAAGAAAAAGCAACGCATCCAAATCGATTTCGAGGAGGAAGGGTCGGTAACACTGAAACCATTCTGACCATAACTTCGGATGATCTTCGCGCTAAGACCAACTGGGGATTGCTAGTAGGGAGTGTACACCGAAAGTTTGCGGATGTGCATGCAACTAGCAAACTTCCGGGTATCACTGACATACTGGGTGTAGAAGTCTAAATACCACGTACGTTAGTGTACGCAGAAATACCCCAACACAAGCTGCATGTCCCTCCCGTATTCCAAATTCGCCTTTTGCCTCGAATCCCTCCGCCCCTTTTCGCAACAAACAGACGACCAAATTTGCGGCCGGTCTCTCAGGAAAATGTATGCCTCGAAGGACACCTGCTACCCGATGAAGGTCCGAGTTTTCGCGCCGTCGTAAACCGCGACGTGGAGCAAGGATAGCTCGAAGGTGTGAAAGATTTACTCTCTCTGGCAGCAGATGAAAAGGTCTTTCGCGCAGTGATACGGATTTTATGAGAATTCGGTGCTCTCTCCCGATTTTTGCTCATGAGGGAAATAAAAGGGAAAATTCTCCCTGGAGTCAGGCAGAAGATCTTGGACCTATGTTGTGAGGAGAGATCCTACAAAAGAAACAGTTCGCCCGTTGCAAGGAAGAAACTTCTCGGGGAATTGGTGTATTGCCGTCACGGTACTTGTTGGTGCCAAACTTCTCGCAGACGCCCCCCTCTTTCAGAGTCAGAGCTACACAGCACCTCCCTCTGTAGATTACCTTAGACGTAGCTAGGTAATCGGTTTTGGCTACCCACTCCAGGAGCCGAATAATCGGACAGTCACTTCGAGGAAGAAGTCCGATTTGAGCCACAGTTTGGCTCGCCTTCGTGATCCGGCATAGGATCATTATATCACCGGTCTAGGATTACCTTCTCATCCGGTAACCTCGGACGGCCGGACTAAGTGCGATCATCGTCACCAGAAGAAAATCTTCACCGTCATTCTCAAAAATACTTACGAACTCAAAGGTATCGTTAACGTGAATTATCCCCTCCCCTAACTTCACCAGTTTATTCGTTAACTAGAATTCCCATCTCGAGCCCATGAACTCGAGTATTAGAAGTGATTAATTCAGTGCTTAATTCAATAATATTAGTCCATTCATTCTGTCGGGTGCCATTAGGACGCAAGCATCTTAGTGAGTAATTTCCAAATATAATCCCCACGACATTATGTAGACTTATTCAGTGCAAAGATTAATTCTATTTATACCTATATACGTTGTTTCATATTTCTCATTCATGTACATTAAAGATTATTTTTGTATATGTGTGTTTAACTATTTTGGACGATCCTTTGGCAATTAATAAGCAATCCACTCGGCTTAAATCTCAATATTACACAAGTCTACCCATGACTAGCTTTTACTGAGTGAGGACACACTCAGGTGATCCTTATCCTAATTTTGATCAAAAGGGAAGCACCGGGGTTATTCTTATTTACCGGAAGTGGCTACGGTAGGTGTATTGGATACACTTCACCTCCGCTTCACCTTGGTGCAGTAATAAAATATATGTCCATGAAGTGGGACTGGGATTACCCACTCACTAAACCTCGACATATATACTCGACACTAGATAACCTATGTGCAATGATAGGCGTCAAATTCCTTGATCCGTTTGATCGGTGCTTTAGATGTGACAACTTGCATGCGGAGGATGGTGTCCATCTCACCAGCCAATATAAGAGGGTTCTGGTAGATCTTAACTAGCTGAACGCCTTTTGGTTGATGAGGGCAGCACGGGCATTACTAGTCGAATGCCTAGGAAATATAACAGGGTTAGAATCGAAAGAGGTAGGCGTCGAGGAACCCGTCATTGGCAAACCCACCGTACCTCTGATCGTTTGAATACGGAGAGCTCAGCCGCTGAGGAGGAACTGGGTTCCCATGAGAGAGGGCAGGGTTGGAGGCTAGGGAGATAAACGTCGGTGCACCCATTTCTGGCGAACACACTTTATCCCAAGCCGAAGGGTGTACGGAAACCCTCTAGTGGCGAAGAGGATCCGAGTTCCCACGGGCCAGATCTCTGCAACTCAGGTGCCGCTCGAGATGATGTGCTCGCCTCAGGGTACAACAACTAAACCATACCGCAAGGAAAAGCGCAAGGGCATGGGACGTGCGGAATAGCCCGCGTTCCCTGAAAAGCCTATTCTTTAACGCCAGGTCAATACGAAACAAGCAGAACGACCTTGTGGTTGTATTATCCGGTGACCCTCGAATAGACGTCTTTGCCAACGTAGAGACCTGACTTCGCACTGAAACTCGAGATTTTGAGGGTGAGTATATGATTTTCCGTTAAACGATAGACCCAATCGAGAAGGTGGTGGAGTATTGTTATACGTCCGTGTCGTAGAATGGACTCTCGACGATAGACCATATATAACTATTCGTTGAGGGAACTTATTTAATTATCTTAGAGTGCGTGGATGTCTGGCTGGCCGATATTATTTATCTTCGATATGCTTAAGAAGTGGGATTGAGCTCAAGGATAATAATATTGCTATCATAAATAAAATAGAGTTTTATTAATAATAACTATCAACAACACACAAAACGGAAAATATTGACATAAACAGAGAATGGAAAGGGTCGTGGGGACTCGAGCTAATCCGAGGATTAAAAGATTTAAAAAGGTAAAACAAATATAAAGTTAAAGAGATGGGATGGTTCGCTAAACCATTTAAAGCACAGGATAGAATTGACAAAAGGGTTAAATACTCAGAGGTAACGTTCGGCTTACGTAATTTATACTTGTTGCGCAGAGGAAGGCGGCGTGAAGGAATTTTCGGTCCGCTGGCGAGTTCCAGCCGAAGGGGAGGAATAAAATGATCCTGACGTGGCGTCTTGGGAATGAGAACCGTTTCTTGGCGAACGGGCTCAAACGAACAATGGCAGTTCCAACGTTGTTCTCTTTCTGAACAACAGGGGAAGGGTGAGAACCGTTTCTGGGCGAACAGCCTCAAGCGAACAATGGCTGTTCTACGTTGTTCTATTCTGAACAACAAATGGGGGAAGGAGAACCGTTTCTGGTCAACGGGCTCAAAAGAACAATGGCTGTTCTAATGTCGTACTCTTTCTGAACAACAAGGCGGAAGCCTTGTGGACTCGGCGTCACGAAGGCTCGAACCTTGGCACTCAAGGGATATTGTCCTTCTTCTGGACAAGTGATGGTGAATCTCGAGGTTGAGGTCCCTTGGCGCACAAAGTGAGAGAGGGTCGTGGTGATGTTTCGCGACGAAAATCTGGATCTCCAATCTGATCTTAGTGGTAAAGTTTCCATCTAAATAGTCGAGACACTCCCTTGGCGTGGGGGAAAATGGAGTGAGGGCTTCGAGGGAATGCACAGCTGAGCCTGAGAACAAGCCTTATCTGCCCATAAGCCTAACTCAATCTGGCAAGGTCGGCGTATGGGGGCAAACGGGGGAAGATAAACCTCCTTGTTTAAACATTGACTCAGGTGGCTGCGATAAGGCGCCAAGCTTCAAAGCGAAGATGCACGTGGGAAGTATCGTGGTTTTAAATAACATGTGATAGTGGTTGAAATTAACGCGGCCTCAACCCGTTCTATCACCCCCCTCCATTCCGGGGGAAGTTGTCACTTCGAAAAAAAAGAGAGAAGGGACAACGATAGAGCTCCGTTGTGGGGAACTTGTTTTCTTGTACCAACCGTACCTTCCTGCACCTAACTAGTATTACCTCAATACATATGATTATTTTGACCTTTTGATTACAGGGGAAAATAACCTTTAATACAACTTAATAAAAAAATAGGGGCATGGAACAATGAAATGATATAAAATTAGTACATACGGGACAAAATAATTTATACGTAATTTAATGAGTACAAATATATATACATACAAAAAATATAGACATTGAGCGTTACAAAATTCAGACATATACATTAACTAATTATATTGCAAGAGAATCTAATTTAAGTCGTACAAGACGGTATATACCTACATGGAGATACTAATCCTATGAATACAATTACTCTACGCTATTCGGTAACGCATTCCTACTGAGTTCGTCAGCGACCTGGTTATCGGAACCTTTTATATAATTTATTTTAAATTGATACTCTTGCAAGAGTAAACTCCAGCGCATGATTCGGCCGTTGGAGTGTCGCACATTCCTAATATAGGCTAACGGACGGTGGTCGGTTCCTATCTGAAATTCTTTTCCTATCAAGTACATTGATAATTGATAGAGCTTCCTTCTCTAAAGGGGCATATCTCTTTTCGCGTGGTAATAATTGACGACTAGCATATGCAACTGGATGACTCGTTCCGTCATCCTCGTATTAAAGGAGTGCACCTACCAATGCCCTCGTTGCTCGTGTCGGTCTTAATCCCAAAGTATTTTTCCGGGTTGGGCAACTTTAAAATGGGGGCAGAAATGAGCTTACTCTTGAGGTGATTAAAATGGGAAACTGCGACATCATTCCAACGTAAACTATCGGTGAAATTCATTTTTAGAAGCGAGCTGAGGGGCGCCGGAATTGCAGCGAATTTCGGAACAAGTCGCCGATAGTAAGAAGCTGATCCTAGGAACGATCTTAATTGCTTCTTAGTATTCGGGAGGGGTATGTCGGCGATTGCCTTAATTTTGTCCTCTGGGGGACCTAACTTGCTTTGTCCTATTTTGAAACTCAAGTATTTTATGGTTTCGTGGGCAAAATGGCATTTGCTGGGGCCAATGGGGAGGCCATTTTCGCGCAGTCGCTCGAAAAGAGCTAATAGGGTGGTTAAATGGTGACTCCATTCAAATAGTTCTTGTAGCTGACTCTTTTGATGTGGTGTCAGCTGCGCGTCAATATCCACATCCGAGGGTTCCAAAGACTCGCCTGGTAGGGAAGGAGGAGGGTAATCGGCATCAGGTTGGATGCACACTGTCTGGATTACATTAAGGGACTCCGCGGGGTAATCCTCTTCAAGCGCCGATGTTTCGTCCAGTGCTACGAAGGTATCTCCATGGGCGTGTTGGGGGTACTTTTTTTCTTTGGGTCCACGGACAGTCTCCGTGTCCTTGTCTTGGGCCTTATCACGTAAGGGTGTTAGTGATTCACACTCCTTTTGTGCCGTCCTAAAGTCCTGGTTAAGGGTCTCCGAGAAATCAGACGGTATCGGGATTCTGATGGGGATGGGTTCCTGGGCTTCTTTCTTAGCTCGGCCTCGAGGAAGGGTGGCCTGAGACACAGGGTCGGAACTTACTTGGGGGCTCTGTCCTATAAGTACGGAACAGAATTGTATGGGTGCTGAAATGACTTCAGCCCAGCCATCATAATATTGACACTGCAGGTAACATCTAACGACGGGGAATTGGTTCGCCCGCCCAAGGTAGTCATGTACCACCGCAAATTTTTTGTGGTTAGGGTCAACTGGGGGGAGGAGTTCGTCGGACACGATGAAACACGTACATCCTGTGTCTTTGACGAGAGTCGACACTTGGCAGCCGATCACGCTGCCCTCCTCAAATTTCAAAGTTCCCGATGAACTTTTATCAAAAATAAAATTTACCTGGTGGCCTGACGGAGGGGAAGAAGTTGCTGCTTGGGTCTGCACCACCAGAGGAGCCGGGGTGGCATTAATCTGGTGAACTTGGTGGGCTGGTCCGCTTTTGAGCCTATAATTTTTGGGGCAATTCCAGCTCATGTGGTTTTCTACACCACAGGTGAAGCATATGATTGGTCGCTTCGGGAAGAGAGATGGAGAAGAAATCTTGACGAGAGGTTTGGAGTCCCGTTGTTGGTTTGGGGGAATGAAGTTTTGGGGTTTTACGGGGCCCGGAAACTTCGTCAGCTTTCCTGAAAAGGGGCGCGAATCCTTCCTTCTTTCCTGGTTTGGGGGTTGGTGAGAAGTTCGATTCTGCTTTGGGTATAAATTATGGCTTGCGGCATAGACATTCGCTTCTTCGGTACATTCTTTAAAGGTCTGGCACCGACGATCCTTAACGAACGCGCGGATCTCCGTCGGGAGAGACGCCAAAAATTGATCTCGCAACACGAAGTCTGTTAAGGACTCTTAGTTCGGATCAACCTTTGAGGATTCTAACCAAAATTTAAAATTCCTCTGAAGAATGTATCCGAATTGACGGAACGTCTGTCCGGGTTTAATACGACCTCCTCGAAATTCTTGGCGGTAGAAATCGGAAGTCATATTATGAGCGGCCAATACCTCAGCTTTTAAGGTGCTGTAGTTAATTGTACACTCAGATGGTAAAGATATAAAAATTTCGCCCAATTTACAATTTAACAAGGGAAGTAATCTGACTACACCTTCAGCCTCCAGATCCATGTTATTGATTTCGAGGATCTTTTCGAAGTGGGCTAAAAATGCTCCGAAATCCTCTCCGTCCTTGAAATTGGGGAGCTTTAGTGGGAGATTGGGGAAGGGGGGCTTTAGAACGTGAACTGGATGACTGTATTTCTGCTTTAACACGAGCTAATTCAATCTGATGGTGAAGCTCAACTTGTCTTTTCCGTTCCTCTCTTTCTCTTTCTTCTCGTTCTTTTCTTTTCTCCTCTCGAATGTACTTAATTAATTCTTTTCCAGAAAGTCCCAAGGACTCTCCTTGTGCTTTAAAGATTTCAAACTGAGTCATCTTTGCACTTGGGGGCGCAGTAGTCAACCAACTAAAATTCCTTGCAACAAGAATTATGCCTCTATAGAATTAGCCTACCTAAATATGGGCACTCACCTATTCGTACTTGGTTTCTTGATCTAAATAACCACTGACTAAAATCACAAAAAAACACAAACAAATTATTATAACAGTTCCTTGAGCTACTCCAGCTTCTTAAGTTTCCAAAAAAGGGGGATAGCAATCGTTAAAACAAAAGGAAACTACTATACTCTATTATTATAACGAATAACACTATGCTTTACTCGACTGAGACCAGTGTTTGCAAAGATATAGCGTTAAACCTTACACACCTGATACCAAATTTAAATAGTATATATAATATATATATATATATATATATATATATATATATATATATATATATATATATATATATATATATATATATATGTCGTAGAATGGACTCTCGACGATATACCATATATAACTATTCGTTGAGGGAACTTATTTAATTATCTTAGAGTGCGTGGATGTCTGGCTGGCCGATATTATGTATCTTCGATATGCTTAAGAAGTGAGACTGAGCTCAAGGATAATAATATTGCTATCATTAATAAAATAGAGTTTTATTAATAATAACTATCGACAACACACAAAACGGAAAATATTGACATAAACAGAGAATGGAAAGGGTCGTGGGGACTCGAGCTAATCCGAGGATTAAAAGATTTAAAAAGGTAAAACAAATATAAAGTTAAAGAGATGGGATGGTTCGCTAAACCATTTAAAGCACAGGATAGAATTGACAAAAGGGTTAAATACTCAGAGGTAACGTTCGGCTTACGTAATTTATACTTGTTGTGAAGAGGAAGGCGGCGTGAAGGAATTTTCGGTCCGCTGGCGAGTTCCAGCCGAAGGGGAGGAATAAAATGATCCTGACGTGGCGTCTTGGGAATGAGAACCGTTTCTTGGCGAACGGGCTCAAACGAACAATGGCTGTTCCAACGTTGTCCTCTTTCTGAACAACAGGGGAAGGGTGAGAACCGTTTCTGGGCGAACAGCCTCAAGCGAACAATGGCTGTTCTACGTTGTTCTATTCTGAACCACAGGGGGGGGGGGGTGAGAACCATTTCTTGTCAACAGGCTCAAAAGAACAATGGCTGTTCTAATGTCGTTCTCTTTCTGAACAACAAGGGCAAAGCCTTGTGGACTCGGCGTCACGAAGGCTCGAACCTTGGCACTCAAGGGATATTGTCCTTCTTCTGGACAATTGATGGTGAATCTCGAGGTTGAGGTCCCTTGGCGCACAAGGTGAGAGAGGGTCGTGGTGATGTTTCGCGACGAAAATCTGGATCTCCAATCTGATCTTAGTGGTAAAGTTTCCATCTAAATAGTCAAGACACTCCCTTGGCGTGAGGGACAATGGAGGGGGAGCTTCAAGGGAATGCACAGCTGAGCCTGAGAACAAGCCTTATCTGCCCATAAGCTTAACTCAATCTGGCGAGGTCGGCGTATGGGGGCAAACGGGGGAAGATAAACCTCCTTGTTTAAACATTGACTCAGGTGGCTGCGATAAGGCGCCAAGCTTCAAAGCGAAGATGCACGTGGGAAGTATCGTGGTTTTAAATAACATGTGATAGTGGTTGAAATTAACGCGGCCTCAACCCGTTCTATCACAGTCCGTAACTGCTTTTCCGCGGTTGATTGCAATGTTAGAATTATCCACGATATACTAAAAGTAGACGTAAAATTTGGTAGCTTCCCACACAGATTTGTGATGATATACAGGCCGCAAAGACAGCTTGACGAAGCGGACTCAAATCTATACATTAAACTTGTCGAGTTTGTGGAAATCGCCCGATCCGAATTATGGGCGACTTTAACTGCCGTGGAGTTCATCGCGGTGATAGGTCATGCCACAGGGAGCGGAGACCACTCATCGACTTTGCTGGCAAAAACGTTTTGACACAGTGGGTCGAAGAATCGACGAGAGGTGAGAACTTGTTGTACTTGGTGTTCACCACCGATGATCACATGGTCTCTGGACTGGGTGTGAGTGAGAGTCCGGGCGGTTGCGATCACCGAATAGTCTTATTCACCATACCCGCCCCGTGCGGCAGTCCGTCTCGCGTTGCTTCTTAAAAGCCCGATTACCGCCGAGCGATCTTCAACGGTCTCCGGGATGTGATAGGTCGACTGGAACATGCGAGTAGCCAAAGAGCCTCAGCCAAATGGCTGAGATTCAAAGCCCGCGTTATGGACCAGCAGTCCATGTTCGTTCCCTATAAAAAGGTGAATGAAAAATCCGCTCAACTGAAATGGTTCATTCGCGGCATAGCCTCAGAAATTGGCAACAGAAACCAGAGCTGCGTTAATTGGAAAAGCAGTGGTAGCAACAAAAATCTTATGCAGTGCAGAAAAAATATTACAACTGTCAAAACACTGGTGCGCCAAGCTAAGCGCGACGAGGTTCTTCAGTTCCACTCCTTCTGCAAAGAAAACCCGAAGGAATTCTTCCTACATGTAAGGAGGTATAAACTCGTTCGCTATCAGATAGGCCCACTAAGAGATGAAGTTGACATGTTACAAGAGTCGAACCTGGCTATCGCTAAGGTGTTGAACGACTATTTAATCTATGCGTTTACAAGGGAAGAAGATGGTCCTACTCTGAGGCAGGGGTGTATCTCAATGAAAGCGAGAACCTAAGCGAGATAATATTAGACTATGAGGAAGTGGAGGCTAGAATAAAGAACCTTAACCCGTAAAAGTATCCCGTTCCAGAGGGCTTTCTCCATAGAATCCTTTGGGAAGTGAGTGGTGAGGTTGCGCCACAACTCAATGCGATCTTTAACGAATCACTATAAACGGTGGACGTGATTCCGATATTTAAGAAGGGAAAGAGCGAAAGCCCAGGTAACAACCGGTCTATAAGTCCGACGCCTGTTGTGGGCAAAGTGCTAGAGAGCATAATTGCAGATAAAATAGTAAAACACCTACCTAAAAATAAACAACTTGATCCTGGATTCCCAACACGGCTATCTCAGGAACCGATCGGATCTCAAAAATCTACTAAATTCTTTCATGACATTCTGGGTGAGCACGATCGTAGCCGGGCTGTGGAGATCTAATACCTGGACTTCCAAAAGGCATTTGATAAGGTGCTATTCCGCAAGTTAATGCGCAAAGTTCCCGCGGTTGGCATCCCTGGTAGGGTGGCAGACTAAATTGAGAACTGGTTGTCAGGCAAGCTACAAAGAGTGAGAATAAACGGAGTAGTCTCGAGATTGGCCCCCGTGAGTAGTGGGCTACTCGAGGGTTCTGTGGTCGGCCTTCTCTTGTTCATCATCTATATAAATGACAGAGACGATGGGTTGCTTTGCTCGATATCCAAGTTCACGGACGATACAAAATTAGGAGGGGCGGTGTGAGCTCACGCGAAGGAGTGTAAATCCTACACAACAGCCTTCGCAGGTCAGGAAAGTGGCCCGAGACTTGGCAGATGACATTCAACCTTGACGAGTAGAAGGTGATGCACATGGGACATGCCAATCCTCGACAAGGCTACTTACTCTTTGTTAGGTAAAGTTCTGGAGACTGTGTGTAAATCAGCAGCGACCTAAAGTTTTCCAGGCAATGTGCCCATAAAGAAATAGTCACAAAGACGAGTTGGGATAGATAAAGAGGAAATTTTGCTTCCGAAACAAGGAGCTTGTCCTCAACTTGTACACTTCTCTAGTCAGAGCTTACCTGTAGTATGCCGTTCAATTCTGGTCCCTTCAACTACGTAAAGGCATAGATCGACTGGGAGGGGTCCAGGACAGTGCCACAAAGTTAATTCCATCATTTAGGCATAAAGTTTATCAGCGCCGGCTTCATTAATTGGGACGTTTCTCTCTAGAACCTCGTCGATTACAAGGCCAACTAATAGAGACCTTTAAGATTATAAGGGTGTTGATAACCTGGACTACAGGAAGATGTTCACTTGAACATAAATCCGAATTCTATCCATGGATACGAGCTAGATTTGCCCCATTCCAGACTAGTATTTGCTGGAACAACTTCTCATATAAGATCATATTCCGGCGGAGGTGATGAATAGTTCGTAAATAGAACAGATGAAATCCAAACTGGAGGATGTAATCCATGAATATGTATAGAAAGTAGTGTCAAGTAGATTATAGAAGTAAGTTAGATAAGTTTCAGCTTCTCTAATAAAATTCCTGATTGTCCTTTTTCACAGCACAATCAGGCATTTTTTCTGTTTTCTGTGCCCGCAAAAGAGGGTAGGAGAGGTGGGTTGGGAGAGCCTTCATCTTTGCTATGTTTTTTCTCATGCTGTATGTTTGGACTTTCCCAAAAGAGTACCTCCACAGTATGGTCAGAAATATCCTTTGAAGTACTACTATTTCATGTGACTCATTGTGAATTCGTCTCTCTCTCTCTCTCTCTCTTTCTCTCTCTCTCTCTCTCACTCACTCGCTCGCTTTCTTTCTCGCTCTCTCTCTCTCTCTCTCTTTCTCGCTTTATCCCTCGCTCTCTCTCTCTCTCTTTCTCGCTTTATCCCTCGCTCTCTCTCGCTCTCTCACTCTCTCTTACTCTCTTTCACTCTCTCTCTCTCTCAGAGTAAGTGATATCTAGCTGTTTTCCCGTGGTTAGCATGGCTGATGTACATTACCTCTTGCCGACTAATAGCAAGTTAGGAGGTAATGTGAGCTCGCGAGAAGGAGTGAAACGCCTGAGAAATAGCCTTCTCAGGATAGGTAAGTGGTCCAAGAGGTGGCAGATGCCATTTAACCTTGACAAGTGCAAGGAAATTCACATCGGCCATGCTAACCCTCGGAAAAACTACTCTTTGCTAGGCAAACAGTTAGATACCACTGACCTTTAGAAAGATTTAGGAGTGCTAATTAGCAGTGACCTGGAGTTCTCCTAACAGTGCCTCCAGGTAGTAAAGAGGGCCCAGAGAATGCTATGGTACATAAAGAGACATTTTCGCTTCCAAAATAAACAGATTATTCTCGCCTTGTAAAACTCTCTAGTCAGGTCACACCTTGAATACGCCGTTCAATTCTAGGTCTCCAACCCTGCGGAAGGGCATTGAACAGCTGGAAAGGGTACAGGCCAGGGACACTAAATTGATCCCTTCCCTTAGACATAAAAGTTATCAGCAGCGGCTAAGAGAACTGGGGATGTTCTCCCTGGAGACGCGCCGGCTAAGAGGCCAGCTCACTGAAACTTTTAAGATCACATGAGGAGTTGAAAACGTAGACCACAGGAGGTTCTCCACGTTGTACACAAATGCTACACGTAACCAGGGTTAAAAACTGGAATTAGCGCCATTCCACACTAGCATTTGTGGGAACTTTTTTCGTATAAAATATGCGGAGCGTGGAACCGTCTACCGCCAGAAGTCGTGAACAGCTCGTCAGTCGAACAGTTCAAATAGGGTACCACCTTGGTATAGAATGTATTATCCGTATAGTTTAAAATAAAATAGATAGGTTTCAACTTCTCTATAAAGATTTCCTGATTGTGTTCCTTTTCCGCAGCACATTCAAGTATCGTTTCCGCTTTCTTGCCCATAAAAGCAAGTGGGCGGGGAGAGCCTTCTAATCTGCTATGCTTTTTTTCTCTCATACTATAGGTTAGAACCTTCCCAAAATAGTACCTCTACGGTATGGTCAGCAATGTCCTTTGAGATAATACTTTTCATTGTGACACACGCACTCTCTCTCTCTCTTTCTTTCTATTTCTCTATCTATCTATCTATCCCGACAGTGATAGATGATGGACGGTGCGACTCGGTGTCCATGTGGAGGCGGGGCATAAATGAGGCTTGGCTGCAAGCACCCACAGCCCAACTCCAACGTGGAATAGTTCACAACTCACAAACGATCCGATCAGTCCCCAAGTGGGGTGCTGAATGAGTGCTTTAATATCCCTGTGTGGTGGTGGTGCATTTGATAATGAAGAGAACCTCTTCTTTGATTGAGTGGTGACGGCCCGTTGGTTTCCGCCACGAGATCTTCATTTCAGTGGTCGGAGAACTCCCCTCCGAGGCAGAGGATTCCGCCCTCGTCTTGTTCGTTTTTGTTTTGCGATCACGTCGACCATGGCAACCAAACGGAGCTGAAAGGTCCAATGCGCCCCTTCATCCCACCCAGACACAAACCGTTCATACCTCAAGGATATTTTTTTATTTACTAGTGTCATCACACACCGTCCATTCATTTCAGTTCAACTTAACTGACCCCCTGGTTTATCCAAATACGGGGGTCGGCGTGTGATGTCGAAGGGAGTTGCTCATCACTCTGGGGTCCATTGTTCGTTCTGTTCCCTGGATTGCCCCCTCTCTTAGGGCTTGAAATGTAATAAGGGCCATGCAGACTTACAAGGCCATTTGCGGGATTGGATGTTAAGGCGTTGCAATCTGCGTTTATACGAACGCTTTTAAGCGCTGAACCATAAGAGATGTCCATCAAACCATGGAGGAGGACCACCGACCCATAAAATAAAAGAAGGACCAAATCCTGAAACGCCTCTCATTTCCAACTTCAGATGCCATGGCTGGGCCCTTTAAAGGCATCAAAAAGTGCCCCTCCCCCATACATTGACCAGGGACCTTCGAAGGGTGCATAAGTCTTTTCAACATAAATAACTCTGTGTAAAAAATCATATTTGATAAAATAGAAATCTCGATTCAATTGAAATTTCGAGTGAAAAAGAAAATGTTCAGACAAAAGTCTAAAAATACGAGGGGTGGTCAATAAGTTTTGCGAATTGGTAGGGCAAAACAGAGGAAGGTGGGTGACTGTTTGTGGGGGTGTTACGACAAGTTATGACAAGTCAGGACCTGCAGCCGCACGCTCCTGCCTCGTCTATTTAAGAAGCAGTAGCTGATCGCAGATCGTCAGTCACAAATCTTTCAACAATGGAAAAGGTTGAGCACCGCGCAGTGATCAAATTTATGACCAAGGAAGGCAAGAATGCAAAAGAGATCCATGAACGCGTGGTTGCAGTGCATACCAACCCCACCCCTTCCTATGCAACATTGCTCGCTGGAATAGGGAGTTCCGCTATGGTTGTGAGTCCCTTGAAGATGACTCCCGTCCAGGACGCCCGTCAGACGTGACCAACGAGGACAATGTGGCCTGTGTGGAGAGGATGATCCTCGAAAATCGACGGGTGAAGGTCGAAGAAATCGAGCGAGAACTTGGAATATCACATGGAAGTGTTATCAACATCATCCACGACAATTTGGCCATGACCAAGGTCTCTGCCCGTTAGGTCCCTAGAAACATCTCGCCCCATGATCGACTTCAACGTCGTCAAAGTCCACAAGGCCAGAGTTTCACAAGCCACCCTGCGCGAGTGCGGATTCGAGGAGCTCAACCATCCCCCCTACAGTCCAGATCTGGCCCCTAGCGACTACTTTTTATTCCGCCAGCTCAAGGCTGCACTGCGTGGATGCCGGTTTGGGGAAGATGAAGATGTCCAGCTCGCCGTCCAGGAGTGGATTGAACAGCAGTCGGGAGATTTCTGGTTTTCGGGAATTCGAAGCCTCAAGGACAAGTGGCGCAAGTGCATTGAAGTCGAGGGTAGTTATATTGAAAAATAATAAAACACTTTTCCTCATATCTCGTTTCCTTATATCCGAATTGCAAAACTTATTGACCACCCCTCGTATGTTGCTTTCAAGTCCTCCTCGATGCTTTTTTCCTCAAGTCAGTTCAATAAGTACTCTAGTTTATGTGCTCGGGGTAAGAACTGGGCCTTGTAGGTCCTTCTCCGAATTTAAATTGCCCAGGTTCTTTAATTATTAAAGGAAGTTTGAGTCCCCTAAAATCAGATTCACTTCTACAAGTGAATCTGGCTTAGAGGAGTGATCAACAGCGGCATTTTAAAATTTCAGCAAAGTTTTAACAAAATTGTTGGAAAAAAAAGACAAAAAAAATGTGAAGGGTTCATATCTTGGTTGTTTCTGTTCGAGAAATCAGACAAGCGTGACCCAGTGTCGTAGCCCACTCAATTTTCCACTTTCACTCTATCTTTTGATCAATTAGTCTATGAACATATCTGCGTAGGAGCGAGGTCTAAATGTATCGAGTTCCCTGGGCGCACCGTGACCAAAAAAATATCTCCTTGTATAAAACCAACATTGGGACAGAAGGACCGACGATCCACAAAAAAAATCCCAACTCTGACGTGGTCAATCCTCATGAAGGGGGCCGATTTCCATGACTCCGATCCCTTTGAAACTCGCTCTTTCCCATGATTCTTTAAGTCCCATTTTCCAGCAAACATACCCTATGCCACTGACTCTTCACCGGGTCAATGGAGATTTATGGCTGCAATTCCACTTTGCTTGCCTCCTTTACCCTCAATAGTTCGGTTGCGAACTTTATGATTACGTCTAACGTCTTGAAAAAGTTGGAAGAAAAAGGTATACAGTAAGAGTAGAGTGGATAGTAGGTGTTTAGGTAAAGTGGTGAAAGGGAATGAGTTGAGTGTTGGTTTTTGGTTGCTGGGTAACCAGCCATCTCTTGGGTTCACATTTTATGCTTTTCCTTTTTACTCGTTATGTGGAGTCTCTCACGCCTCTATTATTCTTTGGTGTTTATCCTATGTGCTCTTGTTTTTTGTTTTATCTTTTTCCTTTGCTATTTTATTGTAATCCTTACGTTAAGGTGTACATTGGTGTGGGGTTCACTCTTGTTATTGGTCTTTCACTTCTAAAATTCCCCCTGTTGTTTTCCCGATAATCTATGGAAATATCCAATGTCCTCTTCTCTTTTTTGCTGAGTATCGTATCTAATTTCTCCCCTATTTTACTGGCCCTCCTGGTGAAGATCCCTTCGCATCTGTCTTGTAGTAGTTATTAACAAGACTCCGCTTCTCTGGACTCTTTGTAGTTTTATGGCGTTGTTTTTATGGAGCCTGTTTAATGGAATAGCCGGATATAGAAGACTCGAACGGCATAGAGCGTTGTATATTTTGATCTTGCTGTGTGTGCCCAAGTCTTTAAGTTGATACATCTTTACCAGGTTGACTTTGGCTAGGTTTAATCTTTCGATCAGTTGTTTCTTGCAGCCATTCCTGGTAATTCTCAGTAAGAGAACTTTGCCCTCTCTTTGATATCCATCTATTAGCACTCTTGAGGTTTTTAGCCTCCTGATAGAGATTATCACAAACGTTTCAGCGTTCGTGTGGATTTTCAATTTCCGCTGCTGATAGTCTTGTTCGAGCATGTCCGTATAGAGTGTTGGTGATAATTGTAATGTCATCTGCGAATTGAGTATATCTTGTTCATTCAAAGATTGGCTTCGGTAGGTTTCTGGTATAAATAATGCTGTACATTGCATGACTCAAACATCCGCCTTGAGAGACTCCTTGCTGAATTTCAAAGCTTGCTCTTTGATGTTCCTCTATGGAAATGTATGCTGTAGAGTCCGCAATGTAGTCGCATAAGCACTTGGTCAGAACAGAAGGGAGTTCGAGCCTTTTAATTTTATATTTCAGTCCTACCCTCCAAACTTTATCGAACGCCTCTGGACATCCCAAAGAACCAGATCCGTATAATTCTTCTCGTGTTTGGCTTTTGCTCAGGTCTCGACGAGTATAGCTAGTGCCGTCTCCGTGCCTCTATTCTTTCTAACTCCATGTTAGTGCTGTGGAATTAGTGTTTTCTTCTAAATGTTGATTAAGACTTCTGTTGATCATCCTTTCCGGGAGCTTGGCTATTGCTTCCAATAATGCTGTAGGCCTGAAGTTTCCAGGATGGTTTGGGGGCTTTCCCAGCTTAGGTATTATTTTGCCTTTTTTTGGGCATCCAGGAAATGACCAGTGCTAATTTTTGCGTTGTATAGGTAGGTTAATTTGTTGAGAAATTCATCCGATGCTCTTAGTAGGTTTTCTCGCGATATACCGGAACTGACGAGTGCTGTTTGTCTAGTTGTGTCCAGGGGGGAGAGGTGTGTGTAGGGGAGGATACCCTCCTTTCAAGCCGGGAAGGCATTGGAAGTATTTCCAATCGGCCTGCCCATGCTCGCTACTGCCACTGTTGGGACCAACCGAAACAGGAGGAATCTCCGATCAGTCAGTCGTTACCCTTCAATGACAAACGGTTATGTATTAGGGCGCGCTGAAGTGCACCAGAGTGCCGCGGAGGGGGTAGTCCCTCCCAAGGGTCGATGTGGATAAAATCCTAGAGTTCCTGTGAGGAAATGCATCTCGCGCAAAAGGGCACCCTGTGGAAATAGGGGGTGTGACACTTCCTGTGCGCAGCGAGGGTTCCAATGCCCTAGAACCAGACGCACAAGCCAATCACGGTTTTGGGTGCCTCTTCTCCTTGGCCTTGCCTGCTTTAGCGGGGCGTAGATTCCGAAACGAAGAGAGCGGGACCCCATCGATATGATCACGAACCAATTGTGGAGCCTGAGCCTTTTTGTAAGGAGGGGAAAAGGACATGACAGACATAAGACCAGGACAGAAACGGAACAGAAACAGACTATACAATTCTGGGGAAGAAAGGTTCTATCCCGAGTCTGTTCACCTCATGATCGCCCAGAAAAGTACCCTCCCTCTTTGTACGAATTTGTTCCTGGAGGTTTGCCCCCCCTCCCCCCCCCCGCTGTTAAGATTTGATAATGCTTACGGTGTCAATCCTCTTATGTTTATTTTCTTGTTCTCTTTGTTCTTCCCTGGTTCTTTCCCACACCAATTGAGACACGACCAATGGTCAAATCTCCCCCACACACCCCCATTCCGGCCGGGTGTTTATCCTCCTGAAAGCCGATTTCAATCCCCGCTTCGAATTCCACACCTGGTGGCACCTGGTCTGCCCTTGTTTGGCTTTCTCCTGCTTCCCTAGGGGTCCCCCATGCTCTCTCCCTCGTACCCATGGACCCCCGTGGGTCCATGGAGCCAGAAGGGTCCATCTGCAGCCATTTTCACTCATCGCCACCTGCACCCGTCCACGTAATGAGCACCTGCATATGCGGCGCCCGCCCCTCGCCGCCGAGGGCCCTTCCTGATTGCAGGTTCGCGCCTTCTGATAACAGGTTAGCCCTAATGGCAAGACCGCATAATCACAGGCCGCAGCCGCCCGCACCCATGGATCGGACAGGCTCGGGGGGATGGGAGTACCTGATAACAGTCAACAAATACGTTATTATTATTATTACTAGTGTATCTGTGCCATCACAAATGATGGTATTATTTTTAAGTTAGAGCTATATTTCATTCGTTAAAACTGTTTTTAAATAAAAAAACCCTGCCACTTTCTATCTATAATAAATCAATCGACATATGTTTATCTATTTCAGTGTCTTTATCATATTTGTTTTGCCCAACTCATTATTAATCCCAATATTCTATAAGACAAATTCTATCTGTATTGTTACACACACACACACACACACACATATATATATATATATATATATATATATATATATATATATATATATATATATATATATATATATATATATATGAATGTAATGTCCCGCAGGAAAAAATGAAAAGGTGTTTCCAAGTACTTTCGAACTTTATTAAGTTGATAAGGAACTTAATAAAGTTCGAAAGTACTTGGAAACACTTTTTCATTTTTCCCTGCGGGACATTGCATTCATTTGCTACCCTCACGTGATACTTTGTTAGTTTTTCATTTCATATATATATATATATATATATATATATATATATATATATATATATATATATATATATTATTGTTTTGTCAACGCATGTTCTCAAACTGACGTCCATTCTGGTCCAGACACTGCTGACAACGCGAAGCAATGGAATTGCAAACATCACGAAGCAATTCGTTTGGTATTTGCGTGCATTCACGTTTAATGGCTGCTTTCAATTCAGTGACTGTTTCAGGTTTCATAGCGTAGACTTTGTCTAGTGATGTGAGGTCTGGTGAACGCGGAGGGTATTCAACGAAACCCCTCCGTTCATCGTCCAATCCACCTGTTTGGCAAGTTCTCATCAAGGAAGGATCTGACATCGTGATGGCAGTGTGGGGGTGCGCAATCTTGCTGAAAATAAAACTCATCATCTTCAAAGTTATCTCTAATACTTGGCATGACAGACTGTTGTAGCAAGTTCAAGTAAACGGGACCAGTCACAGTAGCATCAAAAAATAATGGACCAATTAATCCTCTTGATGATAAGCCACACCACACTGTAACTCCTGGTAAATTAACATGGTGTTCGATCACAACATGCGGATTCTTAGATTTCCAGCAGGTGCAATTGTGGCGGTTAATTGAACCATTTAATTTGAATGTGGCCTCATCACTCCACACAAACTTTGTTTGAAAGTGTGCAATAGTGCACTCTTCGGTCTGAATCATCGTCATTAAGAGCATGGACTAATCTTAGAATGTAACTTTTCCATTGACAACGCTTCATAATGCGATGGACAGAAGATTTTGAAATGCCTACCTCACGACTGGCTTGCCGCACAGATTTTCTTGGACTTCGGTGATACGTTTCCGACACTCTTTCTTGCTTTGTAGGGGGTGATGATGTTCGTGGTTTTCCGGAACGCTTCTCTTAGACGTTCTGAACAGTTCCATCAATTTCAAACTTATCTCTGATTCGACTGATGATAAGGCGCGTTGGTGGATCTTTTTGAAACTCCCTCCTAAATTGCCTTTGTACTTCAACTACGTTTTCGCACTTCCAGTAGCATTTTAGAATGAACTTCCTATCTTCAAAGTTTAGTCTGACTGCCATCATTAATTCTGCAAAGAAAAAAAATCATTTAAATAAACACCTACTTTACAATTATTTAAAGTGTGTATACACCCGGTATATATATATATATATATATATATATATATATATATATATATATATATATATATATATATATATATATATATATATATATATATACAAATGAAAAAGCCCAACATCCCTTCTTTGAGCGACCAAAAGCTATCGGCCCGTGTGGTTGGCGCGCAAACTATCACATAAGTGGGTATTTGCGCTATTTTTTGCGGTACTGCGGTATTTTGGTTCCTAAAAAGTATATATTTTATATAAAAAATATAAAGTTACTTCACCATTTTTTAAAATTAGATAAAAAACTGCAATTATCTTATTTATTAAACAATTATCTTATATTAAATAATTTAATAATATATAGTCGTTTTTCATTATACTTATAAAAGAAAGAAAATGTTGAAGCAAATTTATTTTTTTTTATATATATAATACCAAGTCTTTGAAATATGTATAAATTACAAGTTTTTTCAAAATAAGTATTTTCGAGTGTTACCGACAAAAGAAAAAAATATAAATAAACCAGGCAAGGGCTTCGCCTACGGGGGGAGCTTGTGCTTCGCTACCAAGATTAAAATTTAAAATCTAAAAAAAAGCAGTCATGGTCAAATTCTTACCAATTTTCTAAACTTCGCCAATTATAATAATTTTAAAAAAAACCTCTAAACTAAATTTCCCTACTTTCAAAATATCAGGTTGCTAAAATATAGTTATAGAAGAAGATATATAAAAATAAATTTTCTGAACTTCATCATTTGTAATTCTTTGGGTTTTAAAAAATTCACAAAATTCGATACCTATATTTATTTCTGAACTTCACCATTTTGTTTTTTGATATTATAAAATAATTATTAGAAATAACTTTGATAAAAAAACATAAGTCATAACCAAACTAAGATGAAATTATTATTCAAATACTCAAAAAAATCCCCTTCTTAAATTATAGTGTTAGTGATGATGATGATGATACACGACGGGTATTATTATTATAGATTATTATTAATAATAATAATGTCAGTATTATTATTATTGTTGGCATCCATACCCCGTTTACCTTCGCGCTTTTGTACATTTTTCCATTTTTATATTAAGGGGCGGTTGATTCGGGAGGGTCGTTATTTATTGCCTTCCCTCCCAGCTGTAGAGACTAAAGGGCCCTTTAGTAACGGGGCGGACGATTGATCCGGGCTATCCTCAATGAGGGGGGTGGGGCAGAGGAGTTAAATCGCCGGGTTGGGTGGGTCAGGCGCCTATTAAGATGCGAACCAATAATGTTTCCTTTGTCGGGCCCCCCAATAGACTCCACCGCGAGAGGGTTGAGGGGAGAGAGGCGGTTTGGAGCAGGAAGCGGGGCCCCATCCCACCACGAATTTGGGTCCCCACTCGTGGACCCACAGGGACTGGAACGATCCTGTTGTTTGAAGGGGAAACTCCTTGTAATAGGAGTTAAATGGCACTAAGGGAAAGAGTTGGAGCTTCCCCCCCCCCCAGAAAAAATCGCCATTGTGATGGGCAATAGGTTTATGTGTGTTTCCACTTCGCATTCCCCCCACCCAGGGATTCTGTCTTCCGTTTGGGAGAGTTACGCGTCCCCCTGGACCTTAGCGCCCCGTGGTATCTACTCGCACCTGCCACCTATAATTTCACCACCTGTGCCACCTGGCCGAGATGCCCAGATGCCTGATGTCTATTTTCGATTCAATCCACTTCAATTCAATTTAATTTAATCCAATCCAATGCAATGGAATCAAATGTAATCGAATCCAATGCAACTCAATCCAGTCAAATCAAAACCAATCGAATACAATCTAATACAATCCAATCCATGTAAATCTAAGCCAATCGAATATAATCTAACCCAATCAAATCTTATCCCGCCCATCCAATACAACCCAATCCAACCAAATCCAATTCGATCTAATCCAATCCAATCCAGTTAAATACAATACGATCCAATCAACTCAAAT
Source organism: Ceratothoa steindachneri (assembly GCA_963969495.1). NCBI lineage: Eukaryota > Metazoa > Arthropoda > Malacostraca > Isopoda > Cymothoidae > Ceratothoa > Ceratothoa steindachneri. The sequence continues at coordinate 69,993,206 of OZ018319.1, forward strand.
TTAATCCAATCCAATCAAATTTAACCCAATTTATTTAAATGGCTTCATCCACCTTGCTTCACAATCTTCCAAGATTAGCCGTTGAATTACTTCTCCGCTCCCCCCCGCTCGCTTCTCGTCGCCTACAGACGCCGAGTTCGCGACTGCCATTCTTAGAGCCGGGCTCGGCTTGCCATTACATCTTGCCATTTTCCTCGCTTAAATCAACGAAGCGATAAAACCCTTGCTGCTAAAATAAAAACAACTACCAGGAATATTTTTTTGGGAAAAGTTGGGAAAGTACAAACAAGTGTAGAGTATCAACCGACCTACCAAGAGATCCATCCAGACAATGATGTGTGGTTATGGTAATCAGGGGCCAACTTCACCCTTCATCTTCATGCTTTGGGGGAGGAGCGATCCTCACCCACCTCATTCAAGTCATTGTATGCAACAGACCAATCTACTCGTAACAGCCCTAAAAAGAACCGTTTCATTTGGCAATGTTAACAATTACTCTTGCCCCCACGGGTGGGTGAAAACCCCTGTGTACTGCGACGGATGGAGTGTTAAAATAGCCAATTGAAACAGTTCTTTTTAGGGCTGTTAGATTGAAGTGTTGCTTACCGTCACTTGTTCGAAGGACGTCCCTAGGCGCGCGTTTGCCTTCTCAAAGTGGCTAATCATCACCATGGCAAGTGTATATCATTGCAAGTGAACTAATAATCGGATCTAAACCAATGGTATTCTCTTGATTGCAATTAGGCAGCGATGTCCGTCCGCTCTCATAGTGAAAGTTGGGCCCACGAGACAGATTAGATTCGGGGGAGGATCTAGGAAGAATAAAGTTGCCTTTATGACGGTATTGAATTCACACCGTTGAAAATATCCTGATCTGATGTGCTTTAGGGAATTTGCTGAATTCTGGGAAGTTTTATTAAGATCGAGCGAAGTTAGAGGTGTTATATAACCACACCGACTAGAACAAACCTAGGCAGCTAAAACAGTCAACAGCGATTCAATGAGATAAAAATAACGTAATTAAATCTTTAAAAAAATAACAACAAAATATAAGAGTTCTCTGATTAAGTTTGAGTACAGCGAAACAGTGAAGAAATAACCTTTGAAATAGGATTCTTTTCCTTCATTCATCTCCATATTAATCGGGTTCGTAAGTGATGCAACTCTTAGTATATCCTTGTTTCGGTACTGTGTATGTACCTACGAATCTTAAAATACAGATGGATGAGGCCTCTTTAATATATTGGAATATCCCAATTTTAAATTTATCGAATGGCAATTATTAATTCGATCCTGTGATTAGATGGGGAATCATAGTCGATTTACATGCAGTCTCATAGCCAGTGGCCAACTTAGTTCTACCTTGTGTACAGGGCGATGATAGTAAATTACAATTATTAACAATAGAACAGAAATTTATATAAGTACATTTGCATATTTTTCATTGAATGTGATAAAAATGAATTTCAACAAAGCAGAATGAATCCATTAGATGTCTCTCCGCCTCTAAACAACATCCTCGAAACGATCTTGGAACCAGGGGAAGGCAGGCCTTGAGGGTGTCTCCACTTCCTCCATACGCCTTGTCATCTCTCTGAAGGGACTCCACTGTGTGAGAAGCCACCTCCGTTACGCTGCAATTGACGACGGACCCAAATTTGATGAGTCCAGGATGCCTGAGGATGACAAATCTGGTACCAGTGATGAGGTACATTTAGATCCGACAATTCCTGGATCCTTATCATCGTTTTACTTATGTTTCAAATTAAGTCATTTATTTTTTAGGTACCGCTAAGTCAGTGGCGACTCGTGCAATATTTGCTTAGGCATGCAAATTAATGAAGTGCAGAGAAAATATAACGTTCCTACAAAAACTTTGCATAATTTTTTCGTATATAATTTAATAAATTAGAATAGCTTTCATATACATTTTGACACGTTTTCCCCAAAAATGATTCAATGCCATGTTTATTAATCAAAGAAAAGGTAAAACATAACAACGAGAAATAGCAGTGTGTAAATTATTTAAATCGTCATATCCACGATCAACTGAATTCCACGCAGACTTTTCATTTGAAAATAACAAACACGACTAACAGTACATTGTTTATTGGACTTATTGCCACATAACCACGGAACTTCATCATACATCTTAAGTGTTAAATTTTCTAATCTATAAAAAGTAAAATACAAATTCTAATCTGTTCAAGAGATAAATCTTTAAGCATGGGAATTTGGGGTGATATCAATAACACAAACTCAATCTGTGAGGTTTAAGGTCGGTATACATCTTCTTATTGGTAGTAGATAGTTGTATCAATATCTATAAGGTAGTAGAAAGCAGAGATTTTGTCACACTAGTTAGAATGTAAACTCAGTTGTACGACCTGGTTCAATTTTGTAGTTTTATAAAGTTTTATAATGTGTTCACAGTAAACCAAAATAACATTCCATGGAATACAAATGATAAGTGTTGTGAAGGAAGCACCTGTTTACAAATTGTAAATACTTATTTTTCATTTAATCTAAATTAAACTTCTTAGATATATTTCTCCAAATTATTGTCATTTTCTTAATCACTGACTAAAATAAATAATCTTTTCTCTCTTCGTTATTTGAAGAATTTTAAAAGAACTTGAAAAATAGAATAAAAGTCTACAGAAAATAATTACAATCTTGTCTTTTTAATATATTAATATAAATCTGGTTTGATTGATGAAAACAACGGGCATTTATAGTTTAGATCACCTAAATAAGAGAAATGGTGACAGTTGACAACCATAAGAAATAGTTAAGAAAACAACAAATGTAATGATTTTGTTTTGTTTCTGTAATATATAGATATTAGTGATTAAAATAAAAATAATTTTACTTTAAAACAATGCTAATGTAAGTAGAAAGAATAAATTTAATATTATGTGAACTAATTAAATGTATAAAAATTACCGCATGTCCGCGGATTGTATATGTAAAACGAGAGCTGGACTGCGTTTAAAGATGAATTTTTATATCAAGAAACTACCATCTGAAGACGACTCCAAGATCCCGCTGGATAAAGTATATTGAATCCAGCTCCAAGATTCCTTTTACCTTTTGAGGAAGTCTCCGATCACCAATTTACCCAGCCTACTAAGCAAGAAGAGAGCTTTCTATTTTAGAGTCGTAGCCTTGTGAATACAAGGCATTCACTGAGGAAGCAACTAGGCAGCCGCCAAACCGAATCAACAAACACAATTGGCTGCCTCAAGAGTAGTACCAAAATTCGGTGACAAATCACCCCTTGGTAATCACGCTACCCTCGAAGAGGCTTACCTCAGTTACCTTCTGACTACAACCTATATTACATCAATAATTTAAATGATAACAACACATTTATGAAATTGTTGTAGGGAGAGGTAAATATATATATTTTTAATTTTTAGTATGTTTTGCAACATTTTAGCTCATGTATTTTATCTGCAAAACTTGAAGAAGTTAAACGTTATGCCAGCGAAAGAATGTACGCAACAAACAGCCTTATTATCATCGGCAATAAAAACTACTCTTATGTACCCAGCCACAATCTTTGAAAGCTAAATGATCTTGCCTAGATTGCTGGTGTACAAAATAAACAGTCTTATTGTCTATGGCAATCAAGACCATTTTTCTATACCTAGATAGAAACTTTAAAAACTGAGATAATCCCCGCTGACTTGAAGCCAGGGTACGAGAAAATTATCCTTTGAATCTTATGAAATAATGTTTGATTTCTCTGCAGTGTCAAAGACTTACAAGTTACAACGTGATTCTATGAAAACAAGGCATGCAGTGAATGCCTTGCATTCATGGAGGAATCGCCACTGCGCTAAGTGACCCGCCAGCTTAGGCTCGTGAGAGTTCGTTTTTTTCAGCACTAATCTGGCGTCTGCCCAAGAAGACATAAGTCGCCATAATCATCCACAGCCTAATGCTAGGCTAGATTTTAAAAAAGGCGCAAAAGCCAAAAAACTATAAAACCCCCCGAAAAAAACAAAACAGGAAGCAAAGAAGCAAGAAGAAGGAAGCACGCCCCGGCGTCATTAGCAGTCCCGCCTCCTCCCGGCGCAGGATCGTGCGACCAACACCAAAACAGAGTCAAATAAAATGGAGAAGGCCAGCCTGTTCCAAAAAGTCAGATAGTCCACAAATCTGTGAGTACGAACTCGTCCCAAGCGCTCTTGTTTTGCTTTTTTGTCTGTTGATTTCTTTTGCTTTACTTTCGTTTGTTTCTTTTTTTAGGGTTTAGTGTGTATTGTTTTATTTTGTTCAGCCTTTTTGTGTGTTTTTAATGTAGCATAATAGGAGTGTAATATTGATTGAGGTGATTTGTGTCATTCATTGGTGGCCATCGCCAGATTGGCGCCTAAAAACATGTCACAGCGTCGAAGTTAGGTTGGGTTAGGTTAGTAAGCAATTTCTTTATATTGAGAAAGTACGGAGAAGGAAATTTAAATGAGAAAGGAAACCGGAGCATCCAACGAGGGTATTTTTATTTCCTAGAATATCAGGGTAAGTTGACGGGTATTAAAGATCGGATATAAATTATCTTGTGGAGGGAAGAGATGGTGAGGCTGGATATAGCGGTGTAAGAGTGAGTTTAAATAAGTAAAACGGACCTTAACACCGATAGCGCCCGCGAACTCGTTTTTATATTTTGGTTTTAAAAGATAAGTTCGCATCGTCCTCTCGGGCCAAATGACCCGTCCTTCAGAGCCAAGCTTTGTACCGAAGGTACAGATCCGAGTTGTCGACTTCCCTTATTTACATTTTTCTATCGATCTGAGACCCAGCAACCCAAGGACCGGATGTGGTTTTAGGTACGGCAATGCGCGAGGCTTAAATTGCTCTTTTTTAAAAATGCACAATCAAGTATAATTATTGAAGGGTATGTGTATTTAATAAGCCAAGCTGTCCTTTTAATTATTAGCAGAAACAGCATAAAAAATATATCTACCCTCTCGTTATTTTTGTACGAGGCGCCATTTTTATATACATCGAAAAAATTCCTAGACCTGCGTTTCAGGGCCAGACCTCAACGCCATAGACGAAACATTGCTATAATCACGTTCTTTGGAAAGGAATGCTAAACTTGTTCCCTTGCTCCTCGGAAATTGCTTAGAGGGACTAGCCAGTACCTTATAAAGAAAAGAGCGAGCTCTGCCTTAAGTTGCAGCCCGAATGGTAGGGTTCATGACTTGTTACCAAGTACGCCCTAAACGTGATGCCGAATTGGAAAATAAAAAAAATGGTCTATGGCCGTCGTAAACGACGAGGTTAGGAAATTTTCTTTTTATCAATTGGCGACCATCATACCGAGAGTAACCCACGCATTATGCATGTAAAGTTAGACTGCTTCCCTTTCGTCCCTTTGAGCGAAAATTAATATGATGCATCGAATAGGGAAACTAAAACCCTACCCTCCTTCGCCGTAGTCAGCTAGCGAAGCGAAACCTCGCAGCGACCGAACAAAATATATTTTATTGGCGCAAGACTTCGGGTTTTAGACCGAGGGTTCGGTCCACATCGCGTGTATATACATATCATCAAAATCAGGTGATTGGCCGGGGACTTAGGTCCGATTAACTCTCGTACAACTGCAGTTGACGAGAAACCCTTCCCATAGTAAATCCTAGGCCAAGGGTGCTTATATCTCAGCCGAGTGAATACTACTACCACCAAGATCTGTACCGCCGGCGGCTCCAGTCAGACTCGCGGCAAAACCTTCTTTGCACACCGGCGCACCCTTCTACTCGTCGGAGCCTCGAGACGACACATTCGCCATTACTGCTACCGACGGCAGAGTATAGGGATTTATTGGCTAAGCGCCATCCATTTTTAGGGCTTCTCGCTTCTGCAGGTGAGGGGGGGGGGGAACCGAGCAGTATAAGTCCTGTTGAGAAGGGGTTAGAGAAGAACAAGATAGGAAAGCCCGAACTTGCAAAGGCAAAGAGGGGGTTTGCTTGAGCTTCCAATCTTGAGCCGCCATTTTATTCTTCTTCCCTTCTGGTCCCAACTAGGAAGACTGACCTGGTTGCAGGACAGACCTGGCTACAAGACTGACCTAGTTTCAGGGCTGACCTGGTTGCAGGATTTACCTAGTTACAGAGATGACCTGGTTGGAGGACTAAACTGGTTGCAGGAATGACCTAGTTGGAGGACTAAACTGGTTGTAGGAATGACCTGGTTGCACGACACAACGGGTTGGAAGAATGACCTGGTTGAAGGGCTGACCTGGTTACAGGAATGACCTGGTTTAAGATTGAACTGGTTTCAGGGCATACCTGATTGCAGGAATGGTCTAGTTGGAAGAATGACCTAGTTCTAGGACTGAGCTGGTGCAGGAATGAGCTGGTTGCATGACTGACCTGGTTGCAGGACTGACCTAGTTGAGGATATGAGTTTGTTGCAGGAATGACCTGGTTGCAGGGCTGAACTGGTTGAAGGACTGATCTGGTTGTAGGATTGAACTAGTTGCGGAATTACCTGGTTTCAGGAGTGACCTAGTTACAAGGCTGACCTGGTTAAAAAATGACATTGTTGCAGTACTGACCTGGTGCAGAAATAACATGGTTACAGGACTGACCTGGCTATAGGTCTGACCTGGTGCAGGACTGACCTTGTCGCAGGGTGGACTTAGTTGCAGGAATGACCTGGTTGCAGGAATGACCTAGTTAGAGGAATGACCTGTCTACATGACTGACCGGGTTGGAGGAATGGCCTGGTTGAAGGGCTAACCTGGTTATAGGACTGACCTGGTTGCAGGCCTGACATGCTTGTAGCAAAGACCTGGTTGGAGAACTGACCTGGATGCAGGAATGATCTTGTTAAAAGAATGACCTGATTGTAGGACAGAGCTGGTGCAGGAATGAGCACATTGCAGGACTGACCTTGTTGCATGAATGACATGGTTACAGGGCTGATCTGGTTGGAGGACTGACCTGGTTGCAGGGCTGAAGTGGTTGCAGGACTGATCTGGTTGCAGGAATAACCTGGTTGGAAGACTGGCTTGGTTGAAGGAAATTAGCTATATGCAGGAATCACCAAGTTGTATGAATGACCTGTTTGTAGGACTGACTTGTTTGCAGGACTGCCTTGGTTGCAGAAATTACCTGGTTGCAGGACTGACCTAGTTGCAGTACTTAACTGGTTTCATGACTTAATTGGTTGCAGTACTGTCATGGTTCCAGGAATGAGCTGGTTGCAGGAATGACCTGGTTGTATGAATAACCTGGTTGCATGACTGAATTGGTTGCAGTACTGACCTGGTTGCAAGAATGAGCTGGTTGCATGAATAACCTGGTGGCAGGACTGACCTGGTTACAGAACTGACCTGGTTGAAAGAATTGCCTGGTTTCAGAACTGATCTGGTTGAAAGAATGACATGGTTTCAAGACTAACCTCGTTCCAGAATTACCCGGTCGCAGAAATGATCTGGTTCAGGACTGACCTGGTTGCAGGAATAACATGGTTTCAGGACTGACTTGGTTGCAGGAATGACCTGGTTGGAGAAGTTACCTGGTTGGAGAAGTTACCTGGTTGGAGAAGTTACCTGGTTGGAGGACTGACCTAATTGAAGGACACCTCGTTCCAGGACTGATCTGGTTGCAGGACTGAATTGGTTTCAGGACAGACCTGGTTTCAGGAATGACGTGGTTGCAGGGATGACGTGGATGCAGGAATGACGTGGTTGCAGGAATAACCTGGTTGAAGCATTGAATTGTTTGCAGGAATAACTTGGTTCCAGAACTGAACTAGTTCCAGTAATTACCAGGTTTCAGGACTGACCTGGCTGCATGAATATGCTGGTTGTAGGACTGGTCTAGTTTTAGGAATGGCCCGGCTCCAGGAATGACCTTGCTGCAAGACTGACTTGGTTCAGGACCGACCTGGTTGCAGGACTGACCTGGTTACAGGAATGACCTGGTTAAAGGACTGACCTGGTTGCAGGACTGACCTTGTAGTAATGACCTTGTTGCAGTAATGACTTGGTTTCAGGACCAACCTGGTTTCAGGACTGACCTGGTTACAGGACTGACTTAGTTGCATGAATGACTTGGTTACAGGAATGACTTGGTTGCAGGACTGACCTGATTGCAGGACTGGCATGGTTGCAGGATTGGCCTGGTTTCAGGAGTGACCTGGATGCAGGAATGATTTGGTTTCAGGACCGACCTGGTTGCGTGACTAACCTGGTTGCATGACTGACCTGGTTGCACAACTGACCTGGTTTCTTAAATGACCTGGTTGCACAACTGACCTGGTTTCTTAAATGACCTGGTTGCATGACTGACCTGGTTGCACAACTGACCTGGTTTCTTAAATGACCTGGTTGCTTGAATGAGCTGGTTTCAGGATTTACTTAGTTGCAGGAATTACCTGGTTGTAGGAACAACCTGATTGCAGGAATGACATGTTGCAGGACTGGCCTAGTTTCAGGAATGACCTGGTTGCAGGAATGATCTGGTTGTTGGAATGACTTGGTTTCAGGAATGACCTGTTTGAAGGGCTGATTTGGTTGCATGACTGACCTGATTTCAGGAGTGGCATGGTTGCAGGACTGACCTGATTGCAGGACTGACGTGGTTACAGGATTGACCTGGTTTTAGGAATGACCTGGTTGCAGGAATGATTTGGTTTCAGGACCGACTTGGTTGTAGGAATGACTTGATTGCAGGAATGACATGTTGCAGGACTGGCCTGTTTTCAAGAATGACCTGGTTGCAGGAATGACCTGGTTGTTGGAATGACTTGGTTTCAGGAATGACCTGTTTGAAGGGCTGACTTGGTTGCATGACTGACCTAGTTTCAGGAATGACCTGGTTGCAGGACTGACTTGGTTACATGAATCACTTAGTTGCAGGAATGACCTGGTTGCAATGATGAAATGTTGCAAGATTGGCCTGTTTTCAGGAATGACATGGTTGCATGAATGAAGTGGTTGCAGGAATGACCTGGATGGAGAAGTTACCTGGTTGCACGTCTGACTTGTTTGCAGGACTGGGCAGGTTCCTGTACCGCTGTACGGTATAGAGCCCCATGGTGTCGATTTGAACAAGGTGTCTTCCACACAGTTCCACTCTCCCTACCTTCGAAGTGGAGATGCTGTCGTTGTTTTCACCATAGTTATAATTGGTTAATTATTACAAGCTCCTTCATCAAATGCACATTCCGTCGTTTGTTACATCAATTTCCTTTCTTTTCTCAGTTACAAAACTTCCAAATTGATACAAACAAATCAAGATGGGAATTGCGCAACAGTGAAGCGAATGTGTGGCGATACAACTTCCGTCCTTCCACCATGGTGCAAAATCAGAAGCACTACTAACACAACCACCCAAGATTTGTAAAGGAAACATACAACTAAAGCGATTTTCAGCAATACAACCAACCAAAGCATTTCATTGAACTGCGATGTAATACAATTCCGTTCAACTAAAATTCTTAATTTTACAAACTATTACACCCCAAAGCCTAAAACCCTAATTTACTTGAGGCTTAATAGAGTAATTGAAGCCTTTTATGTCTTTCTTTTGATCGCAGGACCACACAAAGCCCAAATCCCTTCAGCACACTTCCATTTCTCGACCAAATCCCTCAAATAAGCGCTGCGCCCAGACAATTATGTTTTTGTAAATAAATACATAAATATTATATATATTTATGCCATAAAAGAGATGTGCAATTAAACGCTCCTTTTATATCTTCTTAATGCTCAGTGTGGGGGCTTTGAGTTAGGCCGCGTTGAAGTAGTTGGCTTCTGAAAGGGATTCAATTGCCTATAATTGTCTCTCTGGGACACTGAGAGACGCCTTAAACTGGTCTGGTACAGAGGTGGATTTGAATGAAAATGGGGCCGTCGGAGACGGCAGGCAGGTGAGGGAGGGAAGGAGGGCCACGGCGCTGCTATGGGTTTGACAGCGTATGGGGGAGGGGGGGGTCGGGGGCGATAATTAGAGGGGGAAGGCTTCCTCACCACAAAGGTTGGATGGATGAGGTGAATGAATGGAAGAGAGATTGTAAATGAGGAAGTCAAAGCTTTCAAGTTGACACACAATAATGAGAAGGAAGGAGACATCCTTCCTAGTACTCGCAATAATGAGTAATGAGAGATTGTGTGTGTGTGTGTGAGAGAGAGAGAGAGAGAGAAAGCGATTGCGTGAGGAAAAAAGGATAGGAGAAAAAGAGACGAGGGGGCAAGTGTCGGAGAGAGAGAGAGAGAGAGAGAGAGAGAGAGAGAGAGAGAGAGAGAGAGTGGGGGGAAGAGTGTGTTTGTGTGTCAGAGAGAGATTGGGAGATATGAGATGAGACCGTAGATTAGATTGGGTTAGGTCAGGTGAGGTCAGCCGCCGCGAGCTCTGAATCAAAAACGTGCCCCTTTATGTCCACAAGAGATTATAAGAGAAGCCCCAATTTCCGCCCTTCCGCTCTCATCTGACGTTTATTAAGAAATAAATTAGATTTTGCATAAAAGTAAAAATAAATAGTTAACAGTAAAGAAAATACAAATTGGAGGAGAGGAGAGAAAGTCGAAGTATGAAAATAATTTCCAGGAGAGTGGAAATTTGAGGTCTTTACAAAGTTCTACATAAATTTTGAATATTAACATTAAAAAATCAATCATTATTTCTTAGTTTTATCATATTTAGTTATAAATTTGATTAAATTACTTGAATAGTACAATTTCTTCATTTTATACACATGTTTGTTTAAGAATATTGACTCTGTATCGTAGTTTGCTAGTTTTTTACATTTCTGTTTTTATTCTAATTCATTTAGGACACTCGTAGGTTTTGCTTTCAATCACATTATATTTATTTTAAACACTTTCATTATTCTATTATTTGGCAGCCATTTTAGTCACATTTACTTGTTGAAATTTAGTTATTTCACACATTTTTACTATAACTACCATGGATTGGTATTTTATAGTTTGGAACTCGTATTTTAGTCATTTTAATCACTTTTACTATTGAAAACTCTAACTCGCATTTTGGTTGGTGACACTGGTTCTTCTGGTTATTACTTGTCAATTTCTTAGGTTTTCTGTCCACTTTCTATGATATTGTACGTCTGAATCTTGACAATGTGCGCACTGGATACTGGAATGTAGATGGTACCTTCAAGCAGCAGTCCTTCTACTTCTTCTCTTGAATAAGGTCCTTCTTAGGTCCACTTGTACTTCACTCTGTGAAGTCCTTGGCATAGCTGTTCCACATCTTCTTCCAGAGGCTTGCACAAGGGCGAGCCTAAGACCTTGAGGACGATGTCTTCCGTGTCAAAAAGGTAGCCTTTCGCCGGGCGTTCCTCCTTCAGCGTGACCTTCTTCGCATTCTATTGGTTGAGCTTGTAGTTCTTCTTGTTTGCTGGGGGTGCTTGTCCTAGTTTTGGGGTTGAGCGTTTTTTTTCCCTCGTTTGTTTGCTTTCTTCTTCTTCGCGCTGTGGTTAGAGCTATCGCTTTTGTTACCTCCTTCCTTCGTTGCTTCTTTTCCGGGTTTGTCATCGATAAACTGGATTTTTAATATTTCTTCGGACGGCGGATTTGGGAAGAAGCATAGCTTCTTCTTCATGCCGTGCTTTAGCATAAGGTTATTGATCACTTCCGTGAAAGTTCCGGGTTTGCTAAATTTGTCAAATGGGCAAAGATAATAATTATTGTCATGATTTCATTTCTTTCTTTCGTAATTAACAATTTGGGCGTGTTGGTCCGTCCCACCAGGTTGGTTTTATTTTGTGCAGCTGCTTCGACGTATGATTTCTTCTTTGCCTCCCGTTCTTGTTTGTTTTTTTCTTTTTCTTCCAGACCGCTTCTTTGCGAATTAAACACCTCATGGCCAGGGCCATGTGGTTCCTTCCGCAGTAAAATGCAACTTTTGCTTTGCTCTTTTGCATTCTTTCCACCCGTGTCCGAAATTGGCGCACTTAGAACAGGCGACTGGCATTCTCTTGTTGGGTGGCTCTCTCCCGCGAATCACTTGTAGCAGCACTCGATTGGGATATTCTCTTCTCCTTCCATTTGCTCGGGTGCTACCTTTAGGTAAAACCCCAGGAACCCTTCGGGTTTCGCCTTCCGAGCCATCTCGATGTTTGAGAAGACGATTTTAACTATGTTCATGGCTTTTCCGAACTTCTCCACCTTGACGATTTTTGCCCATTTTTGTTTCGCGGTTAGCTCAGCCTTGACTTTTTACAAGAGTTATCGGTGAAGAAGGGGCCGAGCCCCTGTAAAATGATTGTTATTTGCACTAATATTTCTTTCGGGCAGTCCGATTTTTTGAAGATTTTCTTTGCCTCTTCCGAAACTAATCGTTCGACGTCCTCTGTGGTGTCACAAATTGTGGCGGAACCTGAGGGGGTATCGATGAGGCGGATTAGGGCGATGTTCAGGACCCCGTATATTGTTTCCACTACCGACGTCCTGCTGGGCTTTGCCCCCCTCCCTTCCAGAGAGTGTGGAAGGGGCCAGCTTGTTCTCATGGGGGATCATAACCCCATGACCCTCTTCTGACCGTGAACCTTTCTCTTAGTTAGTTGACTTCCTAATGACCATTGCAGAAGGGTAACTTCTTGATGGAGAGTGAGTCGATGATCAGCAGTTAAACCCTCCTCTTGATTCCGCGAGTCTGCGCACTCACCAACCTAAGGGGTTTAGCGCTCTTTTTCCCCCCAAGTCGGGTCAGCACATACTTAGAAAGAAACAAGGTCTGCTGATCAAAAAGTCGCGTGCTCTCACTTATTCTGATTTATGACCATACGACCTTCAAAACTTTCAATTGTTCCTGGACTAACCTTAGGGAGACCTTTGCAATTATATCATTCTAAAGAGAATGTAAAACAACATAAGGGTTTTGAATTTCATTAGAATCAGGCGAATAGTTAGGATGTTATTGTCAAAACAAAATAATTCCATGGCTAACTTGGGGGGAGCAGGCCGCGGGCCCGAGTGACAAACGAAATCCCTAAAGTGACCACATATATATATATATATATATTTATATATATATATATATATATATATATATATATATATATATATATATATATATATATATATATATATATATATATATACTAGAATACAACTTTGGTTTCTATGGAGTTTTTCTTATCTGTGAGGGAAATGCATTTTTGTTTCATTTTTTACTCATTTTCACTGCCAGACGTAAGCCTCATTCCCTCTTCCTCTACGAATCGACTGAGACTGATTCTGTTTGGCAGACTTTATTTATTTATTGGGGGGGGGGCTGGAGTTTCGCGGGCGGGATTGCAATATCAATGCCGATCAAAGTGGTGGGCCAGACGCTAGACCTTCGCGGCCCGGAGGTTGCCCACCCCTGATGTAAAACAATATAAGGATTTCGAATTTCGTGAGAATCGGCCGAATAGTTACGATGATATTACAAAAACACACAAAAAAGCAAAATGGAGACCGACATAGTGAGATTTAGAGTCGCATGCGACTAAAAAGCGGAGCGATTCAGTACCCAAACTTCATCAAACCTGGATGTGGGACCGCGAGTCCAGGTACTCCAAGGTACGAACTTAAAGCCCCTCAGGGGACGAATGCATGATTTGGTTTTAAAGTGGTAACGTTAGGGCAAGTGAACATGTGTGAATGTGAAATAAACCGAGAGTTGAGGGAGTGCTACGGACCGTAGAGCGCGCACAATTCTCCCGAGGGCGGTGTTGGGCCTTTGTAGTTCTTTTAGTAGCCAATCTCCGTTCTTAGGACGTATCAGTTAATCTTTCCCAGCAAGTTTCCATTGGGGGGCATAGACCGATCGGAAGCAAGGAAGAATAGAAAAAAAAGAAGAACGATCGCCCCTGGGCAAACAAGGAAGAAAAAAAGTTTAACGATCAATTGATCGAATCCTCATTCGAAAAGGGCAACCAAATGTCAGGAAGATTTTCTGATATAAATAGAAAATAAAAAAAGAAAGCAAAAAGGAAGATAAAAGGAAAATAAACTGATTCACACAGAATTAAACAAAACTCAATTATATTTAACAAATATATTAAGAAATGACTCAGGGAAGATCACCAAACCTAGAATTCATTGTGCTAAAAATTACCATCAAAAATACAACAGGAAAAAACCCACAACGGTCGATGTCAAAAAATTACAACACTAAAAGTAAAATAGGGGAATAAAAACATTAAAAGTAAAAAGAAATATTGTAAGAGTAGACACCAACCTGGAAAAAAATCCCCCCACGAAAGAAATACGAAATTCTACACGCACTTATAGGAATGAAAAGTAAGAACCATCTTTACATAAAAAATATACTTATGATGGGAATATGTTGCATAAGATACATTTTATTTGCTATTATGAGCAAATTTCAGCACCTTATTCACATTAGCTTTTCAAATATTACCGCGGGGAAAAGAAGTATCACAAGCTATGAAGTTTCCAGATAGTGCAGACACCGATTAAAAGATAGTGGTTTTGGCAGGCTGTTGAAACTGCACCGCTTCGCTTGCTGCCTTCAATGTTCAGTTCAGTGCTCGCTTACTACAGTAGTGGGATATTATTTGTGCAATTTGTGCTGAGTAACTACTTTTCTGATTTAAAGTGAAGATTGTTTTTAGTTCAATTTATAAGACCCATCTTAAAAATGACTGAGAAACAGAAAAATGTAAAACGGAAATACAAGAAAACAGTTTTCAACCAACAATGGGAGAATGAGTTTGTTTTTACTGTTGAGGATAATAAGGCTCTGTCTCATATGTCAAACTACATTAACCACTTTAAAGGGAGTAATTTAAAACGTCACCCTGAATCTAATCATAAAAAAAATGCATCTGAATTTCCTCTTAAATCAGAACTGCGAACAAATAAGATAACAATATTGAGATCTAATTTAGTAACTCAATAAAATAGCCTATTTTTCCTCTGTAAGCAAAATGATTTAACCACTGAAGCGAGTTTTGTTTGGAATATTGCTCGAAGTAGACTTCCTTACAGTCACGGGGCATTTGTAAAAAAGAATACTTGTGATGTGATTGGAATTCTTGCACCAGAGAACTCAAAACTTAAACAGGCAATAGAACAAATCCCGATCTCTCGCTACAATACAGAAAGACGTAAGTCTGAAATAATTTCTGTTGTCACTTGTTCACTACAGAATGATCTGAAAAGCTGCGTGGTTTTCAGCTTAGCACCGGATAAATCTACTGACATTCAAGATTCGGTATGTTACAAATGTTAAAAATATAAAGGAAGAATTTTGGGATCTGATAAACTTAAACGAAATCACAAAAGGTATTGACATTAAAAAAACACTTAACAAAGCTTTTTAAGATGCTCAACTACCACTGCATAAACCTGTCAACATTGCAACAGATGGAGAACCAGCCATGGTAGGTCACAAGACTGGCTTAGTTGGACAATTAACACAAGATCCCAACTATCCTGAATGTCTCTTTGTTCACTGTATCATCCATCTTGAGCATTTTGTAAGTAAACACTTAAGTTGGACAATGATATAAATTACGTTTTAGAAATTGTGAATTTCATTCGGTTAAGTGCCAAAAAACGCCGTGAATTCAGACATTTTATTTGGGAGCTGGAACTTGAAGAAAAGCCAAATAACCTTTTATTCTACTGTATTGTAAGATGGCTGTCAACCTCCAATCTTTTGAGAAAGTTTGTTGCCCTCTTTTAGCCAATTATTGCCTTTACGAAAGAAAAAAGAAAGAATTAACCACAACTAGAAGATCACGAATGGATATAAGATTGATGCTCTTTACAGATGTAATGCAACACCTCCAATATTTAAATCTTGCACTTCAAAGGAGGTACAAAGTTATTACAGAACTAGCCTAATCCCTTTTAATTTTTTTTAAATAAAATAAAGCTTTTTCAAAGAGAGCTGGCTTAAAAAAAAGATTACTTTCCCTACCTTAAATCAAGATTAGCATCTTTTCCGAGCATTAAAATTAAAGAGAGTAACTTAATGCAATTCAAAGGAAACTTAGACACTTTTTTATCATGATTTTGATAACAGGTTTGAAAAACTAAAATTGCTGAAACCATGCTTCGAATTACTTGTGAATCCGTTTGCAATCGAGTAATCAGTGATGGCTGTCCTGTTGCTCTACCTTTTGTCTTTGACGCTACATCAATAGAAACTAACTTTTGAAACTAACTTTTAGGAAACAAATCCCAGAAGCAAAGTATTCTAATCTTCACAATTTTTTTCGGTTTTCGGAACAACTTACAGTTTTGAATCTCTCTTCTTCGTTATGAAATTTGTCAAGTCAAAACATCGAGCTATCTTCACTAACAGCCACCTTACTGAGCTTCTCAGAACAGCCTTAACATCATTCCAGTCCAATTTTAAACTTTTAACTAGAAAAATAGAATCTCAACCAAAGACCTCAAAGAGCAAAGAATAAATGTTTTACATCAGTGATTAGGACTTCAATAAATTTTAATTTTGCATCATTCAAATTTTATAAATACAAATTTAAAACAGCAATTTTGTTTTAGAAACATTCAATTCAGAGATGTATGAACCAGCAAAGATTAATCAAGTTTAGGTAATGGTGAGTAGCGTTTTTATGAGGTACTATTTTTTTTAAAACTTTTAAATGCAATTTTAAAGAAATAATTTCTATGGTTCTCGAACTTTCAAATATGTATGAAAAGTATCCTATGTGGTTCTTCTCATCAAAGAACTTGGCCACCCCTGGCCTAGACTTTCCTAGGCCTGGCTTGAAAGTACGGAGTGACCATAAGCCTAGGTAGACTAGGTCAGTCTGCACTTTCAAGCGAGGCCTAGGAAAGCCTAGGCCACTATAAAGTTTCAAAAATGACCCATCAGATGACTCTTTCTCGTGAACAGCAACGCACTCTTTTACTATATGATTACATGTACGGCCTAAACGCTGCCCAATCGCAACGTATATGCGTCAGCGCCGCATAGACGCCTGTAGAGCAATACTGTCCAAGAAACGTCGTTTTGATTGGTTGAACAAAGTGGATACTGCAAATGAAAATGGTGTCTACACTCGAACATGGCACGCATAGAGGCTGAACAGACAAAGGTGCACCAGCACAACTTCAGGGAAAGGCTGACCGACATCAAAAGATGCTTATGGTTTATGTCTGGTGGGACGTAAAGTGAGTGATTTACTGGGAAATATTGGAACGCAATTAGTCTATCGACTCTCAATTGTACAGTCAACAGCTGCAACAGGTGCCAGAGGCAATTGCGCAGAAACGACCAGAATTGACTTTTGTCATGTTTTTTCATGATAATGCCCGACCACACATTGCAAATCATATGGGTAAAAAACTCCTGAAGATGAGACGGGAAGTTCTCCTTCACCCACCGTACTCGCCAAACCTGGCGCCAACAGAGTGCCATCTATTCCGGGCACTGCAGAAGATCTTAAATGGCAAAACGTTCGCAAATGATCGCGAACTGAAAACTGCAGTTGGAGAATTCTTTTATAGCAAACCATTTAAATTTTACAACAAAGGCATCCATGATCTCTCTCGTCATTGGAAAAATAACGGTGATTACATTGTTCATTGATGTTTTTTATTGCTGTATTATTTCGTGGAAATCATTGTTAATAAAAGTTGTGCGAGAACTTTGTTTCCAACTTATTAGAACTAATGATAAAATTTTAGTGCAGATACAAGTTTGCGTTTACTTGAGATAGCGTGTAAATTCCTCTTGGCAGCACGGAAAAGGAAGTGACCAGAAGAATGAAATTAGCATGAGAGCGGTGGAACTTTTAGCTATTCATTAAGAAACGCCATACGCTTTTGCCCGATACGGAAAATATTTAAGGTTTTACAATTATAACACGTGACAGGGAAACAAAAATTGAATGCAAAAAGCACTCGGAAACAGAGGACAAGTCAAAGAAACATTGAATGATACATGTTGGGAAAATCATTGAGATATAAAAGAAACACTTGGTTAAGAATACAACATTAATGATGGATATAGTAAACATAATTGAAGATAGGAAGTACTCATTGAAGGGAACAATGAAAGCGAGTATGCATCTGCTTTGTACCTATTTATTCGCGCTCGAAGACGGTATTGACGTTAAAGAGTATTCCAATAATACAAATAGCTGGGATCGTCAGTTTTTGAGAGCCAGGTGCGTAGACCCAGTGATTCCTAGCCTCTTCCTGCTCCCAAGTTTGCCTACACACTGCTATGGATAGGAGTTCTCCGCTGCCATATTAAGTGGGGGCTTCACCATGAAGCGATCGAAGCAGCGGGGCAGAAGCCTTACTGCTGGCCGAGGATGGATTTGTTATTGAGGACATTGAAATAAAGGCTACTAACTCTCCGTTCAGCTCGTACATGTGAGTGGAAGTTTACGCACACAAACTTGTTCAAGTGGCCATTTTTGTTTACCATCCAGCCCCAGGTCTTAAGGTACATGTTTCGTTCCATCAATTCCCATTTTTATTCCAAAATCTTTCGCATTTTTAATTCATCGTTGATTTCTTTCCTCTGACTTTGCATTCGTTGGTTTTACCTTAAAATTATATTTATGTCTGACCTATAACGCATTTCTTCGTTCTGTTCCACATTCACTATTTTCCAACACATTGCGTTGATTATTGCAGCTGCAACTGTTATGCGCAATCGTAATGTCCCGATATATTGACTAACTAATGCATAAACTGATTTTTTACATGATTTGAGAAGAAATAATCTAGTGTATTAAGGTTTCTACAAATTACCCTCCCCCCTCCAAGTAGTCTCCTCTTTAGACTGATTACTCAAGCTCCATACCTTACTTTCCCACCTCCCTTTACTTAAGCATGTTCTTTTCGAACTTCTCACAAACATTTTCGAAGAGACGCCTCTCGATGTTTTTTTCTTCGTAGTTTTAAATAAATAACAACACCGTTTCCATGTTGGGAAGCACAAATGTACTCGCCCGTTCCCCCCCCCCTCCCTCCCGTGACAATCAGAGAACAAAACCACGAAAGAGACGCGATTAAAAGCCAACCTTGGGAAACCGAGTATTAAAATTTCCCTCTCCCGTATTCGATCCAGAGCGGCTGCAAATCCTTAAATTTCAATTAAGAGATCAATTTGAGATTGCCGTTAGGAGGATTTGCCAAATGTATTAAACTATTGCAATGAATCCACCATTGTAAAGGTAACCTAATTTTATGATAATAACCAACCATCAGAGAAGAAAAATAATGCACCACCACATTTTTTGCGTCCATTGTTTTCCTAATGAGTACAAGCCGGTGATCGAAGCTTTTTGGCCGAGTACACAATCAATAGGCGATAATACCTTTCGTATCACTTCCAGAACAACTTTTTGTGACGAAAGTATAATTCAATCACGCTCCGAGTCTAACCATTTCGCCCCACAACTCCGCCTATTCCACTCTCCGGCATTATTGCAAAGGATTAACTATAAAACGCCAGGGATTCAGTCTTCAATCAACCGAGGGAGGAAATAGTTTATTTATATTTACATATATTAAAAAAAAATAAAGATAGAAATAATAAATAAAGTCTAAAGAAAAACGAGAGAGGTAAAGTCAAAAGAAAAGGTCGCAATGCGGCCAAACAAGCACCAGAAGCAACCACTGACGGTGCACAAGAAGAGGCAAATGAGACAATATAAGAAAAAAGAAGTACCTTAGAGATGCCCTTAACACAAGGGCAAAAACTCACCATCTTTTTACCTATATTCATCTTCTACACTTTTCCACTCTTTGTGTATCAATCAATCAATCACCCGCTCAGGGCACCAATAGCTGTTGTAGTCAACACAGCGAATGGGGGACGAGTTCCTTGGCAGGTCTCGGTGTTGCTCAAAGGTTAAAAACTCCTTCAGACTCGAGAGGAGGTTCAGGCAAGCGAGAAAGGGTAAAGGTCACCCTTGACCAAACTAGGACGAAGGTGAAGGGGCCACGAGTGATGTTTGTGCTCCAACTTTTGAAGAAGATTTGTACTCTAAGCAAAGGGTGGGATTTGCAGTACAGTTCAAGGATGTGGGATTTGTACTACAGGAAATAAAGAATATTAGTACTCCGATCAAGGGGGGCCATTTGCACTCGAGGTAAAGAAAAAGGTTTTGTACCCCAGCAAAGGTGGTCGATTGGTACTCCAGGTAAAGAAAAAGATTTGTACCCCGGCCAAGGGGGTCTTTTGGTACTTTAGATAAAGAAGGGGGATTTGTACTCCAGTGAAAGGGGTAGATTTGTACTCCTGATAAAGAAGGGGTATTTGAACTCCGGTCAAGGGGCCGATTTGTTCTCCAGGTAAAGAAGAGACTTAGAAGGAAATTTTTCACCCCCGCCTAAGGGAGAGGTTGGGGGGAGGGATTAGTAGCGAGCGTTGTCCACTCTGCTTCCCTCCCCGCCAGAGCTGCGAAGAAGAAGAATAAGAGGAGGAGGGGGAGGAGGAGGAGGAGGGGGAGGAAAAGTAGGAGGAGGGGGATGAGGAGGAGGAGGGGGAGGAGGAGTGGGAGGAGGAGGAGGAGGAGAGCCTACGTGGGCGGTCGGTCACGCGAAGGGGAGCCCCTTCCACTCGCCGCTCGCCTCCGCAATTCAGGTCCGGGAAAATGAAACAGTCTTCGGTACCTCCTGGGTATGATCCACAAGACCCTCGTAGGTACCCCAAACACCCAATCTCCTTCTCTCCCTTTATCTCTCCGTCTTCATACACCTCCCTCCGTCTCCCCTCTTGCTTTTTTCTTTACTTTGTGTGATTTACTAATTCTCTTTCTCCTTCTGCTTTCTCTTTCTCATTTTACCATTCTCCTTTCTTTTTCTCATTTTCTCCTTCTCTTTTATCTTTCTCATTTTCTCCTCATTCTCTTTCTAATTTTTTCCTTCGCCGCACAGGGGTACCCTGTGTAGCCAAATTGCACGGGGTACCTGGGGGATGGGCCCCTCTTTTGGGTCTGAGTGCAAAGTAGAGAAGCTATTGTTGCCCCTCCCCCCTCCCAGAGGTGCTTTTCTCTTCACCCATCCCCGTCAGTCTTTTGTCTACCCGCAATAAGGTCGATGGCGTATCTCGGGGGTGACACCCCCTGCTCAAACTGAAACCTGGGGGAGAAGAAACACGCCCCCGTGCGCCACAGGGAGGTACTCTCCTTAGTACCTGGAGGAGCATCACGTGCTCCCGTCATCAGTGCCCGCGAGGATATAGCCGACCACACAGAGGGAACCTCACTCTGGGTACCTCTAGGAGAAGCTGGTGCGGGCCCCCGGTATGTTTATGGGCCCTCTCCACCCCTACATCTTCATCCACTTTCATTGGTCCTTTCTTATACTGCCCCTCCTGGACCCCGGATCTGGCTCCCCCTCCAATGGAGGTTGGCGCGGTGACCCCGACCTCGCCGAGGCCTGTCACAGCCGGATCCAACCTCCCTGCCACGCCACCTGGAGGACCGCTTGTCCGAACAGCCTCAGAAGGCCCCCACGCGGCCCATCCATGGGGGGGGGGCAGAGTAAGACCATCGCGGGCAATGGCCTGAATTTCGATTTTTCCGGCCATGAGCGATTATGTCGCCCTCACTTTCCCTGCCAATCCAGGGGCTCCCCTCTCAAACGATAGAGGAGCTTCCCCTCTCTCTTTTGGGGCCACCATGGGGTAACTCAGCCTCTTCTCAAGAGGTTCTCCCCCTCTCCTGCGTCTGCTGTCGCAGGGGCCCATCCAAGTCTTTCTCAACTGAAAGGGTGTTTCATCCTCTCCAGTAGATAGAGGCACGGGCGCTTCCCTCCCCCTATCCCCCTGTGCAGAGTGGCCTTCGGGCGAGTCTAGTCTAGGGGTGGGCACCGCTATACTTCCTCAGGAGGCCCCCGAAGATTTCCTCAGTGGAGAGGGCGCGTCCCCTTCTCCAATCGGGAAAGGTTCGACGGTTTTCTCCTTACTTGCTCTGGCAGAATTGCCACCGGGCCATTCTCTTATTATTAAATATTATTATATTACTATATTATTATTATTTTATTATTATTTTATTATAATAATTATTATTATTATATTATTAGTATTATTTTATTATTATCATATTATTATAATAATAATTGTTATTATTATTATTTTATAATTATTATATTATAATTATAATTATTATTAGTATTATTAATATATTATAATATTTTATTATTATTAATTATTATTATTACTATTATTTCTATTATTATTATTATCGTTGTTATTATTATAATTATTATGATTATTATTAATATTATCATTATTATTGTTATTATTATTATCGTTGTTATTATTATAATTATTATTTTATTATAATTACTATGATTATTATTAATATTATCATTATTATTGTTATTATTATTTCTTCATTGCCAACTGGTGGTCTTTATTAGGAGAGGTCTTGTCTCATCGACCTCCCACTATAGGTGGGGCAAGGGGAGGTCCGACCCTTTCCACGGTCCTCCTTCCTTCGGCGGTGCCCTCGTTGGTCGTCCTTTCGTTCCTGTGGTATCTTTCTCAACGGTCTCATCTCCATTCACCCCGCACCACTCCACCTCCCCCCTGGGTGGTAGAACAGGGATAGATACCCACTTGGGGAGGAGCCCCAGGGCGTCGTCGATCGTGGTCGGGGTGGATCTGTTCGGCCCAGTTACGCCCCACCATTTGGGGCTATTCTTTCTCCTCCCCCTCAATTCAATCGGACTTTCCTCCAAAGTTCGATCCTCGGCTGCTTTCCGAGGACGTGTATTGCGCCTCCCCCCGCCCCCTCCTCCTCCTCTGCCCTGCAATAGTGCGCTCTACTTTCCTGTTTTTATTGCGCGCCCATCAGTACTCTAGTACTCCGTACCCTCAGGGCTGTAATATTGCCCCCCCCCCCTCCCTTGTATTATAGCGTAGGGCACAGCGACATACGAGTACGAGCGCTCCGAGGCCGCTCTCTAAATGGGCCCCTTTCGTCTTACAAATATTTGAGGGGAGGTTGGTTTGGGGGGACAAGCCCCCCGTCCTCCCTCATTCAAAGTCCTACCCATAAGTCCTACGTCTCCTCCCAAGCCTAAAGAACTCCGCGAGTCAACAACGCCATTTTGTTGCAATTAAATACGGAAATAGTTCATTTAATTGTTCAAATTAATTTTTAACGATCTTATTTAAGTTCCAAAGAAGTCTTTAAACTTGTGTTTACGACGAACAAATGTCTGAACCATAATAAGAAGTCATTTTTCGCCCAGTCCCCCCCCCCCCAAGGAGGCAATTTGGAGGGGTCCTTGAAATGGGGTCGCGGCTCATTTTTTCGAGGGCGCAAATATGATCATCATCTTAATTAAATAAATTGGGTCCAATTTGATGTTTTATGCGTGGCGGGGGTTTGTGTCAAGGTGGCGAGCGGACCCCCCCCCCCATCCTCCACCCTCTGCCTCGCATTATCCCCACTTTACCCCGATCAAACACCATCCCCCACCCCGGACGGCGGCGAAGGGAGGTTTAGATGCCTGCCAAAGGCTGCTTCTGCTCTGCTGCTGCTGCTGCTGCTGCTGTTTCTCTTCTTCTTCCTCCTCCTCCTCCTCTGTTTCTTCTTTTATCTTCTTTTACTTCCTATTTTCATTATTTTTCTTCTTTTATCTTCCTTTTGTCTTCTTTTATCTTCTTTTTCTTCTTTTCATTCTTTTTCTTCATTTTCTTCTTTATTTCTTTTTCTTATATTAGTAGTTATAATAAAATTAAAAGCCAACGAGTACTTCTCCATCAGAATCGGTGAAGGTAATGGGAGTGTGAATGTGTGAAAGGAAAAAGCCTAGCTCGAGTACTCCTTAGAGGAGACTACTAGGGACGGTCAAGACCGTGATGGGGGTGTAACTCTCCAGAACCTTCCCAACCCCCGCAATTGGCGAGGATCCCCCCGCTTGCGCTAGACTCACACACACACACACACACACACACACACGAATACATACACATGTAATTAGATGGAGGAGAGTCCGTTTGCTCCGTTCCCACACTCTGCACAAGTATTGGGAGCCCCATCAGCCCCGGGATGAACCGCAGATGGGCAAGAGGCTACAGGGCATAGCACCTCATCGGCATCAAGAGCTATTTGAAAAGCTACATAGAACTACATGATGAGCTACAGAGTGTTGCGGTAAGAAGGATGGAGAGCTTTGCGCTCAATAAGGCCATTGGGGGCAGGATATCAATCAATGGCATTGATGCGCGCCGACTGTCCATTGGAGGAAAGGGTTGAAGTCAAAGCATCACAAAAACAACGAGTTAACTCGTGTTCCCTAATGCCAGCAACAACTTCAAAAGGCATCGCATGAATAGCATCTTAAACATGAAGGACAGCTTCATAAATCCCATAGACGGAAGCTGCTGAAGACCACAGCACAAAAAGGACGAGAAAGAACGAATTCTCCGAACCAACCTCAAACCCGTTGAAAGAAGCTGCGTGCATACGTGTAGGCAACGTCAGACACGGGGGCTAATGTAGGGCGGCCCCCATTTGTATATTCGTTAAGTTTGAATCTGTTTTTCGGGCTTATATTGTAGCAGGAACATTTGAATTGTATATTCAAATAATTTAGAACAGGAGATTATAATAAATAAATGTTGATTTCGTATAGGTACCAGTCAATATTATATGAGTGCAAAAGTATGAGCAACATTGATAACTTTTGTTTTAATGACTACAAATAGACATTTTTTTTTCGTATAAATCGACAGTGCGGAATTTTTTAAAACATTTTCGAAACGATTCTAGAGTTAAACTGGAACGCTCGAGAACGAGAGGTTGGCTGTTAATTTTCGTGCGAGATTTGTCCTTCGTTGTCACGACTTCGACGTGGAAACATTCCAAGAGTGCAATAGTGAAGACCGCTGAGCATTCAGAATCTACAGGAAGACAGACATATTGCTAAACTGCACATGGCCGGTTATGGATATAGAAGAATCCTCCATTGTGAACATTCTAATTTCTTTTGTAAGGAACTATTGTGAAGTATAAATCTAATGGCACCACACAAAATCGTTCGAGTTAAGGTCGACCGAAGAAACTAAGCCTTTGAGATGTTAGGTCTATGAAAAAGAGAGAAACAATCCTCAAAGTCCGTCAAATGAGTTGGAAGCAAATCTTGCACCACGCGGCGAAGGTGTAGACGATTCAACAGTACAACGCTATTTTTTTCACTTGGAAGGATTTGATGGACGTGCCTCTAGAAGGAAGCCTCTGTCGAAGATATCTCATAAAAAGAGACATTTGGTGTTCGCTAGAACGTCTGGGAGATAACTAAGCTAAATTAGATAAAATAATATAGTCAGATGGGATAAAAATCAGATTTGGAGAAGCCCTCATAGAAAAGAACACCGTCCCTACTGTCAAACATGGACAAGGCTCGATTATGTTGTGGAGGGGATGGTTTGCTGTTACTGGCACTAGCGAATTAAAAGTGAGAGATGGGACCATGAATTCTGGAAACTATAAACGCATATCTAATGAAAACCGAAGAAATCGTCAAGGAAAGGGGAAAGTAGAAGGCATTTCTCCTTTCAACAAGACAATGATCCCCCAAATACCAGCAAGACCTAACTTGGGGACATAGTACAGGGTGCTCATCTAGTTTGTACATGTCCAGTGTAAACAATAAAAAGCATAAAGTGTAACCGGGTTGGCCGTTTGGGAAGATGTCTAGACAACGGATTAATAAGAAAGATAAAAACAGATTGGAGTAAAGAAAACACAAACCAAGACCATTACCAAGATCGAGAGACCAACTTTTAGAATAGAGCAAAATCTAGAGCAAATACCTAAAGACCAAAACGAATTCACAAAGGTGAGAGCGTTTCTCTGAGTCGTGAAAAGGCGACGATGATAATGAAGAGGATGAAAAGAGAAGATATGAACCAAAGTACCATTTCGGATATTTTGAAAAAGAGGTTCATGGCCAAGGTAATGAAGTTCATGACGAAAGTAGTGAAATTCATGACGAGAGTAGTAAAGCTCGTGACGAAAGTAGTAAATTTCATGACGAAAGTAGTGAAATTCAAGGCGAAAATAGTGAAGTACATAAAAATTAGTGAAGTTGATGACGAAAGTAGTGACGTTCATGACGAACGTAGTGAAATTCACAATAAAAAACAGCGCAGTTAGCGAGTAAGTGAAAAGTGGACATTCCGAAAAAAACAAAAGAGGCGAGATCACCAAGAGGGCGCACAACTCTCTTAAATATGCCCGGCCCCTTTGTGTGGCCTCCACTTTGAAAGAGCCGATTAAGCCCCCCCCCCCATCCACCTCCGCCCATAGCAACAATCGCTTCCAAAAGCTCTTTAATGGGGACCTGGTTAATATGGTCCTGAGCGACGAAACTTGTCAATTCGGCGAGGGGCAAATTGACTTCGGTTCTAGTCAATATACTTCTCTTCCTTTGGTTCCAGTTACCCCCCCCCATTTCCCAATAACCCCCATTGATACCCTCCTGTAACGTCCCTGGGGTTGTCCACTTTTTTTTGGGGGGGGGGTTAAAACCCCTCCACCGCTCCGCTCCCCCCTGCCTGCGGCAATGACGAAAACAATGCAACCCTCCCACTCCCCCGCCCCCTGATGGCACACTCCTCATTATCATAATTATTAATTTTATTATAAAAATTACGACTCTCACTTATTCATCACAGCAGCTCCTGCTGAACCACTCTTTCACTACACGACAAAATCCACTCTCTATACATGTATGTATGTATGTATATGTGTGTGTGTGTGTAATAACAGGCCATGATACTATCAGTCTCCTGCGACCGAAACTCTATTAATATTTGCCAAGAAACGCGCAACGTCTCCTTTAATCATTTTTCGATTAAATATCAAAATAAATGACTTCATAATAAATAGAAATTTGAGTACAGGAAAATACTTCATTTCCTAATAATATGTAGGATTTGAAAGGGATATAAATTTAAATAGGTTTAAGAAAATATGTCAGGCTTTTCATTATAAAACTTTATTTATAATGCATCTCGCTGCGCACGCGCACATCATATATATATATATATATATATATATATATATATATATATATATATATATATATATATATATATATATATATATATATATATTTATATTTATATAAAAAGAGAGAGGGAGAGAGATAGAAAGAGCGAGAGGAAAGAGAAAAAGAGAGAGAGATAGGAGAGAGAGAAAGAGAAAGGAGAGATAGAGAGAGAGTACCGCAACATTATATTGGTCCATGTCGTAAATCGATGGCAAAGATGAACGAACAACGGACGAAAACATGAGAACAAGTAGCCATCTCCTTTTGCAGCGCAGTGCGGGGGAGTCCTTCTCATTTGGTCCTTAAAAAATGCAAAGTTCTTAACATGGGATAAAGGGATAATAGGGAATCTAGCTATGAAATGGATGGGCATTGCGAGATTCAGTTGAGGATGAGAAGGTCTTAGGCGTAGTAGAAGATAGGTCACTGAGGTTTTCGAAGCAGTGTATTGAGGCAAAAAATAGAGCAAATAGGGTGCTAGGATACATTAACAGGAATTTAGACACAAGAGTAAAGAGGTTATCATAAACTCTACAAGTCGTATGTTAGGCCACATTTAGAGTACTGTATACAAGCGTGGTCACCACATTTTAGGCATGATATCAACCTACTAGAGTCGGTACAAAGGAAGGCAACAAAAATAATACCTTCCCTGAAGCACCTTGAATATGAAGATAGACTGAGGGTACTAAATATGTTCTCATTTGAGAGAAGATGTGTGAGGGGAGATATGATTGAGCTTTTTAGCAAGTTATTTGAGTTGGAAGGTAGTAATAGGACTAGGGGTCACCACTTAAAAATTAAAAAAACAGAGGTGGAGGTTGGATGTTAGAAAATATTTTTTTACCAATTTCTAGAATGGTAGATTACTGGAATAGTTTGCCCTCTGAGATGGTAGACAGTCCAAAGATGAATGTTTTCAAATGCAGATTAGATGATTATATGGGAAGGGAGGGTTAACTTTGGTGGGTATTCTGGACTCATTCCTGTGAATGCAGTTTTTTATTATTGTATATTAGAATTGATTTGGGTTTAGACGAGTCTTGATGATGATGCCTTTTGTTTTTGACACATTCCTGTGGGTGGTTCTAATTGTATATTACAGATGCATGATCTGACACAATCCTATGGATGCATTTTGTGGGCGGGTTTTGACGGATGCGGATGACATTTAATAGGCCCTTGTGGCTTTTGTCATCCGTGAAATTATGTTATGATATGATGAAGAAGAAAGCGTTAATAAGAGGAGAAAGACGGGGTTTCGTAAATGAAGGAAAATGGCAATAACACGTAGATGCTTAATAACCCATAGGAAATAAGAAATGTTGAATTTTTCGCAAGCGATTTTGTCCTTTTACAAGATCAAACAAGGATCAAACATGGATTAAGAAAGAAGTAAGATAGCGATAGCAAACGGAATAAAATAGTACAAACTCTTTTACCCGTTAAAGAAAGTGAAAAAAATAGGTGGAGTTCGAACCTATGCTATCGAGCGATCTTCACTTGTCATGCCACTGCGCTAACCACTAGTGGTGTAGGTTGAGTTCATTCTTCACCGACACAAAAACATCTCTGCTGCCCTTAACGAAGATATGAGGTTAATATTGGATCCAATTTCAGCTCTATGGACAAATTCCATTCCTTTTTTGCTCTTCTGTCATTTATAAATATAGTTGTGTATATCTTGCAATTTTAGGACAAATATTATTCACTGGACAATTAGGTCAACTCATTGTAGCCTCGAGCAGCACAGGGAAAGGTCGACCCGCACGGAGCTGGCTCCAAACAGACCAGAGCTCTCGTCCGTAACACATCACATAAAAATATGTAAGTCTTAAATTACGTTTGAAAACTTTAAAATGCTTAGCAAAACTCTGCATTCCAACGAACTGCGAATATTAGGATCGTTTTTCATTCCCAAATTAAAATTTAATTTAAATATAAATCAAACAACATCAAATCTCTACATTGCATCCTAAATTAATATAATTTATTCATCTTGCGTTCTGTAACTTACCCTAAATTGCACTGTTCTCTTTTCGGATTTTATTAAATTAGAAATTTTGAGTCCAAACCATAATTTCTAGTGCTGAAATGAAGCTAGGTCCACGAAGCGTCCAAATGCAGATGATTTTAACAATAGCGTGCTCTTTTTTCACCATTATATATATATATATATATATATATATATATATATATAATTTCACCAGGAATGAGAGTACAAATTAGTATTTATTATCAAAATCAATATTGGTAGTTGGTTCAGTCAAAAGGTCAAGCCTCCAGGGATGCGCAGTCGTGTTGTTTACGAATTCACTTGTCCTCGGTGTCTCCAAGGAAGATACATAGGCAGCACGATTCGCTTCCTGGGAGCAGGGTTCTCCCCACACATGGGCATCAGCGCCCGTACTGAAAAACCACTTAATCGTAAAGAACCATCGCCTATCAGAGCACATGCAATCAAATGCAACGCGGATATAACTATAGATAATTTTACAATAATTGATCAAGATATCAATGAGCAAAGCTTAAGAATACTAGAATCCCTTTATATTAAATCCCGTGTCCCTAGTCTTAATTGTGACTCGTCCGCTGCTCCCCTACTTATGACATAACTCTACTACCAATACAATCTTAGCTATGTCCACTTCAATCCCCCCCTGTCTACTTTAATCTCCCCTCCCCACTTCTCTCTGGAGTCAGACCAACGATGGTATTCCTCTAGGATTTTTAATATCCTACCTCATTATAAATTATGTATTTTCTTAGGTTTTGCATTATAGGAAAAAGTATCTTTTTGTAGATATTTGTCAACACTCTAAATATTCTAATTTCTAGACAATTTTTTTAATATTATAATTCATTATAAATTATGCATTCCTTTATATCATAGAACCCGAAGATGAGCGGACAGCTCGAAACGTTGTTTATCCCCAATAAATGAAGATGAATTTCTCCGCCTTCTATGTACTCTCATTCAGGGTGAAATTAAAGATTCGTCTGACTAGCAGCAACCCCATCGATTATATATATATATATATATATATATATATATATATATATATATATATATATATATATATATATATATATATATATATATATATATATACGCACACACACTAGCAGTTGGATGCCCGGTTTTGTACGGGTATCATTTCGAGGCCTATTTGCATTCCGTCGCTCTGAGAAGTACATAGATATCCAACATAATTTTTTTCGGGGTGTTATTCCCTGTTTGAAGTTACACGTACTCGTCCTCGTCGAAAGAAGAAACCATTCATGGATGTATTAGTTATATTACTTGAGACAGTCTTTTTTAAAGTAATGAAGAGGCTAATTGAAGTAAGGACCCTGTACTACTTTCTTATAAGTAAATTTGATAATGTTAATCAAAATTTTTGTTTCTAACATCTCCCGGGCTGAATTTAACGATACATCTCGCTCAGAGCAAACTGGGTACCTCTGGCCCGAAACTCCTTGTAAAAAGGATATAAATTTTGAATCTCAAAAGAACAGGAAAATTTATTGATTTAACATTAAAAAATGAGATCAAGTGTTAAATCCCAAAATAATTTGTATTGATTTAAATAAATTAAAACATGTAGACATTACTAAAATTTAGTAAGCCAAATAATGGCAACTACTGCAAAGCTCCAGAATATACAATATTTTTTGTCTTTCCATTTCCATTAGGAGTGAGAATAAATAGATTTCTCCCATTTCCAACTCTTGAGCATCCAACATAGAGCTGACCATGAGAAAAGCAAGGCTGTAGCAAATGAAGTCCCACAACCTTCAGAGATTGGTCTCGGGCTTTGTTGATAGACATTGCAAAGCTGACTCTAATATGAAATTGCAGTCTTTGGAATTCAAATTGCATATCTGGAGGTATCAGTGGAATCCATGGAATGAGAACCAATTCTCCTTTCCCCTCACCACTTATAATTTCAGCTTGAGGAAGATGAGGCATCATTTTTTTCACAATTAGCCTTGTTCCATTACATAGCTTCGGAGGATCAAATTTTTTAAAAAAATCACTGGCACTCCTTCTTTTAAGGAAAGCTTATGGGAAGGCATTCCAAGGGGATCAAAGGAGTTAAGCAACTGAGTGGGATAGTTAACTATTTGGTCAGGGTCAACAGTTCAAGAGAAATAATTTGTTATCTCTTTCGGCAATTCTTGAAGAAGTCTCTAGTTTATGGCATGCACTGTTTCATTTCTTGGGGCTAGAATTGCCCTTTGACAGAGCCAGTTCTTGTTTTGGAAGTGATGTTGTAGGTTTTGATAAACTCTAAGTTGCAGTTCTTCAATATCTTTCACCAAAATTCCACAACCTCCCGAAAGTGAAATATCCCCATCTGCAATATTTTCAATTATACCATTTCCTAGCTCCATAAGTTGAGAAGCAAATATCTCAGCATTGACATCTACATGTAGGTGAACCCTCCTGTTTTTATTCAAGGACATTCTTTGAACATGAATCCAAAGGTAAGAATTCTTTAAGCAGACATTGAGTTCATCAGCTGCTGTTCCTCTCTTAATCACTGGCAGAGTTTGTCTGAAGCCTCCTGACAAAAGAAGGGTCACTCCGCCCATGAGCTGGTTGTTTTGCCTAATGTCCTGCAGTGTTTTATCCAAAGCTTCAAAAGCTCAATGCCTATATCTTCTTCTTCTACACTTGTGTGAGATAACATTTCATGCGATGGCAAGAAGACTCGTAGTGCAAGTTGTTCCAATATGCTAAAGTGATGATTTTACTTGCGTTTTCATCATTGATATTTATCAATGATAGGATGCGTCTATTAAAAATTTGTAGTATGGCATAATAGGCTTCGGCCAATAACTGGATTTCAATGTAGTCCCCTCCCCCTTTTTGTCCAGATTGAAGGCCAGTTCAAAAGCCAGTTCTGAAGCAATAACTCTGAGCGAAAGATGATCTGCCTCAATACCAAGTCGCTGCAAAGCTTTGGTAAGGCTATGAAATAAACAATTGCCATGCCCAGGTGCGCGTTCATAAACCAAATCAAACTGGATGGCAAAAAGAATGAAATTATGCACAATGTCTGTGTGGGTAACAGCATTATTAACCATTCCCACATGGCTGATGCAAGAAAATTTAATGCAACCCACATACATCGAACTCATCCCTGAATCCGGTTTTAACTTTTTGGAAGGACACATCATCTACGCCTTTGGAAGTGTGGTTCTATTTAAATTTGGAAAGGTTTTTCAAAACCTTTTCTGATTTTCTTGACCTCATGTTCTTGGGTATAAAGATTTCTTATCCTCTTGAATTTCAAGTTATGTAAAAAATTTATTTCTCTAAGCCAACATTGGTAAATATTAGACTGATGCACTAAAGAGAAGCTTCTGAACAAACAGCAATTGACTTTAAAGTAAACTCATTTATTACAACGAACCCTGGGCAAACAACTGCTAGTTTCTAATAATTCCTTTGTAATATAAAACCAGGCAATGGCTTCGCCAATCCCCCGTAGGGGAGGGGGGAGCTTGTGCTTCGCTACTAAGATTAAAATCTAAAATCTAAAAAAAAGCCATGGTTAAATTTTTATAAATTTTCTGAACTTAAACAATTATAATCCATAACCCTATATTTTAAGAACGAGATTTTTTGAAGGTTTGAATAAGATTTTTTCTTTTAGTTCGGTTGTCACCTAAGTAGATTTAATTTTTTTATTAAAGTTATTTCTAATCATTCCTTTTAAGAAGAAAAATAAGAAGAAGAAGAAGAAGAAGATGAAGAAGAAGAAGATGAAGATGAAGATTAAAATGAAGAATATAAAGATTAAAATGAAGATGAAGATTAAGATGAAAAAGAAGAAGAAGAAAAGGGTGTTCAGGGTGTTAAAATAGAGAGTCTATAAAGGGGATTAAAAAAGGCGGTTAAGATTAGCAAATAAGGCCTGCAGGCCACACCCCGCAGGGGTGCCTGTGTAACCAAGCTCTTCCTTTAAGGAAGAGAACAGCGGCTTGTAATTTTAAAAAGGAGCTCTAAACTATCCCCTCCCCCTTTCAAAAAATCACTTTGCTAAAATATAGTTATAGATAAAATAAAAAAGCAGCCTTACTTAAATTTTAATAAATTTTCTGAACTTAAACAATTTCAATGTATTTTCTTTTAAAACATTATAAAGCATTGGATAATCCTATTTATTTTTTCCGACATGAACTATTTTGTTTTTTCAAACTCTAAAGAAATTCTTAGAAATTACCTTGATAACAATTTAAAATATACTTAAGTCATAACCAAACTAAGATGAAATTATTATTCAAATACTCCAAAAAATTCCGTTCTCAAATTATAGAGTTAGTGATGATGATGACGATGATGATGATGATGCTGATGATAAAAAAATTATGAAGTTAGGAAATAAATATAAGTATTAATTTTTTGTGATTTTTTTTAAACTAAAAGAATTACAAAGGGTGAAGTTCAGAAAATTTATTAAAATCTTGGCATGGAAATTATTATAGCATATTTAGATGGATAAAAGAAAAAAGAATCATGATAGGCCGTAGGACGCAGACCGAGAGTCTGCCAGAGAAGCGCAAGCTTCTTCTGTAAGGAGGAGTGACGTCATCAAAGACTTTCGGTTACATATTATGCGTAACCCCCTTTTTGTGGGCCCCGTGGGTCCCACAGAGTTTGGGGGCCCAAATGAGTATATGTATGTACTACTGGCCCTAAACTCCATATATATATATATATATATATATATATATATATATATATTTTTATATATATATATATATATACGACCACTACTCTTATTAATCTCATAACTACTACCAACTAGGTAATCCATAATATCATAACATAATCTGCTTTGCTTACTGCCATTAGTATTCGCTCCGATGAACGGACTTCGTTAACAGTTAGTTACTGTCTTGATTACTATGTT
This sequence comes from Ceratothoa steindachneri, assembly GCA_963969495.1. NCBI lineage: Eukaryota > Metazoa > Arthropoda > Malacostraca > Isopoda > Cymothoidae > Ceratothoa > Ceratothoa steindachneri. The sequence continues at coordinate 70,027,136 of OZ018319.1, forward strand.
GTTTAAATGCTTGATTTATCTGTGTCTGTGTTTTAAATAGCTTAACTAAATATATCTCCCGCCGTCTGTCTTGATTTAAATATTGTCAATTAATAGGGCTGTTTATTATGCATTTTAAAGTAAGTTAATTTTAATTTTTATAACTACATTATCTGTATTTTCCATTTTAGAATATTATTAACGGGGCTGAGCGTGTTAACTCGAAGCGTAGAAAATTAATTATATGAAATTTGCTTTTCTCCTCCTTGTGGTCGGCTTTTTTCTAACGCGTTCCACGCGAGACCTTTGAACATTACTTAGCGAGGAAGTATTTGATTTTATGGCTTCAAATTCTCTCATTAGGTGTGCCTTTAGTTCCGCTATTTGGGACGGTTATTATAAGCAACTGATTTAAAGTGGCCCCATAGAAAGAAATCTAAAAGTGTCAGATCTGGATAGCAATTCAATTCGCTCACGTCGTCCAATTCATTTATCTCCAAATGCTTCTTGTAGAAATTCGCACACAATCTAAGCAAAATGTGGCGGATCCCCATCCTATTTTTTATTCCTTCCCCCATCTCTATACTTTCTGCTCTGGTTAGCTTAGCGACCATAATGTAACAATCTGAAAAATATAAAATAAATTAATTTTAAATCTAAAATTTAAAATGTATACACTAATATCTAAAATCAAAGATCTGCAAAATGATAGGATACATAATATAAAATAAACTAATAAATCCATTTTAAACCTTTAATTTACTCTATATTTCCTATGGGGCCAGACTTTTGCGACACCCTGTATATATATATATATATATATATATATATATGTATATATATATATATATATATATATATATATATATATATATATATATATATATATATATATATATATATATATATATATATATATATATATATCAGTAGTGACTCCGGCACTCGGGCTGTTCGGGCTTAGCCTGAGTATAAATTTAGTAAAGTGAACTTGTATTTGCAAGCTGATTTAATTTCTGCCAACACTGGTTGCAGTACATATATTTTCGTTCAGCGTTTGGCGCTCGTCTTAGAGGTGCCCGGTGTCAAAAAATATCATTCGTAGCAGACGTTCTCTTGCCATCGTTCACACGCACTTGACTCGGACTCAGAAGTTACAGCCCAAGTTGTTATCTATAATCGTGAAAAAATAAAAGTAATTAAAATTCAATGTTTTCTTAAAACAATAGATTTATATAGATATTATGATTTAAATTCCAATCTATGAAAGGTTTCCGTTCTAAAATATTAAAAAGGAACGAAAAATTATCCAGTAACTCGGGCTAAAACGAACGAGCCTGGTAGGTGCAAAAGACTAGCTGGCATCTCTTGTCAAGAGTAAAGTACAGGCAAGAGTCAGATTGCTCTCTGGCTAATGTATATTGTGCACGCCGCTGTCGTTATTTGATTGCTGTTATTCTGTGCGTCTGTGTGTAAAGAGTTGTGTTTTGCAGGGTTGCTTTATTTTTACCCTTAACCTAGAAATGGAGAAAGACATAGTGCTAGATATACAAAATAAGCCATTTGGGGCTAGAAATATTGCGGAAAAACTTGAAACGCCATCAAACCAAGAAGAATAGAGTTCATGTATAAATGAAGTGAGTAGTTTTATATTAAAACTATATTTCTGTCCTTTTGTGAAATTATCAGTGGACAAATAAGTCTACGGTGTACATTACGTCTCTTATCTTGGTTATACATGTCTTATTCGGAATATCTTTCTCTCTCTCTCTCTCTCTCTCTCTCTCTCTCTCTCTCTCTCTCTCTCTCTCTATATATATATATATATATATATATATATATATATATATATATATATATATATATATATATATATATATATATATATATATATATATGTGTGTGTGTGTGAAACCACTGTATATGAGCCAAAAGTTTAATATACGAGACTAGTTTCAGTATGTAGTTTATCATACCCTCTTCAGTCGTATACTGAGAATGTAATTGTTACAAAAGTCTATAAATAGCGTACAGATCAGAAAAAAACAAAAGGAAAAAAACACAAAGAAACACAAAACGGGGGAAAAAGGTCATTAATCAGGGGGTGTAATTCTAAGATCGTTGACTAGGCTGTTTACGATTCGGTTACGGGAATGGGGGCTGCATTTCAATTGCCCATCTGACAAATTAAAATTGGCAATTTCTCCTATTAATATAGATTCTACTATTTTTCTTTTACGGAAATCTTTACAATTATATATGATTTGTGCCTTTGAATAGTCAATTTGGTGGTTGAAATTGCTAATGTGATTAAAAATACTGGATGTGGCACTGCCTCGTCTGACATCACCTTTATGTTCATAAATTCGTTTTTTTAAGGTTCTTCTGGTCTCTCCTATGCAAAATGAGGGACAGTTTGTAGAGCCACACGGGATTAAATATACACCCGTTTCATTTGGCTGATCCACGGCCTTGGTCGAAGGGAAAGATTTAAGGATAGAAAAGGGGCATTTAAATGTGGTTAGGCCTCGAGAAATAACTTTGTTCACTCTTTTAAGGAGGGAAGAAAAAGGGAGGGATAGACACTTCGTATTACTAAATTTGTTTTTATCCTTGGGACGGTAATGAGTAGATTTTGCTTTAGATAAACTTTCATTGATCACGTGGAGGAGATAATTTAATTTAATGAAACTGCAGGTTATATATGTAATCTCGTCTTCTAGAAAGCAAGGGTCACATATCCAAAGTGCTCTCAAAAACATACCTGATGCAACGGCTCGCTCAATGTTAATATCATGATGAGAAAAGAAATGGACATAAGAGTTAGAATGGGTTGGTTTTCGATATACAGTGAAGCTAATTTTGTCAATGACTAACAATTTTTACATCAAGAAAGGATATACAATTATCTTTTTCCCACTCTACTTTAAAATTGATAGTGGGATGGAGATCGCTAAGATTTTTAAGGAAATTGTCAAATAAGTTTAAACTATTTATAGGCCAAATCGATATGACATCCTCTACATACCTATACCATACCAAATTATGATGGAGAATCACAGAAGGGAGTAATGATACTTCGAAATGCTCCACAAAAAGGTTACATAATATGGGCGATAAAAGATTACCCATACTAAGACTATATTTTTGACGGAAAAAACCCATATCGCTGATAAATACATTGTCAGTAACACAAAGTTTAACAAGATTTATAATTTTATTTTTGCCTAGAGGGAGGTTTAATTTTTGATTATTTAATACCTTAGATAGAACATCAAGAGGTTCGTTAACTGGGACATTAGTGAACAGGCTGTCTACATCAAAGCTTTTTAAGTGGCTTCCTTTTATGTTGATTAACAAAATTTTTTCAAGGAAATCAGAGGAATTGATTATGTATGAAGGAAAGGTCAATCCAACAGCGTCAGCAAGAATGGAGGCTAACCACTTCGAGAGTTTGTATGCATGAGAGTCAATACACGATATAATAGGTCGGACTGGCGTTCCTATTTTGTGGGGTTTTGGCAGACCATACATACAGTGAAGTGATGGGTTGGTAGGCTTAAAACGATGAAGAAGGTCTGGGTTGGATTGTTGGAATTCTTAACACATAAGATTTCACGAAAGCAATCCACATCTCCAAATTTTTGAAGCGAGATTCATTTTTTTTTTCTGAAGAGTCTGAAGAGACAGTGACCGTCTGAAGAGACAGTGACCGTCTGAAGAGACAGTGACCGTCTGAAGGGACATTGACTGGACACGGTGCAAGGACGAACTTTCCCTTCCTATCCACCCTACTTGGGGCGAGTTGGTTAGGGAAGCATAGTCTCCATAGGTACCCACCCACTCGAGTAGGAGCCTTATCTGAACCAGGCGGCTAACTTGGCGCAGGTTGGAGCTTAGCCCTGGACGGGTTAGGCCCGTGTGAGCGGCGGACTCGAGTGGGTGGGAACAAAGACTGCTAAGGCTAGATGTTAGGTAGGAAGATAGGGCTACCGACTCGCCAGCTGAATAAGCCAGGTAGATAACTGGATACAACAACAACTTCGTCTACTTTCAGCCTCCCTCTCTCCCTTTTTTCTTTTTTCGTATTCTTCGTCGATAAGAAAATTCAAGAAAAAGAAGATTGGATAATTAGAAGATGGTTACTTGCTTGCTTATAGGTGACCTCTCCCATCTCTTCTGTAGAAGATGGACTCAACTAAACGGGTCCCTTTGTGCGTCCGGAAGGGCGCGCAAAAACTCGACATAACTAATGTTTTCCGTACTATCTACGGCGAACTAGGAAACATCTTAGTGAGACTATTAGATTATTCCAACTCATACATAGCGTTATTATCCAAACGAAAGAAGATAGACTCCAACAAACGGGCCCCTTTGTGTATCCGGAAGGGCGCGCAAAAGCCCGGATCATCTACAGTGAATTAGGAGTCATATTAGTGCGACTATTAGATCATTCTAACTCCTACACAGCGTTATCCCAAAATGAAAAGAACGTAGATAAATTGCTATCAGAAAGAGCATCGGAAGAATTAGATAAGCTCGGATTAGGAGTTAAAGTACTACCTCAGATTGAAGCACAGAAAGCGGTCTTCTATTGACGACAAATAGATTCTTGGATTAGCAACCATAAATCAGAAGAAATAAAGGAAGAGATAGAAAGGGCTCAGAATTTGGTCAAAATCAAAGAGGTTATCAAGTTTATCAACCGGAGCAACAACTTAGAGTACTCACATGTATTGAAATAATACATCGTGAAACCAGCATGGCGAGTAAGGCCAAAGAGACCGGCTTACTCGCCTTTAACCTAAAAATAACCTCTGAAAAAATCAAGAGCGACGATTTCGTTAGCGTGCAGTCCTCTTTAACTGCTAGAGAAAGCTCCGGAGTCCAAATCGGCAGAGACCCGAGAATCAGGAAGAAGATACAGCTTAAGCAGGAAGAAACAAAACAATGAAAGTCGAGATCACCCCGGACGACAGCAACGTTGAAGAAACTGACCATATACCTCAAGCATAACTCAGGAAGAAGTGAGTGCTGAACCTACCCTCAAGGCAAGTGTAGAGAGAGAAGATGAACGACAAGAATTCAGCTTAAAATTCTTTGCCTCGGAGGAAAGACCCTTCCCAAAGAATAATAATGAACTTATACAAGGAATTTAAAATGGACACTACAAAGACGAATTTCAAGGCCTATGTTCAGACAGAGAGGTCTATAAAATAGTAAAAAGCGGAAATTTAGAAATCCTACCAAGACCTATGCTACATGGTTAAAAAAGAGGAATTCAAGAAGAGAAGAAACGGGAGAACAAAGTCCCCAATCGAATGAGAGACGCACAAAGCCGAAAGAAGAACAAGCCTCGCAATAAAACACCAAAATAATAGCCCACATCAGGAAAATTAAAATAATAAGTCATACCATCGCTGGTTGGAACGAGAAGAAATTATCTCTTAGTAATTTCTACTTAAAGCAAGATCCTGAAATGATCCTACTAAACGAATTAAAATTAACACAGAAACAAATAAAATCAAAATATTGAACTACAACATCATAGCAAAAAACAATAAAAGCATAAATTTTGATGGGGTAGCAGTAGCAATAAGAAAAGACGTAAGCTTCAAGAAACTCAAAGATCTGGACGAAGCCTGCTTGGTGGTAAGCGTAAGAACCTCCACTGGAAACATCATCGCGACTGCTTACCAAACTCCAAGGAGGTACTTTTTGCCCGTCCATAGTTTTCGGAAAAAAGACCAATCAATCTCCATGGGAGATCTAAAAGCCCGCTGTAGAGCCTCGGGATACACTAGAAACTTTAACCAGGCGGGAAAAATCTTCGACACGATGTTGGAAAGAAGAATAGTAGAGCGCATAAGACAAGATTTTCCAACCTACTTTGGATCTAACAGGACCACAAAGCCTGATATAGTACTGACAACACCGGACCTCCAATTCAACTATCTCATCGAAAGAGGGCCCCCTTCAACAAGTGACCAGGAGATGATAGTTATGACGCTATCACTAGATCTTATCCAAATTAGATCCCCCTCCCCTCAGGAAACTGCACAGGAAAAAAAAATGGATCTGCTACTCAGAAGATCTAGTTAGACACCAACAGAAAAATTTAGCCGAAGCAACCTTAGAGGAGATAAACCAAAAGCTTGAGAACCTGATGGAGGCACTGGTCAGGGCTGATAAGAGGCATGTCCCCACCACAGAATATACAACACTACAGCACCCACTAATGATTGCACAAATTAAGAACCTCGAGCAGCAATATATAGCCTTGAGGGAAGCCATAGAGCATAATAGTCCCCAAAGAGGGGATATGGCATGATTACAGCAGTTGAAAAAAACATGATAAATGCAACGGCTGAGGAAAGAAGTGCAAGATGGGATCGATTTCTGGATGCTCTAGACAAGGAAATCAACCGAACCAAGATATGGAACAAAATCAACATAGCCAGAGGAAAGAGACAATCAAAGCCCCAGATCGAAATCATACTAAGCGGAAAAGAAGCCTTAGATCCCCATGAAGTTGAAGCCACCTTCTGTGAACATTGAAGAAGAGTGTTTGATATCTCTCCCTAACAAAACGAAGACTTCGATATGGAACACTAGTTAAGGGTGGTAGAGAAACTAGAATTAAATCGACTCGAAATTGTCCCCAATAACACTGCATCACTAACACTTCTAGAGGAAGAAGGAATCGAGCCAGTTACTCTACAAGAACTGAAAAGAGCACTCTTAGCTACCAAACACAGGGCACCCGGTGAGTCAGGACTAACTAGGGAGAATCTGATTCGAGCGCGGTACCCCTTTTTGGATACAATAGTATCGTTATTCAACGCCACACTTAGTGAAGGATATTTCCCGGACGAATTCCAAAAAGGAAAAATAATATTTCTACCGGAACCCGGCAAACCCCCTAATAGTCCAGGTAATTTTAGACCAATTACATTGCTGGAGACTGGCGAAACTGTTAGAAAGATTGGACAAATGTCAGATTGATCAAACACCTAGAAGAAAGATCTCAGATACCAAACCACCACCATGGGTTCAGAAAAAAACAGATGTACTGAAACGGCCCTGGCCGTTCTAGTCAAAACAGTGGTCAGAACAAAATTTAATAAGAACTATACTGACGTTATACTTAGGGACGTCCAAAAAGCTTTTGATAAAGTTTAGATAATTTGCCTTAAGTGCAAGATCAGAAGATTGTGGCTACCCTCAACCTTAGCAAAATGCCTCAGTGACTACGTTACGGATAGATCGGCCTATATTTCAGTGGAGGGCTTCAATGAACCTAGCTTTGAGATCCTCCAGGGGGTCCCTCAAGGGAGCTGCATAAGTCCAACACTCTACAGTATTTTCACGATGGACTTACCCAATCAACGAACCTACTAAGTATATACAATTTGAAGATGACATGACAATAGTAACAAATAGCCTATAGAGGCTTGCCCAAACAATAGCGAAAATCACGGCGGCCGAGATCGCTAATATAAACGAATACGAACGCAAATGGAAGATCTGTACAAATGCGGAAAAGTTCACCATTATTCCAATAGGGAGACGAAAGACCGCCATAGTACAAGTAGATGACAAAAGGGCTTAAGATCTCTCGGTCCGGATACGGGAAACACGTAATGGAAAGAGTCGGTATAGTAAAGGCGAGCTTCACCAAATTATATAAACTTAGATGCCTAAAAAGAGAAAATAAGAAAAAATATACAACGCTCTCTGAAGTCCAAACTTCCCCACCCAGCGATTCCAATGAATAGACTCCACAAAATAAATACAATTAAACTTCAAAGGGTCCAAAATGCAGCAGTGTATATCCTTTACAACACTACAAGAAGAGAACATAAAAAGCTAAGCGACCTGCACCGCGAAATCGATCTTCCGGCCATAAATGTGTCCTTGCACAAAAGAGCCTGTAAAGTGTGGAACAAGCTAAACGACTTACTTAGTGAAGAACAAAAGAGAGACATGAATATCACACAAAATTACAGGGTAAACAATAGAGGGAGTTTTAGGAGCGGGAAACCTAACTCGAGGAAGGAACCGCCCCAAATATACACGAGTAGGTGAGATTGCTAAGCAATTGAACGAACTCAAACAAAATAATCTGCAGAAGACAACGAAAATGAAAATCATAATGAAGATAGAAGTCTGAAGAATAAGAATTAGCAAGAAGAAACAAGGAGATGGCTGGTCACCCAGCAACTATCAACTCATTCCCTTTCACCACTTTATCTAAATGCCCTCTGTCCACTTTACTCTTACTATATACTTTATCTTTTAACTTTTTCAAGACGTAAGGACATAAATGATCAGCAAAGAAGGCTGAGCATTCGACTAATAAGCATTTGCTGATCTACTATTCAGATACAAACTTTACGAAGAAAACAACCTTACGGAGTCTTAACTGTGAATTTTCATTCACATTTCAAAAGAGAGATTAATACTTTTACGGGGAATTTGTAACTAAAAAATGAGGTCTTACAAAACCTCATTGCTTCCCTCCATCGACCAGCGTGGGAACCTGCCTCGGATGTCTGCCATTCATTAATTTCGTCTTAGCTATGCCGACCACTTGGACTGACATAATTAACGGCTTACGTGAAAACTGTTTTAAGGATTAGCCCACAGCGGAAGTGTAACTCAGAAATTTTCTCGAAATTGGGAATTAACATCAAGTCTCGGGTGGAGGAGAAATCCTCACATCCGAGGGACCCGGCCAGAATCATAGAGGGAAATAGGACCCGTCTCTATGTAGTTGGAAACGGTCATGGTGTAAGTACCCGATAGGAGGTGGCAAAAAAGGTAGCGGCAGTTGATTTTGCCGCTTCTTCCATCAATTCCACTATTAGTCATCTCTTTCGAGGTTCCCATTGGTGACCCATCCCATCGATCTATCATCACCAATCATCCTGGCAGCATCTGAGTGGGGAAACAACTGGAAAATGGACGGGAGCGCTTATATAAAATTTTCATAGTTACCGACGCAAACACTTACCGCCTTTACCACCTTACAACTTCATTTCTTCCATCATACCCAAAACACAATAATTACACTTTTGATTGCCGAAAGAAAAAAAAAACAATTCATGAAAGAAGAGGAAAAAGACAGAAGGAGACCATGGAGACCCTCACTAAGAGGGTCCCCTTGAGGACCATCCCCGGACAAAGCCCGTCCGAAAAGAGCAAGCACTGCGAATCTTTGTTCGCATCTCTAAGGGTAGAATTTGTGACTAAGTCACGAATTTGTGACTATATGTGCAGAAACTTGGAACGTAGACAAGCTTCTGTCCGAAGAAGAAGCGAGTATACTCAAAACACTAAACCTTGAAGCAAAGACCGCCCCCCCCCACCCACAAGCAGCAGTTAACAGAAACGTTATCTGCCGAAAAGTGTAGAGTTGGGTTAAAGGAAACACAGCGGAAGAAATAAAAGATGAAATTGAGACCAACATCCATGGGCAAAAGTACGAGAAATTATCAAATTTGGGGAACACACGCATGTGTTCAAGGTAACTTTTGCCTCCACAGAAATGGCAATATGAGAATACCGGGAGAAAACATCAAACAGGAACGGTTCCATAGCATAAAAATGTGCTTTGCATGCTATAAGCGGGAGCAACACACTACTGCGACATGTCCCGAAAAAGAGAAAGTGTGGTGCCATGAATCCGCCGTAGTCACCGGCATGATAAGTGAAAACAAAGAAAAAGTGCTTAAACTGTATGGGTGACCATAGGACTATGGCCTTGAACTGCCCTTAAAGGAAAAGAATAATCAAGAAAAAAGAAAAAGAAGAGAAAAAGGCAAAACAAAGTACTTACACGAGCGCCGCTAAGAGTGAAGAGGTGCAACTAACGAGGACACCCCCCTAAGATCTACGCATCTTGAACGACCTTGGCGCTCGCATTCTAATTTGCATCACACATGTCAACGTAGCAAACGCCGCACAACCAGACTGATACAACCATTTGCTCAACTCGCTCCTAAAAGCGAATGGCCTACCATCCAAAATCGTACCAACAGACCCAGGATGCTCTAAGGCTTTCAAAGATTCGATTATCCAGAATAACGAGTTCAGGAAAGACGGAATTAACATGAAAAATCACCTTCTCCGGAAGAATCCGAAGAGGAAGAAAAAGGAGAAAATGAAGAAGAAACAAGAAGAAGAAGATAATACCTCTTCGAAATCCCCCTCCGGAAAACACAAAGCCTTTACATGCGCAAGCAGTCACCCAGGCAAAAGAGAAGCATATGAATAAGAAACACCGTTAATTAACACTACATCATGCAAAGAAACGCACTAAAGATATTGGAAATAAACAGCAACGGGTGAACGACTAAAATAACTCTTTACTGAAACGTATTCAGAGAAATTGATGCAGACATCATCTTAATCTCAGAACACGGGATCGACATTCGTAATTCTGAAATAAAGATCAGGAGTTACGAAGTGTTGATCACAAATTACTCGCAAGAGCGCTACGACCGAGTCGCTATTATGATTAAGAAAGGGATAAAATACAAGCAAATAAGTAATCTTGAAGAATCCTATCTCGCGATTGGGGTCGAACTCAACATCCGAAAATTGGTCCTCGCCGTCGGATACCAACCGCCAAGGAAGGACCTTTTACCTCTCAAGTCTCTCACTGGTCTATTTGGCATAAGAACCCCACTATATTAATGGGGGATCTGAAGGCTAGATGCCGGGAGTGCGGCTGTAGTGCAGCTATGGAATTGGAAGAAGCCTAAGCCCCGACTTCCACATCTTTGTCAGAGCAAGGAGTGCCACGAAACCAGACATACATATGTCTGGCCAATCATCAGCTACCGATCAATTACTACATGGAACCAGTCCAGGTACCATGTAGTGACCATATAGGGATCCCCCTTACCATCAACAGGAACCCTATAAAAGTCCCAGTTATAGTTAGAAAAACCTACAAAAAAGCAGACTGGGCACGGTACGCACATCTCCTCGAGGAATATCATCCGCCAAACTTAGATGAAGCAATTCTGTAGGAGATCGACGAGGCACTTGACGACCTTAACAGCCATCTTATTAACGCGGATAGAGCTTGTATCCCTAAATCCGAGTATAGGACCATCTCAACATATAGATGGACCGAATATATGAAGGATTTATACCATGAGCTGGAGATGTACGAAATCAACGTCAGAAATCCATCATGAATCAATTGACTCAATACAACGAAGTAAAGAAATAAAAGAAGAGCTCAATCAGTTGATCCTTTAACAACAATAGAGACGATGCGATCGAAAGCCTCGATCAAGATGCATCTCCCAAAGATTTTGGGAACAAAATCAGACGTCTAAGAGGATCGACTGAAAAAAAGAAGAAAATAGAAATAATGAAAGAAAATGGAGTCCTCGAGACGGAAGAAAGAAACATCGAGGAAATTTTCCGAAGTTATTGGGAACAAATCTTCAGTATAACTGAAGAAGAAAACGAAGATTCTGACATAAAGTTCGAAAGCGACATCATAGACGAGCTTAATACACAAATACATAGGACGAATCCTCACCACCAGGTGTCGAGAGAGACATTAACCACTCGGCCGGCAACCCCAAGGCCGAGCTGGTGGCCGAGATCAAAGAGGTGTTCGAAGGTCTTCCCAGGTACGCAGCGAGGAACGCTTGCGTCAGGTGATGGAGCTGTATTGAGGCCGTGGCTGAAACTGAGGGCGACTACTTTGAGTAAACTGTTATCTCTCAGCCATAATCTAATTGATATTTTTTTAAAATTTTAAATAGGTACATTTATTTTTGGCTGAGATATTTCGGGTGTGGGGTCTTTAATGCAAACCGTCAAATTTAGCCAGAACACCCTATACATACATGGCCAGACAAGTGAGCGACCTAACAAAATTCGCAAATCATTACTTATTGTTAGTATTGCCAATTACCATATTTTAGAGGATACCAATAATTATTTGACATTTAGCTTGAAAAGGCCGTATTTTTGAGAGCTACACAGTAATAAATAGGAGATATCAAATAAAATGGAGTAAATCAATGAATATGATCATTTGGAAAGTTCGAATACACGGCGCTTTATTCTTACTGAACGAAGAAAATTTATGAAAATTCCACACGTTTGAATCGATTCTTGCGGCCAAAGAAGAGGCGGTTCTAATAAACGATTGTCCTCTTAAACAGAATTGACTGTATTTGGGGTCGAGCGAAGTAAGTTAAACCACAATGGTTGCAGTTGCCTAGCCCCCCCCCCCTCCTGCTGTTTGAAGTAACAACGCGAGTTTGAAGAGAAAGAGGAAAAGGAACACGAATGGGGACAAAGACATTTCGTGGAGAAGAAGGGAATTAATTACTTATGGGTACAATGGCGATTTTTTAGAGGCTTTAACATAAGTGCGGGGAATTGATCGAGCCTTTTTCACTCTCAATAAGGTGGAAATACTAAGTACTGGTTATTATTACAAACGAAAAGGAAACTAGTCTATTTTTAATTTACTTAGCGATGAAACGATGCCAAATTAAATTCCGATCCCAATTCTAACTCCGAGTCTTAAAGTGGCACTAATTATATCTTATCTATTTTATATCCCATTATTATTATTAGTAATATGTATTATTCTTGTCTTAATATTTAAATACCTCGATACCGAGCCCATAATATATATATATATATATATATATATATATATATATATATATATATATATATATATATATGAGATATACAAGTATATATGAATATGTACCACGGAAGGAAACAGAATAAAAGACGGATTGGACTTAGTACTTTCGTCTATTCGACATTTTCAAACTCACAATGGTAAGAAAAGATAAGACACACAGTATTTATACTAAGCGCGTTTCCCTGGGATGAGGTCAACTTTTTAATGCTATCAGATAAGTCGGATTTTAGAAAAAGTGATAAAATTGGATCCAGCGAAAACAGCCCTGGGCTAATGTTGAGTGTCGTAGAATAGACTCTCGACGATATACCATATACAACTATTCGTTGAGGGAATTATTCAAATATTTCGAGTGCGGGGTAATCTGATTGACCGAGGCTATTTATCTTCAATATGCTTAGGAAATGGAACTGAGCTCAAGGATAATAATATGGCTATCATTAAAAAAATAGAGTTTTATTAATTAAACTATCAATAACACACAAAAGAAAATGTTTACATAAACGGAGAATGGAAAGGGTCGTGGGAAAATTTGACTAATCCGAGGATTAAGATTAGGAGAGATTTAAAAAGGTAAACAAATAAAAATTAAAGGGATGGGATGGTTTGCTAAACCATTTAAAGCACCGGGTAGGGTTGACAAAAGGTTAGATAATTAAAGGTAATGCTCAGCTTACGTATTACAAAGTTGTTGTGCAGAGGAAGGCTATGCGAAGTAATCTTCGGACCACTGGCGAGTTCCAGCAGAAGGGTTCTTCGGGGGTTGTCCTTAGCGAAGGGGAAGGACTGTCTTCGAAGAGTAAGAGCGAAGTCGGACTCGGAGATACGAGCGATCTTTGTGACAGCAAATCGGGGATGTTCTAGATGAACAATGGAGGTTATCGTTGAAACCAATCATTCTCTTGAAGAACGTTTAAAAGGGGGAATTAAATTATCCTGACGTGATGTCTTGGGAATGAGAACCGTTTCTCGACGAACGGGCTTGAAGAACAATGGCTGTTCTAACGTTGTTCTCTTCTGAACAACAGGAGGGGAGGGGGAGAACCGTTTCTTGTAAACGGGCTCAAAGAACAATGGCTGTTCTAACGTTGTTCTCTTTCTGTACAACAGGGGGTCCTTATTGACTTGGCGTCTCGAAGGCACGAACCTTGGCACCCAAGGGATATTGCCCTCTACTGGACAATAAGGTGGCTCTCGAGGTAGAGCTCCCTAGTGCACAAGGTGAGACCGGATCGGCGTGATGTCTCGCGAAGATAATCTGGATCTGATCTGATCTTATTGGGAAATTCTCTTGTATAAGTACCCGGAGCCATCTCCTTGGCGTAGGGGACAATTGCGTGGGAAACTCGGGGAAATGCCCCGGTCGCGCCTGGGAAAATACCTTATCTGCCCGTAAGCTTAACTCAATCTGTCGAGATCGACGAATGGAGGTGAAACGAGGGGGGGGGGAATGACCTCCTTGGTTAAATATTGACTCAGGTGGCGATAACGCGCCCTGCTTGCTCTCGAAGATGCACGTGGGTAGCAATGTTTCTAACCATGTGATAGCGGCTGAATTTAAGCGGCCTCAGACCGTTCTATCACATTAAGATTACTCTCCTTTGTGTGGGAGATTAAAAATGATTCCAGGATATTTCTATTTATAAAATCATTACTATGGATTATTGTATCAGTTTTTGACCAGTTAATTCCGTGTCCCATCTTGGAATTGTGGACAGCTTTGGCATTATTCAGATATCCCTTAATTACTGAATTTTTGTGTTGTTGGGTCCTTATGGAAACATTTTGGGAAGTTTGGCCTACATAGAATAAATTACAATCTAAACATGGAATTCGGTAAATTACATTATTATCATTATTGGGGCTATGCTTTATTAAGAGATTTTTTAATGTATCATTGTATTTAAAGGCTACCTTAATATTAACTTGTTTTAGAATGGGCACTACAGACATAAAATTATCATGATAGGGTAAAATTAATAGGTTTTTACGAGGTTCTATTGTCTCTAATTTACAATTATAAAATGTTTTTTTGGCTATATTCATACATTTTTCTAGAAAGTACTTAGGGTAGCATAAATTGGTAGCAATATCTTCAATTTTTGTGTATTCTTTATCTATATAGTCGGGACTACATATTCGAAGAGCCCTAAGATACATGGAGGAAAAAACAGCAGATTTTATATTTTTGGCATGACTTGAATAAAAATAGACATAAAATTTTTTTTCCCTTGACCTTTGCAATAAATTAAACATAATCTAACTCTTCCCAATATCACCCAAATGTTTGGCCACTATATTTAAAACAAGTTTTAGAGTCCTGTCATGCACAGCTGCTTTAATTCTTCAATAGACCCCCCCCCCCTTATCAATTAAAACTTAGATCTTAACCTCTTTGTCCGCCATTTTTTCCTATTCTTAATGTGGTGTCCTCGAGTAATGCAGCATCCAACTGTTTCAAAGTGTATATTTGGACTCATCTAATAGTTTAATGACCAGAATCGATTCCCTCCACTCGTAACCCTTTACCTTGAAAATAAAACCCAACTTCATAGCTAACTCTAGCTCTTGTGAGGACAGCTTCCAAAATAGTCGCCACCTAAATCCAATAAGAAACTTAGGTAGCATCGGAAGAGAGAGATAGAGAGAGATGTTTACACAGATGGCAGCTAATTTAATTTAACCGGTGGCTTTTGAAAGCTATTCACACACATGCACCTTCATACGGAGCCTAAAATCTCTGATAGCCACAAATCCTTAACAAATAAGAACCGCCAATGAAGGTGAGAGGCAAACAGAGTTCCCCACTAGAACCCTCAGTTAAACCAAAGAGTGTTATCAATCTGACAAGGTCAACAGACCTAAATCGTGTGCTCTCAATTATTTCAATAATTAAAAAATAATAATTAACAAACGTATTATCAATTAACAAACATATCTGACCTTACGACCTTCAAAACTTTCAAAAACTCATTAAAAAGTAAAATGGTTATCATCGGACCGACATAGTAATTTCTAGAGTCGAGTGAACGTGACTAAAGATCGTACACCGGAACTAACAATTATAATATACAGATTTAACGGAGCAAACAATCATTGTTAAAATATTATATCTACTGACCATTTAAGCATCTAACTTAGATTCAAATGTGAGTATTAATTAAAATGCATCAAGTGAGAAAATTATTCCAAATGTTCATCACTCTTTGAGTGAAAAAGTTCTCATGGACATCTAGCCCTTTGTTTCCCCTTTTCTGATAACAAAATGTTCTGGTCAATTCAGTTGGTAAAATCATTATTCTTAAGCATTTTATCCATGTTTTGGTAAAGCCTAGATATGCTACATTCACTGCACCTCTTTATTAACAATACTCGTGATTCAATACCCTCTCCCCCCACTACACACAGACATACACCCTCCTTCAAAAAATAGTCGAATAAATTATCCCAATTGCTCAAAACGATGGCAAAGTCAGCTTATAATTGTGCCGATCTCAAAATGAGACGCCGCCGAATCGCGAGAATCAAAATAAGCAGCGATGCAAAACGGAAGCCTCTTATTGGAATCACATCCACGTTTAGGCTTTCAATTCGGCTGAGATTTTTTGGTTTAATGCTACGGATTCATGAATAACGTCTTAGGAGTGAGATGCGAGAGGAGGCTTTGGAAAAAGAGGCCGAAGATCTCTTATTTATTTCATCTTGATTATTCCGATTCATATTAAAGATCACTTCACTATCTTATGAATTTATTCGCTCATAAAAAGAGATGATAAAGAAGTGGTGAAGTTAGGGGCGAAATTGTGTGGGAATACATATCCCGAGTAGGATCTGTTGCAAATGCACTCGTAGGTTTTGCCCGTTTATTTTTATAATAAATATCTCCCAAAATCAATATATCAATTTAACATTAATTAACTTTACATAAGAAAATAAGAAAAGAAGGAGCCTGCAAAAGGCGAATCAATAGCCTATAAAGACATCCCTTGCCCCCACCCCAGGTTCACTCCCACATAGCATCCCCATCTATATATCTATCCAATGTATCATTAAAACTATGCAGGGAGGACGCTTCAATCACATGACTACTGAGCCTAGTCCATTCATCTACCACTCGATTTGTTAACCAGTTTCTACCAATCTCTTTCCCAAACCTAAACTTGTCCACCTTAAACCCAGGCATCGCTACGTGTCTCATCCGGGTCACTAAAAATAAGACCCTTCCCTCTGTCTCCCCTATTATAACGTTTTACCTTCTTGAAGACTTGAATCAAGCCCCGTCGGACTCTAATACTTTCTAATGTGTGAAGGTCGAGTTTCCTAAGCCTTCACCATCAGGTAAGCTACTCAGGCCATGAATCTTCTTACTCCTCCGTCTTCTTTGCTCCTCAACCCATGAATCATCTTAGTCGTCCTTCTTTGCTACTCAACCCATGAATCATCTTAGACGTCCTTCTTTGCTCCTCAACCCATGAATCATCTTAGTCATCCTTCTTTGCTCCTCAACCCATGAATCATCTTAGTCATCCTTCTTTGCTCGTCAACCCATGAATCACCTTAGTCGTCTTTCTTTGCACAAACTCAAGCAAAGCGATATCCATCCAAAATATGGTGGCTAAAATTGCACCGTAAATTCAATATGAGGCCTGATGAGAGTTTTTTTTCAGAATGACATCAGCACTCCTATTTTTCATGCCCCTCCTAATAAACCCTAATACTCCATTAGCTCTATTCCTGCTACTTAAACACTGGTGTCTAGGCCGGAGGTCGGAACGTATAAGGACACCTAAGTTTCTTAAGCATTCTGACTTTCCTAAAACTCTCCCGTTCAGTTTATAATTGTTCAGTGGATTACATCTACCTATAAGTACAATACTTGATAATGTTAAATTCCATTTGTCATTTCTCCGCCCATTAGAAGGGTTTGGTCAATTTGTCTTGTAAAACCTTAGCCATCGGCAAACTTGCTCAGGTCCAGGGCGGCTCGTGTATAGGCACTGCGGAACTGCAGCACCCCTTATTTTCACTAGATATCATCGATAACATTCAATATAATGAGTTCTTTTTTCCTTAATTATTTCTTTACACCTGTACATTATATAAACCTTAAGCTTAATGTCAGTAGCCATCCCCTAGTTTATGAAAAAAATACAAAAATCCTTGTATAGAACTGTGCGCTTCACAGTTCCAGCGACTTGGTGTTTGGCTGTTGTGCGCATGCTCACATGTCCGAGATATTAAGCTCCACGCTAGGGAGAGCACTGTGGCTCACGTAGTGCCAGCCCTAGTGTGCCGGTGGAAGGTAGTGTTTATTTTTGACTCGGCGTGTATTGTACTTAAAAACGTATTTATATTCTTGAATTCTTTTTGTTTTCGGTTCTTTTATTTTATGGATTCTGAAAAACTAAATGCACTTGCAGTGCTTTTAATGGAGAAAAGATGGATCAGTAGTTATCCAGAGATCAAGGTAAAAATAATTAACCTATTCGTGGAAATTAAAACAAGAAGAATGGATTTCGTTTTTAAATGAATGGATCAAGCATGAACTGTAGCAATTTAGGCTATAAGTAAGTAAAAAATGTTTGATTTTGTTATGTTTAGGATTTTCTCAATTTTATCTATAAATTTTATTTTTTAAAGTTTATTTCCTTTTACACAATATTAAAACAATGCAAAAAAAATTCTGATGCAGCACCCCCACTGCATATATGTCGAGATCATTCGGTGCTCATAGTATTCTTGAACACCAAACAGATGAAAGATCCATCAAGGACATTATAGACCGAGGAATAAAACCCATTAACGCCGAGAAAAAGATCGCACTAATCATCTACTATTAAAATAGACGTACTTCAACCCTCTTCATGAAAAATAAACCCAAACCCCTGCTACAACCGAAACAAAGGACACATCTGATATACGAGTACACATGTAAACTAGGAGACTGTGAGCTCCTACCTAGCTCGTATATCGGCATGACCGAAACCACTCTCTCAAGAAGAATGTCATACCATCTGAACAACGGTGCACCTAGAAAACATACACAGGAAGTACACGGAACATGCCTCGACCGAAAAATGATAGAAGAAAGCACCAAAATTTAGACTATGCTCCCAACAGGCGTCAACTGCTCCTCCTTGAAGCTATATATATTCAAGAGTAACAACCGAATTTAAACATACAGTCTAACTCCAATGAAATCCTGCCCAGCGCAAGAAAAGCAAACAGAGGGACAGGTGTACTCAGAGCTGCCCGTATCCACTAATCGCCTCTGGCAAGCAGCTTAATTCACCACCCCATCTCTGGCTACCTACTCCTCTGACCTTTTATCACCTGGATCCAACCGGCCTATACGTGTATAGCTTCGTTCGTAATTTTGTTAATACATTTTTTAACATATATAAACTGAATACTTTGTAATAATTCCCCATTGTAACTCAGAAGATGATACTCGATGTATCGAAACGAGTCAGTTAAATTAAAGAAAGTGCTAAATTACATTAATTTACTTCTACCTTTGGCAAAATAACAATCATCAGTCCCCGATGAACTTCGGTACGCTTATCCACAAGTTAAACAATGAAGAAAAGGTGAATATAAGACAAATCGATAAGATTGCAAAAAAATTATTAATTCGAAACTAGCGGTCGCTTTTAATAAAACATGCTATAATGAAAATATACTGCCTAAATTAACACTTATATATATACATATATATATCAAATAGACTCAAGTAGGTAGGTATTTTCATTGAGAAAATACGATCTTAGGAAAGACAAGCTATTAATTGAGACTGGTTCTTATTTTACACAGATAGAAACCCGCGGCGGAGAAAGCTCGCTCCGCCTCGACCCTTGTAGGCTTTATTTTTAAGAGAGAATTATACAATTTATCGAAATTTTATGTTCGTTTTAGGGTTCCTTCAAAGGTTTTAAATTCCAAATTTGTAACTAAACTGCTACTTAAACCTCTGTCACTTGGTTGGCATTTCCAAGTTTCTTCATTTTTAAAAAAAAATACTCTGAAAATAATTAATTTTTATACTCACTCAACAAATTCTGAGATTAAATTAAATTTTCTGTTAAACTTGATTCTTTATGCGAATAAAGACCATTTTTATTTTAATACATATATATATATATATATATATATATATATATATATATATATATATATATATATATATATATATATATATATATATAATGAATGCTCTGTAGCCTTTTGAGTATCTTTTTGCATGACAGGAAACCAGTCATCTTTCTCTTTTAAAATTGTTGGATTATGTAAATATTTAATTAAAGCGAAAATATCCTTATTGCTTCCTTTTGAATACGTTTCAGCAAGGCAATCTTTTAGTTCTAGAGTCAATGAAGTGCCATTTTCCTATAGTTTCTTGATAAGGAATTTAATCGATAGATCAGGGGTTAAGAGGGTTGCATCTTTACTGCAGAGGTTTTTCAGAACCATCTCTATTGGGCGAACAGTGACGTACATATCTTTCAAAAATTCCCATTCCTGAGGTGAAATTACTCCAACAGAAAGAGTCTCCTTTCAAAGCTATTGGGATACACTCTTTCATTTTTACAAACCTATCAATCATAGAAGGGAGACTGCTCCATCTTGTTTTGAAATCTAATATTAATTTAAATTCTTTTCCATTAAAAACGTGCCTTACAGAATTTTGTAGTTGCTCTTTTTTCTGACGGGTATTTATGAAATATTGTGCAAATCTTTCTCACTTTATTTATTGTGGCCAGAATATTGCCTTTTAAAACAGTGGCTTACATTTTCATCCATATCCTCCAGAGTTAAGTGTGAAAATTGACTTTTATGAGGATTATTTTCTTCATCTTCAAGATCGTATTCATCCTCTTCGTTATGGCTTTCTTCTTGTCTTTGCTTTCAATTCGATTCATCTCTTCATTTTCAAACTCTTCATCATTCACATAATCTTTTTCTTTTTTCTTATACAAAACTGAGCAAATTGCAAGGTAGATAGCATGGGCAAATGCATTGATGATGTTCAGCTACTATTTCTCTGCCAATTTTTATCATAAGATAAGCCCCCTCTGTGGTGCATCCTATTTTGTGTTCATCTAAATCAAAACGAAAATCAGACACTATTAAGACATCTACTAACTCTTATTAGACCTAAAGACCAATGTTACATTCTATGTGAACATTTATATTCATGTACTTATTATTTTGACACGAAGTGTGTCATCAAATGTAAGAGAAAAGCGAACATCTTCCATAATTCGTCCTTTTAAATGCTCTATTAAATCAACCTTTTTTCATATAAAATCCATTTACTATTTTACTTCCTTTGCCATGTAGTCGGAAAAGATTTACCGTCCCTATCTTTTACCAAATTCTTCTGGATAAACTTACTCGAATCCATCAACATCTTAAATAAATTTCTTCTTAAGAAACGATTCCAGTGTTGATTGCTTTTTTTTTAACTGGAATTTCATCTTCATTTAAATTATAAAGTTCACATTCATTAGTCCTACCTGCATCGCGAATTGTTCTTAGATGTACTAATAAGCCTTTGCATTTAGAACACTCGGCTTTAACTATATTTTTCTTAGTAAAGTTATTCCATACAATTGATCTCTTGGACATTGGATAAGGGTTTATATAGAGAAAAAAAGGTAATCTTTTATATTAGCAACTCGGACGCTGTTGTTGGTTGTTGTGTTTCGTTCCAAATTGAATGATATCGTGTTTCATCTTTCATTCATCCGCGCATGAAGGCGCCATTTTTGGTCGAGTGAACATCGGTAAAAAATAGGAATAACAAAAAATGTTTGGTTACTGGAATTCGGTTCCGAGCCGTACTATGGGTTGATATATTGGGAATATAAAATTCGTATTCTATTACATTTAAATGTAATAGAAAAACAAAAACTGTTATAAAGTTTTAAAATGCAATGCGCACAGTAGATAATAGGTTATGCGTCTAATAACTGAGCTCTCACTGGTAAGTTGCCAACACAACAAAGCTTTCCCACCCCAGCAAATAACAGTTGCCAGTTTGGCTAATTTTAAAGGAAACATATCCTCGTCATTTTTTATGAATTTATATAGATATAAATTTAAAAAAAATGAATTATTCAATAGGTGGAAATAATAATTTTAAAAAAGTTCCATTCATAATCCCGGGATTGTATAAACCAAGATTTTATGGAATCCCGAGATTAATCACGGGATTCATCCCTAGACTTGACCCTCAACCCTCGACTAAGCCTGTGAACGTCTCACATGGATTCTCTGACTCCGACAAAAGTTGCTGTAACTGACGGTAGTTCTGTGGAGAGCATGGCCCTGGCATTAAAATTGCGCCAGCAAAGTACCTCGCAGGAATAGGGAAAATTGTATCAAATGTCCACGCGTAGATATATATATATATATATATATATATATATATATATATATATATATATATATATATATATACCTGTCAAGAATTAAACAGAAAACCGTGAATTCAGATATCAATAAAAGTTTGGCAACAGTGTAATAAAAACGAACACTTCTTGTCTGGAAAAGGGATTAAGACGAGACAGCTGGTGCCTTGTCAGGTGTTGTAAAATTTATATCATGAAAGCTTCAATTTTTAGACGCCATGGTTCATGACCACGGGACAAGGGATTGACGTCGGTCAAGGAAATCCCACCCTGTGGGCAGAGCTAAAGACGGCGTGCCCTGGAGGCAAGAAGAGGCCACGCCTTTCTCCTGCCCTACCTATAGAAGAAAAATGAAGAACGTATCCTCATTCTTGATTCTAACTCTCGCCATCAGAGTCGCCCCGTTATTAATTACGTTTCGTTTAGCGTAGCAAAGCTCCCGTCTTAACCGCCTAAGTCTTGTTCTCGTTACTCTCGCTTTCCTCACCGGTACTAAGAAATTTTCCTGGCCGTACCACGTAAACGCGAGCCTCATTTTTATCTTGCCTGTTTGTTTTGTTCATTTTGGAATTAAACCTTATTTTTTTTACGTGATTTCTCTTACTCCTTTCTCGATCACAAGCCTTCGGTAAACCCAACCAAGTCAATATATCATTCATGTATCTCTCGGAATCAGATACAAACTTAACGCCATCTATCACTTCATCCCGGGGACAGTAGGGACCTCGCGAAATATCCGCGTCATTTTGTTCCATAACTGGAACTGTTACCTTGACCCGTCTGTACCATAAAGTGGCATCCCTGTACGGCATTTTTTCTCCTACCATAAAGTGGTAACCCGTGATCGTCCCTACATCACGCTATAAAGGTAACGATAACGTGCCCTTCCTGTCTCAACCTTAACTGGTAACCCCTACGTCTCTACCAACAAACTGGTAACCGGTGGTCGTTTCCCTCATACCTATAAAATCGGGTACTTCTTCAAACTGAGGACCTTCAGGTACACCCTATAGTTCAACTCCTGAGACAAGATCACCTTTACAGTTTTTCACCACTACACCCATCACGTCTTTCGAATTTGATAGCTTAGACACATTGTTTCCCGGTGGATTATGAAGTGTATTTTTAAATGCGGCGAAGCGAACAGGTCTTTGGGTGATGCATATCTCGTGTCGTGTTCATCTTCTGTCCGCAACGAGTCGCTGGCTCAATGTAGCCAGCTAAAACCAATGCTACCAAAGGTAATTGAGGTCACTGAGTTCAAATATGATCTAAGCTGACCACCAGGTAGTGCCACGTAGTTGCTAATGGTGCTAAATTGGCCATTTTCATCGTGGGTTCACTAATCACGCCCCCCTAGTTCTTACGTTAGCGCTGATAGGTTCAGGATCTTGTATGCCGTTCACTGGACCAAGAGATTAAAAATGTCTACTCCTGTGGTAGAGCCTTTGAAAAAGATATAGGAGTGTCCATCAATAATGACCTAAATTTAAGAAAAACACTGTGTGAAGAATAGATGACTATAAAAATTGGCTCAAAGTCTAAGATTTTCTTTATAGTAAGTTTTCTTACAGGTCTAAAGAGGTCGTTCTAAAGTCTCTCGTAAGGCCGAGGTTGGAATTGCATGACAACTTTAGTGTCCGTATGTGTGAGAGGATGTAGAAATTGGGGGGGGGGAGATACTATCTTGTAGAGTTTCACAAGGATCTGTACTATGACCACTTCCATTTATAATGCTATAACCGATAAAGAGCGAAGCGGAGCACAACTAACACGGTTCCCGGATTGCCTCAGGTTGGGACGAAAGTAATGTCTGATTTTAGGGTATATATTAAAAATGAAAAAAAACCTTATGATTATGGAAATATTTAATCATAAACATAACCTCCATTACTTTCTAGAACCTAATTCCATCTGCCAACAAGCTTATAAATGCCACGTTTGTAAAATTCTTTAGGTTTTGATGCTAAATATGAATCCAACTCGTTTTTAACCTCTTCTCTTGATGTCAACCTAATACCATTCAAATGGTTCTTTAATCCCATAAGCAAGTGATGATCAGAAAGACCAAGTTCAAAAAAATATGGAGGATGAGGCAATATTTCCCAACTGTGCAACTCAAAGAGATCTTTGGTCATTCGAGCTGTGTAAGGACGGGCTAATTTATCGTGATGGAGGATGACACTCTTCTATGGCCCAAAGCGGCTTTCAAACGCTTAAGTTGATTGCAGTAGAGATTAGCATCAATCGTTTGATTGTTGTCTAGCAGTTCGCAATGGACAATTCCTTCAATACACCACACACTCAATTGAACATTTTTGGATGAAGTCCTCCTCTCGATTGTTAAGAAATTCTGCCTCCCCTCGAATGATCCACGAACGAATCTGTTTAACTTTATGATAAAGGATCCACCTTTCATCATCAGTAACTTTCGTGGCCAAAGGTGTCGTGAAAGCAATGACTCACAGCGAGCAAAACGCTGTTGCAAATTCGCCGGGGACAGTTCGTGCGGGACCCATTTCCCAATCACTGAAACTTTTCCAATCCTTCTCAGTTGGTGTAGGGAAGTCATATGGGCTACGTTAAATTTTTCGGCGATTTTCCTAGAATTTGTAGCAGGATTTGCTGTGACAACAGCTTCTAATTCTTCGGAATCAAGTTTTTTGGGACGACCTTCTTTTGGTTTATCTTTTAGACTGAAATCCTCACCTCGAAATGGCGAAACTACCTCCTGTAACTTCTTCTATTTACTGCATCATCCCCATTAGTGCTTTGGATGGATTTTGCCGTTGTACTTGCATTGACACCTTTATGAGACTAATAGAGTAAAACACGTCTAATGTGATCTTTACCTGAAACGAACAAGGGAGTGAATACCGAAGACGATTAGAAAAATGCATAAATAACTCATTGTTGCATTCCTAAACAAAAGGAAGAGGCACTACTTTAATAAATACTATCTAAAACATGTTTCTAGAAAATATGACATTACTTTCGTCCCAATCTGATATGTGGACGGGTAAAAGCTGCTCAGTTTGGAGACGCGTATAGCTGATTCAAGTTTTTAGATATTAAACAGTTTTAACAATGTAAAATCTGATTCATTCTTTGAACTTAATAACTAGAGTAGGGCAAGAAACAATAGATGCAAGCTACAAGTATGACATTCTGAAAGTATGAGTAACTAGCTAAAAATAAAACACATACTATAACTGAGGCAATCCGGGAGCCGTCTTGTAATTATTTATTAAAACGCTTGACTGAAAACATAATGTTCAATCAAGATGCTTAAAATTCGCTTAGATGAGTACTTCCGACAAATTGGTCAGTTCTAATTTACGAGGGTGGTCGTGAGCGAGCTGTACGTTCTTTGTTGGCCATTATAAACTTCGACACCGGGTAGCCGGTCGAGTATATTTTTCTGTACATATATCTTTTTTCTTTGGAATACAAACTTTGTTATTTTCTAAGCTCAGTTTATGATTATTCTTTCTTCTTCGCCCACTAAATTCACTGAATTTAGCATGATTTGCCTAATAGTGCGCTTAAGGTTAAGCTATAAGTTTGCGATGCAAGGCTTGATGAACTGGATTGATCTTAAGAGAAGGAGATATTGAATTGTTGGTCAAAAATAAGGGATGAATCCAGAATTTCAATTACTTGAGACTATGAATAGTGGATTCGAAATCAAGCAGCATTATTATTTTTCTGGGTCCCGTGAGCCGGCGAGACACCATATTTCGTTTGAGAAGCGCAAGCCGAATAATTTTGACTGGTAGACGGTCCGAGCTGGGACTAAGAGGTCGCCGATCACTGGTTTGGGGGATAGTAACTGGACTTTAAAAAGTTTCCTATTACAAACAGCAATTTTTTTACCTAGATTTTTTAGTAAAAGATTGGATTAGGTTATTAAAACAAAACCCATTAATATAATATTTATTTCACAAAACACCAATAATTCAACCTAACCTAACTTAATCCTTTAGCAATGCATTGAGTCGCTTTAGTGCGGTTCGAAAAAGCTTTGCTTCATGCTGATATTTTTTAACTTTTTCAATTCCTTTTCTTTTCCGAATTCGCGTTTTAAAACTTAATCATTTGAGGCCATTCCAAATGGCACCCATTTCTGAGGTTTGCTCGTAGGTATTTGACCTCTAATTAATTCTAGCTCTGACTCACCTTTGATGCTCTCAGCCATTGTAATCAAACCTAACAATGGGTTACAAAAGTTAAGAGGCGTGTCAGTGTGTTCACTAGAGACCTTTAAGACTGTTATATATATATATATATATATATATATATATATATATATATATATATATATATATATATATATATATATATATGAGGAATTAAACCACATTCTCCGAAGACAATTTAATTCAGAACAGTTTCGGTGTATCTCACACCCTTTTTCAACTGACACTGGGCAGAAAATATAAGAAAAGTGCATATAAGCATAACACAAGATCCCCTCTTTTTTCCCCCAATCCCCTACTTGTGGCTAATCGGGGGGGGGGGGGTTAGGCCTAAACATATTGAAGGGCTGACATTTAACTATTTTGTTTATATGCTTTCTTATTACAGGATTAAAAGAAAATTGCCCCTCGATAGATTTAAATTAGGAACTGACGATATCAAGCTCGATTCTACGATTCTTCTCTTAACATTACGATCGATTTCAATGGAAGTAAAATGGTATTTAAATCGGCTAACTATGTTAAGAGAAGAATCGTAGAATCGAGCTTGATATCGTCAGTTCCTAATTTAAATCTATCTGAGGGTCAATTTTCTTTTAATCCTGTAATAAGAAAGCATATAAACAAAATAGTTAAATGTCAGCCCTTCAATATGTTTAGGCCTACCCCCCTCCCCCAGATTAGCCACAAGTAGGGGATTGGGGGAAAAAGAGGGGATCTTGTGTTATGCTTATATGCATTTCTCTTATATTTTCTGCCCAGTGTCAGTTGAAAAAGGGTGTGAGATACACCGAAACTGTTCTGAATTAAATTGTCTTCGGAGAATGTGGTTTAATTCCTCATCTTTTCTTGCGATATTGCATTAATTTTCATCATATATATATATATATATATATATATATATATATATATATATATATATATATATATATATCCATAGCCCTATATTTTAAGAACGAGATTTTTCGAAGGTTTGAATAAGATTTTTTCATTTAGTTCGGTTGTCACCTAAGTAGATTTATTTTTTTTATCAAAGTTATTTTTAATAATTCCTTTAGAAGAAAAGAAGAAGAAGAAGATGAAGATGAAGATGAAGATGAAGATGAAGAAGAAGATGAAGAAGAAGATGAAGATGAAGAAGAAGATGAAGATGAAAAAAAAGACGAAGATGAAGAAGAATAAGAAGAAGAAAAAGAAGAAGATGAAGATGATGAAGAAGAAGAAGATGAAGATGAAAAAGAAGATGAAGATGAAGAAGAAGATGAAGAACAAGATGAATATGAAGAAGAAGATGAAGAAGAAGAAGAAAAGGGTGTTCAGGGTGTTAAAATAAAGAGTATAAAGGGGATTAAAAAAGGCGGTTAAAATTAGCAAATAAGGCCGTAGGCCACACCCCGCAGGGGTGACTGTGTAACTAAGCTCTTCCTGTTAAGGAAGAGAACAGCGGTTTGTATATATATATATATATATATATATATATTTATCTGAAGATAACCACCCCATTAACTGGAATTCTGCAAAATTCCTTTATCATTCCGCTGATTTCACAAAAATAAATATTGTCGAGTGTTCCTTAATTGGCATCTTACCCAATATAAATATTTCCCCTGGCTTATTTAAACTCGACCCTGTTTTTAAAAAAACTTGTACTAAATGAAATAACTTCATAATGCAGCCTGTTGTCACTCTTTATTAGTGTAATATCATTCGCATTGCCCCCCTCCTTTCCCACCACATGTCTCTTGTGACCGTGGATTGACTATTAGCCCTAAATGTTTTCGCTCTAATGATAATCTTTTAAAATGTTGTTTTTTTCACCCACTATATTCCATTCATATACATGGCGTTGTTGTGTGTATATCGTTTTAGGGATGCATATGTCTGTTATTAGTTGTCTATTGTTCTTTTTCTTGGTATTTTTCTGTCCTGTTTTTTCCATTGGTTTGTACTATGTGATGCGCGTTCCCTTCGTATCTTTGTACCCTATATAAGGTTGTCTTCTCTATTTTCATGCTATTCCTTGAAAATGAACTTGCAAATATAGTTCAAAAGTGCTTGGATTCATCTTTTCATTTACCTGTGAGTTAATTTTCATAATATATATATATATATATATATATATATATATATATATATATATATATATATATATATATATATATATATATATATAAACCTGTTTTTGGACTTGATTCCCATTTATTCCCAAATATTAGGTTTTGTTTCAAGGAAAAGACCAGTTGGGATTAACACATATTAGAAAACAAAGAAAAAAAATGGACTGAGGGCGAGGCAATGAAATTACTCCAATTCATCAATAAAGTTGGAATAAAGAACAAAAATCTTTTAGCGACGAGGGTGAAGAAGCCCTTTCTTCATGTGTTACGGCTTAACGGAGGGGAAACTCGGCTTCCGATTTTAACGAAGATGAGTCACATCCGATGTGATGAGTCATCGGATTAGTCCTCATTCGAATTGTCTTCACAGCGGCTGTCATACGTTGTAAATACTCATGGTTGGGATCCCACGTTAATTAAACAGGTCCCCAGTTAGAAATAAAAGGTATCTTAAATTAGTGTGGCTTAGTTGTTAAACCCCTACAATTTATTTTGTCGCGAATATAAAATTTTCGTTCATATTCGGATCACGGAAATTTTCATTAATAACTAATGACCTTTAAAAACCATTGATCAACCAAGATTATCTCTGGAGCCCCACTCTAATTTATCATAAAGGACGAAAATCTTTGCCGGCTTAATTAATTCTGGAGCTCAAATCAAAATGAGTTTTTAATTTACTGAAAATGACGAAAGTGTGCCTATTTCGGATATGCCCGGAAGGAGCCCGGCCGTTCGCGTCTTTTTTGTCCACTCGGACGATAAAATTCGAGATATTCGCCGCAGAGGAGCAGTAATAAGTCGTCTAAGCTTTATTTGTCTCTATTTCTAATTTATTACAAACGCTAAGGACCCCCATCCCCCTGTTTTGCATTTTGAATTCCGCAGTGACGTTGTCATGCCAACCTTGATTTACAACGTTCGGTCGCAGAAAGCCCGCTCGCTTTAGTAACGTTGTTATATAAAGTTTAGAAATCTTGCATTTTGAATCCCCGAGGTGATGTTGTCATGGCGACCTTGATTTACAACGCTCTCTGCTTGTGCCGAGCCGAATCGACATTCCTTCCTCGGCCGCGAGCGGCGCTCTCTCATAACAACAGGAGACGAACCGCCATCATGCACTGTCTGTGCAATCTGCATATCTCAGCGGAGGAAAGGGACGGCCGGACCCGGGCGTGAGGATGCAACAGACCAACAGGATAATCAGGACAACGGATAAAATAGGAGAAAGCAGCAAAGAAGATGCGAATACTCAGCACAACGCGGGACAATCAGGAGGGGTTACGTTACATACAACACACACCACTTTCTTCTTATGTCCAAGTTATCTGCGTTCCCTCATTTCCACACAATTTTACCTTTATTTCACCTCATTCTGAGTGGAAAAGGGGGATTCTATTAGACACGAACCGGCCCCCACGCCCGCAGTTCACCCTCCCGACCCAAACAGCCACGGGGAGATCTGTGGATAATATATCTACCACACATTTTCCCTTTACAGATCTCTCCTTACACTCTTTGCGTGATCCGTCATCCTTGGCATTGGGCTTTGAATTAAAAAAATGTCCTTAAAATCTTGCTAGCGAAGATGACCTCGTTGGATTTCGCTCTATTTCACAATAAACAAGTAAATTACGAGAAAAAATAGCTTCTCCCAAAGATAAATCAAGGTGTAGACGCAGTTCAAATGAAGGTAATTTGAATTGCGGTATATAATTCAGTCTCACTCCGCCATTGTTAGTATCATGCTGCTTCCAATCCCACGTGATAACTTAGGGCCCAAAATACATTAAAGACGCTCCGCAGAACGCTAATAAAATAGAGGCTAAATTGATGTCATTTTTCCTCTCAATATTTCATGAAATTGGAGGTTAAGGCCCAATTGAGTCATGTCTGTGAATTACATAATTTTAAATTGGGAATAAATTCAACATTTGTCGATAATTTCGGCAATTTAACCCCTTGTTATCTCCTTCTTTATTATATGGTATTCAAACCTTTATGTTTATTGGCATGAGAGAAAAAGTCATTTCACAAGGGACCTACAAGAAACGGTAGGCTATTTGGGTGACGCGAACAAATGCAACTTGGGATTCAGTTGAAACTCAACAAATGAAGGAGAAATTACTCAAAAATTTATTTCTTACGCAATAATGTCTGTCGTGTTGTATCCGAATAGAAATAGATAATTAGAAAATGAATATTAGTTTTAATCTCCAAAAAGATCACATGGAGTAACTTGTAATAGGGAGCACCTCAAAAGACATTGCTATCCAGACCGAGAAGGTACCTTTTAGGCAAAACCCCAATATGCAGCTTGAGAAAAAGCAGTGCACAAGATGAGGTCTCTCTCCACCCACCTCTCTCACACCTGACCGAAATGGCTCCTCTGTTGAGCCCTCAATCTCTCTCTTTCTCTCTCTCTCTCTCTCTCTCTGAAAATAGAGGGAGAGGAGTGACGCCCCCTTGTCACGGGAAGAGAGCTTGTGCGTACCCTTGACTTTTCGAGCTATGTCGGCGGGGGTACCTCTACTGGGTACCCCTGGCAGGGCTTCCCTTGTCGATTTGTTCGGAAACGAGGTTCCAGACTAAGTGCGTCATTCCTTCCTTTTTCTACTCTATCCTTCTCCTTTTTTACTTTTATCCTATCTCTCCTACTTATACAAAAATAAAAAAGAAGCCTACTCCTATCATGTCACTTTTTGCCTTTTTTCCCTCCAACTACATATAAGGACCTGGCAGCTACCTCATGCGTCAGAAGAGAGGCTTTGGAACCTCTATAAACAACGCTAATCGACGCTCACTGGTTGCGAGAGACTAGGACTAGAGGTGTCCTAGGCGTCGGAGCACGATGAATGGGATGAGGGTAGTGCCCCGTTAACCCCTTCCCTGGTGCGTAATTATTGACCATTCCCAGTTACCGTTGACGGGTGCCTCTGGTAGCATCGGTCCGAGGTGACGGCCCTTTGTTTCCAGGTTGGTTGCCAGGCCAATAAAAAGCCTTGGGTCGAGTCTCTTGGTGTGGCGGGATATCCATTGAACGCTGCTCCGAGATATTGGCCGTCGTGAATGGAACTAGTAGGAGTTTAGTACGGGGTGTGCTCCGTTGTTCACCTGGTGAGAAATCGATGGCCCCTTCGGGGACCGTCAGTGCTGCTTGGTTGGGAGCGACGGCACGCCGAGGTTTGACGACTCGGTCGGACGAACAGCAGCACAAGGAGAGTGCATTCTGAAAGATCCGAAACCTCTCCGATCGATAGGCGGGAGCGACTCACGCACGGCGAACTCACCACCCCCTTTGTTTTTTTATTGAGTGGTCACAAAGTATTCAGATATAAAGTGTTCAGCATGACTGGAAAGAAAGGGCCTGGTGCGTTAAAATATACGTGCTCGACATGCCAAAAGGACAAGTGGTGCGTAGATTTTCCGGAGGGGTGTTTCTCAAAATGCCACCCTGGAAGTATCTGCACGGACTGAGTCCTAAGGGCAGAACTTCAAGAGCTTAAGGAAGTTTTTAAATCTTCTGCGGAAAAAACTCGACAGCTGAAAGAAAAGGTGAAAATCCTCGAATCTGAGCATGTGACTCAAATCCGTCGTCTCAAAGCCATCATTGCAGAGATGACAGCCACCAAGGTAGAGCAAGACCATCAAGAAACTCCCAACGACGCCGATGGCTCCTCTGTTGAGCCCTCAAGCACCGCGTCGATAAAGATAGGCCATTCATCCGACGTCCCAGACCCAGCTGCTGCTGGGGTTACTCAGGGCGTCAAAAAGAAGAAAAGGAAGAGTAAGAAAGGAAAAAACAGTAGATAAAACAGAAGAGAAAGTAGAAACAGAAGAAAAAAACCCAAAAAGTGGGGAAGAAAGAGGAATCGAAAGAGCCCATACTGAAAGGAAAGCCTCTGTCCTCGGAACCCAAATGAGCGAGGGTCATCGTGATGGGTGACTTCCAAGCACGGGATCTACAACCCTTGCTAGTGGCCCACCTTCGCACCAGTGTGAAGGTAAGCTGCCTTCTAGAAAAGGGAAACGGAGAAATAAGGGTAGAGGCTGAGAAATCCCAGATCTCTGAGAACTCAGTAGTTGCCCTCATGGCAAGCGGCAACGATCTCTACCTACGAGGAGGTAAAGTAGGCGCCAGCGGGAAGATCCTGACCACGGTTATCGGAGGAGTTGACGACTGTGGGCTAAACACCCGCAGACGTTTCGTGGTCGGGATACTCCCAAGACGAGGTCCATCCCGCAATGCTCACGCGAGGAACGTCTCCATAAACCAACGCCTGGGAGATCTTTGTACGGCGGAAGGAGTCTTTTTTGTAGACCCCTGCCGCACCTTTTACGGGAGAAATGACCTGTACAAAAAGGAACGGAGTGCATCTTTCCTTTTAAGGGAAAGCTGCACTCGCGAACATGATCCAGGATGTTGTGGAGCGGACCCAAAGAAGTGTCAGACCCCGAGTGAAGGAGGACGTACGCCAGTACACCCGTGTTACTCCAGGAACGACCTTTTCTGAAGTCACAAAGAGGAGAGTGACCCCGCCATAGAGAAAGAAAGCGGGAAAAGGAAGAGCGTAGGGAGTCCTACAGTCGGGGACTCCCTAAAAGTTCTTCTGTTTAATGGGAGGTCTATCAGAAACAAGTTTCTAGAACTTCGTGGCCTCGTAGCAACAGAAGAACCGGAGATGGTGGCCATAACGGAGTCGTGGATAAAAACCTCAAGCCGAGATTTTGAAGGTGAATTCACGATTCCCGGTTACCAGCTCTTCCTGAAAGATAGGCCAGACAGAGAGGGTGGCGGTGTGATGTTGTATGTCAAGGATAGTCTCAACTCGACGGATTACAACATCGTATCTGACCATGAACTACTAGGTGTTGACCTAGAGATAGGTCCGGCCAAATACAGGGCCAACTACTTAGGAAGAAGAGAACTGTGTACCGGCAATCGAAGATCTCGGGTGACTTTGACGAATACCAGAGGCTAGCCAGGAGAGTGAAATCTAGCATAAGGGCGGCTAAGCGGTCTGAGGAACTCCGAGTGGAGAGACTCTGCAAAGAGAATCCCAAGGAGTTTTTTGGATATGTGAACAGCCGTAAACCAATCCGTCGAACGATTGGCCCTTTGAGAAATGAGGAGGGGGCATTAAAGCACTTAGATGCAGAAAATGCTAACCTCCTCAACGACTACTTATTTTCAGTGTTTACTGAAGAGTGTGGTCCCATCAACCAGCAATGGATTCCTACTCGGGGGAAAAGCTGGAGGATATGGACTTCACCGAAGGGGAAATAAAAAAGAAGATCAGTGACCTAATGACGAATAAGTCACCTGGCCCGGATGGGTTTCTACCTAAAGTGTTGAAAGAAGTGCGCGAGGAAGTGTCACGACACCTGAGCGCAATCTTCAACATGTCAATCCGGACCGAATGCGTTCCTAGAGACTGGCGTGAAGCGGAGGTGACTCCTATCTTCAAGAAAGGAGGCCGTAGCTAACCGTCAAACTACCGACCTATAAGTCTGACTTCGATAGTCGGTAAACTCATGGAAAGCATGATGGTGGACAAAATGACGTCGTATTTAGAGTCAAACCTGCTACTGAGGAGTTCCCAGCACGGCTTCCGAAGGCAACGGTCATGCCGCACGAACCTTATGGAATTCTTCCACTTCGTGTTCAGTGAGCACGATCGGGACAAGGCGGTGTATGTGGTGCACTTAGACTTTCAGAAAGCCTTTGATAAGGTACCACACCACCGACTTCTCCAGAAAGTGCGAGCGCTGGGCATATACGGAAAAGTAGCCGGCTGGATCGAGAACTGGCTAAGTGGAGACGGCAACAGGTGGTGGTGAATGGACAGGCTTCTGAGTGGGTGCCCGTTACTAGCGGGGTTCCTCAAGGTTCTGTCCTGGGACCACTACTATTCATCATCTACGTCAACAATATGGACGGTGACATGGTTGCCAAGATTTCCAAATTTGCCGACGATACCAAGCTAGGTATGAACGTTGCAAAGGATGGAAATACTGCCCGCCTGCAGGAAAATCTTGGGAGGATTGGGGAGTGGTCGGACACGTGGCAGATGCCTTTTAACGTGAAAAAATGCAAAGTGATGCATATCGGCCACAGAAACCCCCAATCTCAGTATATCCTTAAGGGCACCGCTATTGAATCCACCGACCCTGAGAAGGACTTGGGTGTAACAATCCCTAGTGACCTCAAGTTCTTGAAACAGTGCATTGAGGCGGAGAAAAAGGCCCAGAGGATGCTAGGTTATATAAAGCGCCAGTTTGGATATCGGAACAAGGAGATTGTACTGTGTTTGTACAACTCACTTGTCCGACCGCACCTGGAGTATGCCGTAAAATTTTGGAGTTAGCCATTTCGAAAGGACATCGCGAGATTGGAACGCGTACAAGCCAGAGCAACCAAGCTGATTCTCTCTATCAGACATAAAAGTTATGAGGATAGACTAAGGAAATTTGATCTGTTCTCGCTGGAAACCCGTAGACTGCGTGGTCAGCTCATCGAAGTTTTCAAAATACTTCGAGGGTTAGACAATGTTGACTACCGGGATATTTTCACACTGAGTGAGAACAGAACGCGCAATCGCGGCTTCAAACTTGAACTGAAGCGTGGCAACCGCAATCTGTGTGGAAATTTTTTCACTTACAGTATCTGCGGTAAGTGGAACGCACTTCCATTGGAAGTTGTCAACAGTGAATCTGTTGACCAGTTCAAGTCAAGACTAGACAAAGTCTTGAAAAGTGGCCGTTTAGGGACGCAAAACAATTGAGCAGCCATGTGCCCGCTCGATTGCTAGTCCAAAGGTTGTCTTGAATGGACCGTAAGGTCTCCTAGGGTACCTTCTTTCCTTGTTGTTACTCATTGTTGTTAAAGGAAAAGAGCACAACTAGGAATTTAATAGTAAAAGCAAAAACCTATTTTCTAGGAAAATTGTAAAGCCTATTTCTATTTGGAGATGCCATTCCGTTTCCCAGCTTACGATTGTACCATTCGCTGTGAAACACATAAAAACAAGTCATCAACCCTGGTACTATTGACTTACTCTGTAGGTAGCTCCTGCCATCTCTGGCAAATCCTTTATGTGGAGTAAGTTGCCCCCCTGAGCAGTCCTGTACCACGCAACCCCAACCTTGCGGTATATAATTCAGTCAATAGCTGAAGTAAATACTCGGTGATAGAGAAACATGGAGGTACCAACGAGGGCATTTTTGTTCAGGAGGAGGTGTAGAAGAGACGTAGAGATGAAGAAATGCGATTTGTCTCACCGGATGGGTCCCGATTTAGTGGGGTTTGGTTGTGGCGGGGTTCACACAACACTAGCCATCATTCTGTGCGCGCAGAAGGGCTCTCCATAGCGAAGAGGGGGTATATGCTGTAGGACAGACATGTCAAACACGTGGCCCTTTACTCCTACACCTGCGGCCCGCGCAAAAGATACTTTAATTTGGTCATTTAACGACCAAAATTGCAGTTCTTATAATTTAAAATGGATAAACGTGCGTCGTTCACAGAAAAACGGCACCTTTTAAGTGATTTCAAAAGCACAAAAGAAACACGAAAGCAGCTGTGAGGCAAACGAGTTAAAACCTCTAAAAAATAGATAAAACGTTAACTGTTAGGACTGCACAGAGAGGCAATGAGCAGGTCTATTATTAGTAGGGGTTGCATGACTGTCACTCTGGGATCTGATTGGTTGTCTGCGGTGTCCACAAGAGTGGACGGATGGTGTAATCATCGGTAATGTGTAGCGATGATGTGTGTTTGACATCATTTGACTGGCTGACTGTGCGCCAACCACTTTCGTTCTCTCGTACAAGTTTTGTCGTTCCTTATTATCAAGTCAGTGGAATGATTTCTTTATTATATAATGAACACTGTTTATATTTTGAAGGTTAGCTTTTTACTTTTGGCTGTAGTTGTGAATATACTTAGTCAATTTTGTATATCGTCTCGTAGGCTTGATCTTATTCAACGCAGAGATAAAGTTTCTTTCAGGAAATGTACAAAACTACCCATGTTTTTTAATAATTATATGGTCGAAGTTTTAAGATATAAAGTTATCCAATATGAACTACCAAACCAATGCTCCCTGTGACTTGGGCATCTGAAATTGGATACGTTGTTATTGGGTTGAAGAATAAGTTCCTTCGATTTTATCAAATTTATTCATTACAATTAACAATTTTAGAAAAACTTCCTTTTTAATTGATAACAATATGCAATTTAATCAATAATGTATTCTCCGTTGTTATTTACGACTTCTTTCCAACGTTCAACTAGCTTTTCGATGTCTCTGCAATAAAAATCTCTGGATTTGGACTCGAAGAATTCGTCTAACCAGGTTCTTAATTCCACATCAGTATTGAACGAAACGCTGCGCAAATTGTTGGAGAGCGATCGGAACAGATAGAAATCTGATGGAGCCAAGTCTAGCGAATATGGAGGATGCGGCAGGATTTCCCAATTGAGCGTCTGGATGGCGTCTTTTGTCATATTGGCAATGTGAGGACAAGCATTGTCGTGTTGCAGAAGGACTCCATAACGTCGATGAGGTCGCTTTTCACGAATAGCTTCGGCGAGTCGATACATTTGTTGAACGTAGAGTTCTGCATTGACAATCTGGTGGTTTGCAAGTAGCTCATAAAGAATGATGCCTTCACAATCCCACCCCACAGACAGCATCGTCTCTCGTGGATGAAGTCCTTGCTTTAATCGCGGAAGGGGTTTTTTATTGGGGCTAGGCCATTGTTTTTGATGGTTCATGTTGACATAAACACACTACTTTTCGTCGCCAGTGATAATGCGGTGAAGAAATCTGTCCTTATATCCACGAGTAGCCTTGTGACGAGCAAGCAAACCTACGGCAATCGTGGAGCGTTGAAGTTTGTTGCTTTCGCTCAAAGCGTGCGGAACCCATGCACCAAATTTTTCAACTTTCCCCATCGAATGAAGGTGATTCACTACAGTTTTCTGATCACACGCCAAATGTACAGCCAATTCTCTAGTCAATCGACGAGGATTTACATTAAGAAGGTCGTTCAATCGATCTTCATCTAACTTTATGAGGCGACCGGAACGTTCTTCGTCATTAAGATTGAAATGACCGCTTTTGAAACGTGAAAACCACCATTGAGCTGTCCTTTCTGATAGAGCATTTTCTCCGTACACAGCACAAATATCGCGACGAGCTTTGGCTGCGTTTGCATTGTTCCCGACTCGATTGAAAATGAATAACAACAAGTGTCGAAAATGCGCCTTTCTTTCAACTTGACATTCCATTTTTAGGGAACAGAACAAAAATTAAATTAACACAACTTTTAAATAAACGGCAATGACTTATTACTCAACTTCAAGACGTAGCCTAAGCAAAAGCCTAATAGTCTACGCTGTTAAGAGACGTAGCCTCCTAACCTTTGCAAATTTTGCTCTCATTATTTATTGTTTCTTAATATGTGCACAAATCACGTCAAGAATTTATTCCTCAACCTAATATATAGATTTGATAGTGAATTTTTTGTTTCAGAAAATGATTTTTTCGTCATATATTGATTATTTATCATTAAAAGTAATGTGTTCACTAGTTTTTATCATAGCAACGCATCAAACGCCATTGGTTTGATATAATAAATTAAGTTGATAGAAGGTTTGAAAACGATAGATCTAAAAATTCTAGAAATCACATAAGCAGCCTTAAATTTCGTTTCATTTTTTAACCGGTGATTTTATTTTTAATTTAATTTTATTTTTTAGATGCTCCCCCATCTTTAAAAAAGGCTAATGCTCCTCCAACATAGAGAAAAAGGAAACTGAACGAAGCAGGCCGATTCTTTAAAAAAAAAATCGAAATTATAGTATTTTTGTCCCGTCAAACTGACATTATGAAACAAACCATCGATCCTACGATAAATATGAAGGCGCAATGCGTGTCTCAAGACTTCAAGAATTGAAGGCTAACTTGAGACAGCAACAGACCGGTTTTTTGAAAATTGAGAAAGAGAATGTCGCTTCCGTTACTGCAAGTAGGAACTCACCCGAATGATAGCCATGAGTGGGAAATCTTACCGCGAGGAGATTTCGTAAAATCTGTATTATAAAAACGGCTCAAATTGTGTGTCCAGAGTAAGCACACTTATTCAAAACTATTTCATTAACCAAGAATACTGTTACTGAACGGATTGATGAAATTTCAGATGATTTGAAAGAAACACAAAACAGTTCAAGGCCGTATCATCAAAATTTGAACATTTTTCTCTTGGACCGTTGACATTACTTGAATAGCACAGCTTGCGGTCTTCATTATGGTCAGTGACAGTGAATTTAATATTTATGAAGAACCGATCGCACTGATCCCCACGCATGACATTGCAACAAACAAGGACATCTTTGAGAAAGTCGAGCAGGTTCTGCATGACTATGGATTGGATTTGAGTAAGCTTACATACGTATCTACTGACGGCACTGTGAATATGGTTGGCAGACATAATGGTGTTGAGGTTATGTTACGAACAAAAATAGAAAACTCCCATCCAGATTCATTCTTTGCTCATTTTCACTGCATTATTCATCAGCAAAATATGTGTTTAAAGATTTTAAAATTGGATCATGTGCTTAGTTTGGTGACAAAGACAGTGAACTATATCAGAGGCCGTGCTCTAAACCACCGTCAATTCAGTCAGTTGTTAAAAGATATGTATAATCAGTTTACTGATGTTTAATTCTACCCAGAAGTCCGTTGGTTGTCATGTCCCAAAGTGCTGAAAATTTTATTTGTTAAGATAAGAAATAATTATGTTTTTGGAGACGAAGGGGCAAAACACATATGAAATAAAAGCTAGAAGTTATCTTCAGGATCCTGCTTTTGGTGTGGACATTACTGCACAATTAACTGATCTTAATTTGAAATTACAAGGTAAAACAAACTAATCACTCAGTTGTATGAGGACATAGAGTGTTTCATGAAAAAAAACTAAGCTTATGGAAGTCAAAGTTGTCAAAGGGAAATTTATTTCATTTTCCTATGCTCAAGGAGCTGGAAAAAAAACACTGTATTAGCTTTGCTAAGTATGACAGTCACCTGGAATTGTTGTCAAAGGAATTTCATGAAAGATTTCGTGATTTCTCATCTTTTAAACACCACTTTGCATCTCAGCACCATTCACCTTTGATGTTGCCAAGGCAGCAAAAAGCCTGCAGGTGGAACTATTAGAAATGCCGTCGGATTCTACACTCAGCAAAGTATATCGAAGTTGGGATACCTGGTTTATTTTCATACCTTCCTGAAAAGTTTAAAAACTTAAGAAAGTTTGCCACAAAATTATGGCAATGTTCGGTTCTACCTATGTGTGTGAACAGTTATTTTAATTCATGAAATCAACAGCAACTTTTCAGAGAATATGGCTGACTGATCAACGCTTGTCATCTCTGAGATCAAAGTCGGAACTATGCAGACATTTCAGCGAGACACCAAAAATTGTCATTAAAAAGAAATGTGAAGCCTCAGGACAAAACACCAACAATTATTGAATAGTCGTAAATAAATGTTCATGTTACTTTTTTATAATTTTTGTACAATGTATTTGTTGCTGTTGCATACAAAATAATGTTGCCGTTTATTTATTTTTTTTAATTCATGAATGTAGCTAGTCGATAAACCATTTGTATGCACATTGTATGTTTCTAAGTTTAAGTAATAAAAATATTCTGCAATAATTTTTATTAAATGACTTCAATTAGTCTTCGTGTGCGGCCTTCATGACAACGCAAATGTGACCATCAGTTTGACTTGCTGCTGTAGGACCTCGTCCAGTCGGGACTCGTCCTTGGGCAGAAGGCCCTGTCACACCTCTTCCCAAACCACCTTCATGTGCTGCACCATAGACCCATTTGGCCCTCGGTATTTTTCTTCTCTCTCACACACTCAAGCATTAATCAATACGCCCTTCAAACCTTCTTTACACTCAGACATTCACTCTCATATATTCTCATTCATTCTTACGTCCCCGTGTCAACTCATAACACACCCGGTTACTACCTCATTCACACATTTCCTCACACCATATACATTTCTTACCCAGCATTCCTTACTCAACCCACCCTACCCTCCGTACACTAAGCAGCCCTCTCAAATTACCTATTTGCTCCCACTCGAGATCTTTCTTCCACCCCAACACAGCATCACTTCGACACACCAGCGTTGACACCAGAATACCCTCATGCAACATTCTGGCTCCTTCCTCACTCAAAATCACAATCACTAACACTCTGGTCGCCCGTGTTAATTTCATACCAAGCAAAACCATTTTCTAGTAACCTCATTCGTACCCCAATCAGTAACGATAGACCATACACTCGAATGTGCCACCTCACCCCATCCTTACCCACAGGTTTTAGCACATTACTCTTTTTTTGCATTTTCTTTTAACCCACCTTCTATATACATACCATTTCAAACGCATCATCAACATTTCCTGAGCCATCTTTCTCACATGCACACCACCCAACCCTCACCATTCTTCTATAATCCCAATCCCAAATAACCCACTTCCTATATTAAAA
This sequence comes from Ceratothoa steindachneri, assembly GCA_963969495.1. Lineage (NCBI taxonomy): Eukaryota > Metazoa > Arthropoda > Malacostraca > Isopoda > Cymothoidae > Ceratothoa > Ceratothoa steindachneri. The sequence goes on from OZ018319.1 coordinate 70,068,112, forward strand.
TATCAAACAATCATGGGCACATCTCATACCCACCTCTCCCCCACTCTCATGCATACTATATTACAAACTCCTGTTATATTTCACCTCATCGCATGTAATGAATACAAAATAAAGACTTTTTATACAATCTAATAGTTTAACACCTCCATATAGTCTTAGAACCTACCATAACACTTCATTACCAAGAAGATCATACGCTTTCTCCAGATCCAAAAATACAGTAACTAGCGTTCATCCTTTATCCCATATTTTCTCAGCCAGGAGTCTTAAAACAGAAAGTAGATTCACACAAAGAATACTTACTCTACACCACGCATATCGACCACCTATCCCATCGGTTTAACCCTTCAGATATCCCTCCTAAACACAGCCTACCACCTCTTTACCCAGCATGTTCACCAGCTAGAACATCGCTCACCCATTCAGATATCCCTCTTACACGCAGCCTACCAGCTCAACACCCAGCATGTTCACCATGGATCTCATCCGTTCACCTCTAAGATATCCGTCCTAAACACAATTTACCCGCTCTACACCCAGCAATTTCTCACCTATCTCATCGGTTCACCATTGCAGATAACCCTCCTATACATAGTTTACCCGCTATACATCCATCATTTTCACATCCTAACGCATCAGTTTAACCCTTCAGATATCCCTCCTACACGCATCCTACTCACACTACACCCACCATGTCCACCACCTATACAATCATTCACCCCTTCAGAGATCGATCCACCTATACACAGCTTGCCCGCTCTACACCCATGATGTCCGTTACCTATCCCATCAGTTCACCCCTTCAAATATTCATACTACACACAGCTTACCCGTTTTACATCTATCCAATCGGTTCATCCTTTCAGATATCCCCCTACACATAACTTAACCACTCTACACCTATCCCTCGGTTAACCTTTAAGATATCCCTATTATCCACAGTTTGCCCTCTCTATACCCAGCATGTTCTCTATCTATCTCATTGGTCACCTGTTTAGATATCCCTCCTACACAGAGCTTACGCATTCTACACATATCACATCGATTCACCCTTTATGATAACCCTCTTAAAGTACAGCATATCCGCTCTACATCCAGAGTGTTCACCACCTATCCAATCGATTCAACCCTCCGGATAGCCATGCTAAAGATAGCGTACCCGCTCTACACATATCCCATCCGTTCACCTATTCAGATATCCATTTTAAAAACAGCCCAGCCGCTCAACACCCAGCACGTTCTCTACCTTTCTCATCGGTTAACCTTTTTAGATATCACTCCTACAAAGAGCTTACCACTAAACACCTATCTCTTCGGTTCACCTTTAACATATCCCTTCTACACACAGCTTACCAGCTCTACAACCAACATCTTCTCCACCTATCCCATTGGTTCACACATTCAGATATCCATTTGAAAAACAGCCCAGCCGCTCTACACCCAGCACGTTCTCTACCTATCTCATCAGTTTACCTTTTTAAATATCACTCTTACACAGAGCTTACCCACTAAACACCTATCTCTTCGGTTCACTTTTAACATATCTCTTCTACACACAGCTTACCCGCTCTACAACCAGCATCTTCTCTACCTATCCCATTGGTTCACCCATTCAGATATCCATTTTAAAAACAGCCCAGCCGATCTACACCCAGCATGTTCACCATCTATCCCATCGCTTCAAACCTTCAGATGTCCCTCCTAACGAGAGCATAAACGCTTTACATCCAGTATATCTCTAGCTATCTCATTGATTCACCACTTCAGATAGCCCTCCTACACAGAGTTTACCCACCCAACATCCATCATTTTTGCAACCTAACGCATCAGTTCGACCGTTCAGATAGTCCTCCTACACGCAGCCTATTTGCTATACACCGACCATGTCCACCACCTATCCCATTGTTCGCCCGTTCAGAGTCCGCTCCACCTACACACAGCTTACCCGCTCTACGCTCATATTGTTCGCTACCAATCCCATCAGGTCACCCTATCAGATATTCGCTCAACACACAGCTTACCCACTCTACACCTATCTAATCGCTTCATCTTTTCAGATATACCTCCTGCATACAGCTTACCCGCTCTACACCTAGCATGTTATCTACCTATATCATCGGTTCAGCTATTTAGATATCTCCCCTACACACCGATTACCCACTCTACACCTATCCCATTGGTTAACCATTTCACTCTCCTAATCACAGTCTACCCGCTCTACACCAAGATTGTTCACTATCGATCCCATCGATTGAACCCTTCAGATATCTTTGCTAAGCACAGCTTACCTGCTCTACACCTAACATGTTCACCACCTATCCGATCGCTCACCCTTTCAGATATCCTTCCTAATCACAACTTACCCGTTCTACTCTGAGCATGTTCACTAATTATCCCATTGGTTCAACTCTCAGATATCCTTCCTACACAACTCTTACCCATTATACACCAGGCATGTTAACCCCCTAACCCCTTCAGATATTCCTCCTCCACATAGCCTACCAGCTCTATACCCTTCATGGTGCCACCTATCCCAAAGTTTTACCCCCTCAGATATTCGTCCTATAAACAGCTTACACTCATCTCGTCGCTACACCCTTTAAGAATGCCTCCAACGCCCAGCTTCCAGCTCTGCACACATGTTATCTACATATCTTATCAATTCAACTTTTCAGATATCCCTCCTAAGGACAGCTTACTCGCTCTACAACTTTCCCCTCGGTTCACCCTTTCAAATATCCTTCCTACACACAGCTTACCAGCTGTACATCCAGCACGTTCTTTACCTTTATCATCAGTTCGCCTATTCAGCTATCCCTACTATACACAGCTTACCCGCCTTACACCAATTCCAACGCTTCACACTTTCAGATATCCCTCCTAAACACATCCTACTCGCTCTACACTCAGCATGTTCACCAGCTACCACATCGGTTTCCCCATTCAGATATCCGCTCTACACGACGCTTACTCGTTCTACACCAACACCTATTCCCTCGCTTTACTCTTTCAGATATCCGTCCTAAACACAGCTTACCCGTTTTACACCAAGCATGTTTTCTATCGTTTCACCTCTTCAGATATCCTTCCAATACACTCCTTCCTTCAGTTCCACCATTCAGATATCCCTACTAAGTGCTCGATCAGATGTGGATAAAGCGTGTATTCTTATCCATTAAGAAGCGTTCTGCCAGGTTCTTGGAATATATGGAGGTGGCAGGTCATTAGATTGCATCAAAAGTTTTTCGTCTCACATTATGACACGTGTTGGGTTGAACGAACCTCGGATATGTGTCGAGAGGTTGAGGCAACGGAGTTTGATTAGCCTATTATTGTTTGATGTTTATCGATTTTCTCTGCGAATTTAGAGTGAACTACCAACGAGGGCATCTCCCGCAATAAGTTTGTAAAGTCATTTTTTTAATGGCGCATCTCTCGCGACTATCACCAAGGGCATAAGTTCCCGTAATTCAATTTTACCCTATTATTAGAATACATAAAAAACACAGCCCCTCTCCCCCCACACAAAAAATACCACAAACTATAAACAAAGAATAAACATAAAAAATAACAATAGAAAAGTGAACAGAAGAAAAGGCTCGCTCCAGCGTTGGAGATAGGCCCGCTTCCCGCAGGGTCCAGGCACATGAGCCCTGCCCCAAGGGGAGCTAATTAAAATGAAGGAAACCAGCCTCCTCCAGATAGTCCATGAGTCCAGAGGTCCGTGTGCACGAGCACGTCCAGAGCAGGAAGGATAAGCGGTAGCGACTCCGCTCGTCTCGGTACCGGTACAGGTAGTGTGCGCGAAGATCAACCAGATTGGGACATTCAACAAAAGTGTGCCGAACACTCTGGGAGACAGCGCAGTCGTCGCAGTTTGGTGCAGAGGGGGTGCTCCTTCAAGTGGTGGTGTGTCCCATGAGTGTGCTGTAATGACAGCGCAATGGCACGTAACTTTAGGTTCCCCTTGGCCATCTCCTTTACCAGCAACCCGGAGGGCTACGGATGCGTAAAAGTCTTCCGTAGTCAAGCTTCGAGCGAACAAAGGATCGGTAGAAATGTAAGGCTGTAGCCCTATCAGAACCTTGAGTAGAGAATGTGTCACGTAGCGATTAACCTCTATGGCTCGGATACAAGTGATCCAAAGGCTGCGAGCATGAGCTTCTCAGATGAGGCGTCTGTCGAAAATAAGATCAAAGAAACGGTGCGAATCTACCACTTCCGAGTTGGATCTATGGATAGTGGTAGAAATGCAATAGCTATTCTTGGCCAAAGAAAGAGCATTGCTCCCATATCGTAAATACCTCTCTTTGGGGAAAAGACCGAAACGCAGGGGAGAGGGGATTGTTCCCTAAGCTAGTGGGATCTGTGCAAGCCATGCACTAGTACACTAAATTATACAAAATTACAAAAATAATAGCGGGCACCTAAAGAAGCTGCCAGACGGTTTAAAGAAATGAGGATAACTGATGCTGGGTACTTAGGAGCAAAGGCTCTGAAACTAAGACCATCGCTTTCCTGAATTTCAACGCTCAGCCCCGAAAGTGATGAGTCAATTTTATAACAGTAAATACCGTCAATATTATAATGTATAACGTTAAAAGAAGAAATAATTTAGTCATATTTTTCCAGATTACTGTCATTTTCATAATTAGTTCTTTATTTGTACGACTAACTAAATTATTTCCTTTCCGTTAACCTGATGAACTTTATTACTTTTTTAAAAAGAAACAAAAGACAGGAATATAATAATGCTGTTTTAATAATTACAAAAGTCAGGGCAAAAGACTGTAGGTAATCATTACAATATCATTTTTTGTATATATTTAATTCAAATCAAATTTTATCTAAGAATTTAAAGGTGAATTTGTGCTTCAGGGCGCGGAAATGGGAGATATAGTGGCAATTGGCAACTATTGAAGGAATATTTTCCAGACGACACCATTTCCGCTAATTAAGTATCGAAAGTTAGTCCTTAAATTACTTTAATAATATAAGGTATTTGTTTGATTTTCCTAAGAATTAATATATTTTTAATTAAAACCAAGCCATATATAATAAACTTAACTCCCAAGAATTCTTTTTCAATATATGAATTCATTTTGTTTATCGAACGCCATAAATATGTATTCATTCGGTAATTGTGAAGACTATGGGCAGATCGTAGGCCTAGTTTTTTTTGGCTATTTTGGGCTACTTTCCGGTGTTACTTTTTAAGAGATGAAATCGAAGAATTTTATGGCTATTTTCATTTTTATACTGGGGGGCTGTGCCCCCCAGACCCCCCCAAAGGATTGAAACTCAGGGTCATCGCAGTGTTATCCCCGCGGCGAGCCGTACCCAACAACGAGCCGACGCTCAAAATAATCGTTAATACTTACGCCAGACGGGTGGGTAGAGTTTACCGGCAGCAAGCCAGAATTCGGTAAGATGTTCGTATCCTTCAGATGACAAATTTGAATAGGCTGCCCATCCGTCAGATACGACTGTCGTGCCCGGCAAAATCCACTTTTTTATCGCTGCGAGGAGGGTTTCTCGATTTCGATTTGCCACCGAAACAATGAAAATTCTCTTTGTTCCACATTCGAACCCTCCCAAAACCCACTGCCCTTCCACTACACGGCCCATGGGCTTCGAGAAACGCAACATATTTCTCGTTGTCGGTTAAAATAGCACCGAAACGTTGAATAGGTAACAAACAAACTTAACACGAAAATGAAATTTTGACAAATGAGCTGGAAACGGCGTGGGTGGTCGTTTAAATATGAGAGATGCGGACGGAAAAGTAGAGCATTGTTCCCGGAAATTTCGTGACTTTTTTTTTTACTGAAATTGACCATTTGTGTTTCTTGAACTACACATATATAGTAATAAAAACACTAATACTGAACGCATCCATTTGGAACAATAATAAAAATGAAGGTCGTAAAAAACCTGTTAAAAAAATCAAAGAAGAGAAATAAATACGGAACAGAAAAAATGAAAAAGTACTGTTTTCGTCAGAATTAAGACGTAAGACTTCCTTAACAACACCGAAATATGGTTTAATCGAGCATTAAACAATGGGAAATTAAGTAACAAGTAAATAAAAAGACTAAATAATGTCAGGCATAGGGTAGGTAGGATATATAGAAAAGAAATAAGGGGGAAAAACATCTAAAATATAAGAAAAACCAAGTTTTGATAAATATAAAAAGCACAAAAAGCCTTGAAACAAATACAGCTTTCTGATTGGTCATTTATGAAACTGAATCCAGATCTGTGATTGGCCAGTGCGATAGCAGAAAAACAATCAAAAGTAGCCCAAAAAATAAACTAGAGTCGCATCTGCCCATAGTCTTCACAATTACCTATTCATTCTATCTAAGAAACATTAAAGGAAAATATCTTATTAATTAATTATGCATAATTAAATACCAATTGTAAGATTCTAAAATACTGTAAAACCTTTATAAAATAAACTATTGCAAGAAGAATATACAAATTTAATCTTATTTTGAACTCATAGAATGTACAAAAATTAAGTTTATATGTATCTGTTATTTACCGCCATGTGTGAGGGGCGTTTATGTAAAAGGGAACTTGTAAAGTGCCTCAAGATATGAAGCCTAATACAAAAGAAGTGTAATACATAAGAAGAGACACATATAAAGAGAGGTTCATCTGAAGACTTTCCAAGTTCCCACCGAATACAGAATACTCAATCCATCACCTAAGATTTCTTTACCTTTAAAGAAATCGTTGCGTACTCTGATGTTAATTGATCAAATTTTGTTTCTGCCTAATATTTATAAGTGATAATAGAAAATGTGTACCATTGGAACTACGACCTTTCCCTAGTAATATAAAGCCTGTTTTGTGCCGTGCACATTTGTATTACGGGTCTAATGCTAGGTTTTGATAACCGTAGTGGAGTAGCCCAAAGCGAGGTGAAAACGTACAAATACAACCATAATCCAAACCATCTTCTCCAGCCCCTTCGGAAAACTAAAACGGCAGGCCACAGTAAATGCGACAACCGGCGTGCCAACTTTGCTGTCACTGCCAAACTAAATAATAAGAAAAGTGAATTTTTTATTCAGGTGCGAGAGTATCCATAATTCCGTTCAATCTTGTGCAATTTTGTGAAATGCTTCATTCAAGTGTAAATCTCGCAACTGCTAATGAAAGAAAAATAAAAGTACACGGTGAAGTACAATTAAATATAGTTATCCCTAATATGAGCCGTTCATTTAGATGGATGTTCGTAGTTGAGGAAACTAGGTCGTCATTAGCAGGAGACGATTTTCTTGCGCTCGTGGCATCGTCATTGATAATCAGACTAGGCTCGTATCCAAAGTGAAGCAATCCAGTACACCCGTGGTATCATTATTTATTAATGGCCTCTCGCATCTCTCAACCAATTACAGGGCAGATTTACGTAAATACGAATCTATATAAGCTTGTAGATGTTAGTTCTCCCCCACCTAACTCTGTTGTGTATAAAATCGAGACTAGTAGCGCGCCCCCAACCTTCGCCCGCCCCAGGCCATTTTCAATGTGGAAGTTACAAATTACCAAAGCAACATTCGAAGATCTATTAAAAGAAGGTGTGGTGCGTCCATCAAAGTCGCTATGTGCTTCACACATTCATATGGTACAAAAGAAGACCCCAGGTAAATATAGAGTTGTTGGTGATTTTCGCTCCCTGAACGCAATAACAAAACCGGACCCTTATCTTCTGCCAAGAATTCAGAGCATTGTTAATCATCTCCATGGTAAAAATGTCTGCTTGCCACTATTGTAGATTTGGTTCAGGCATATTATCAGATTCCAATGAATCAAGGGGATATAGCAAAAACAGCTGTCTCAACTCCATTTGGGCTCTGTAATTTATTTTAGATTGCCGTATGGGTTAGGTTAGGTTATATCAAGGTTATTCTTTATCTATTTTAGGTTATTTATCGAAATTTGTTCTAATTTTTAGGCAGCCGTAAGGCGAAATGCAGCAAAATCGATGTTCACTCCGATTTCGACATAATCGGAATTAACCTTTGTTTGGCGGCATTTCGCCTTCCGACCGCTAAAAAAGAAGAACAGATTATGACAAAGCACAAAAAATGCTACATGAATAAGTAATGGAATGTACAAAAGGGTGATTACGGTAAAGTAAATAATTAACTTGTAAATTTTATGTTGATATGACCTACATTATATGGCCTTCATGTATTGTGTAAATAAACAGATGATTATAGTAACCAGTGCCGGATTATTGTGTTAGTCGCCCATAGGCTAAATAAATTTTACCGACCCCTATTCAAGCCCATATATTTGTGATAACTTATTGTCTAGAAGGAAACAAAAGCATGATTTGACATATACACAGTGATTTATTTATACAGTGAATCAAAGAATTAGTGATGTGCAATGTCATTGGCCTATAGTTCAGGAACTCTGTACAATGAGGATATTTATAACTAAACATTGTTGCAAAGTTTAGAGAGTTTTCAAACGTGACTTTTGCTCAGCAAACATTATCATAATCCAGTGATCTGGTGAGATCACACTCAATTGCATTTATGGTAAGACTGGTCAAATTTTCTTGACATAATGTTGATCTCAGGTAGTTTTTTTATCTTCCTTAAACAAGAAAACAACCGTTCTGTACTGCAGTTGCTTGCCAGTGTACAAAGGAAAATTCTTAGAGCAATGGTAACATTTGGATAAACAGCTCCCACCTTATTTGTGAAAATAAATTCTGCCAAGACGCTTACGGGGTTGGTGGGTGTTTCAATTTTCAATAAGTGTGAACACAGCTGTTTGGCTTCATCGACTATGCTTTGTTCAATGTCACAGTCATAATATTGCATGAGATTTAGTACTTGACTCCTCAGGTCCTCTTTTGAAAGCTGTAGTAATTTTTCAAAGAAAGAGAAGTAATCAAAGAATGACCTATAAGCTACTGCTCTCTTTTCGATTTCAGATTTCAGACTATCAATTATGACAAGGAAGCAATTAATGTGAAATTCACCCCCTGTACTGATTATGGGTTGGTCTGCTTGTTTTTCACCAAATGGGAGTTTCCTTTTCTTTTTTTATAAAAAGTAGGCTGATCACATTCATTTTGCCCAGAGAGGGCTTTGCCTTCTTCTTCATATTTATCAAATTCCTCTCTGCATTCGTCTACAAACTAAATGAGACTATTGTAGAGAGAAACCAAACTGCCCATATCCGTTCTAGCACTCTGATAGCATGCGCTAACTGCTTTAAATCTATCCAGCATTGAGTTCCACAATGCGACCATAATAGCATTTTCAAGCCTGTCTATATAGTTTTCCAGTGATGCAGCCTCACTTCGTGTGACTGGTCTTTGTGTGATATCATCTGGTATGGCTAGCAGAGCTTGAATAATTTCTTTCCATGAATTTCTTAAACATGTAACAGCCTCTTCACTAGCAGACCCTCTTGTAGTTGATAAAGTTTTCACAACTGGTCTCTTCTTCAGGTATGAAAGCAGAATTTCCCATCTATGGGTAGAGGCAGAGAAGAAGTTGTATAATGTTTGGATGGTACCAAAGAAGGAGACAGCTTCTGTACAGCTCTCAGCTGCACATATTCCTACAAGATTTAGTGAATGAGCAGAGCATGGAATGTAAACTACTAACTTATTAAAATCTTTAATTCGAACCTGCAGACCTGAATAATGGCCTGACATATTCGAAGCATTATCATAGGACTGTCCCCTACAATTCTGGATATTAATATCATGTTTCTGAAGCATTTCAGTCACAGCATTAAACAACTCTGCTTTATGTCCACGATTCTTGATGAAGCCAAGAAATCTCTCAGTTGGATGACCATCATAGTTTACATATCTAATGATGAATAACAGTTGGGCCACGTGTGAAATGTCTGTGTAGAATCCACACCAATTGAGTAATACTTTTCAGTCGCCACTTCGTTGGTAATGACCTTGATCATTTATTTTGCCATGATATATATGAATTCGTTGTTATTTGTTTTGGACAGCTAACTAACTTTTCCCGAAACAGCATCGCCATCTGGTTTGGTGTGTTCAGCAAGGAAGGGATCAAACTCACTAATGAGCTCTAACAGCATCAAATAATTCTCATTAGAAAGTGAATTAGGTGATCCAAAATGTCCCTTGGTGCCTCTGAATGTTAATCTCCTAAATAAGAGAGCTTACAAAACAACAACTACCCTATTCAATACTTCTCTCCAATATTGCTTCTCTTTTTGTTGCTGATCAATCAGTTGTGAATCTTCGTGTTCTTTTAAACGTTTTTGTGCTTTTTTCCAGTCACATAATCCTGGACATGAAGAAAACTGACATCTACTACCAAAGAGGCAAAAACGTGTGTAAAACACAGCTACAATTATCTTTGAATATGTCAGCCAAATCCAATAAAAAAATGATTTGGACATATATCCTGTCTGATCACTATACTCTCGTGCTGATGGTGCAAAATCTAATTCAGTATTCTAAGGAAGTCCGATGAAAGCAAAATATGATATATTAATTCATTGTTTATTTCCCATTCAGTAGATCATCAGATGTTAGACTTTTTTGAGGGATAGCTCTTCCGCCTCTTTCTCACTCTTTTGCCCGGCACCTCATTCATCACATTCAAATTCATCTTTTGTTTCTACTATATCCTCTGAATCTACATCATTAATGGGCTTACACTGATTAGCAGTATATCAATGCCCTCTGGGGCATTCCTATAAATAATAATAATCTTTGACAAATTATTTATATATATATATATATATATATATATATATATATATATATATATATATATATATATATATATATATATATATATATATATATATATATATATATATATATATATATATATATATATATATATATATATATATATAATTTCACGGTGAATGTAAGGACACATAGGAGGCTGAGGTACATGTGATTTATTTATGGAACAACGTTTCGGGAGTATCACCCATCTTCAGGTTCTAAAACATAAATTAAACTAATACAGTTAAAGAATATTAAAAATAATTAGGTTAAGACTATGTAGGTAAATCAAAAATTAGAAAATAACTCAAGAATTTAAAAGTCAAGAGAATCAAATTATTAATCTAATGTAATCACTATTGACACGAAAAGAAGAAGAAGCAAAAACACAAAAGTAAAAAATTACAGTACAATATTGCCCACTGATGAAATCCAGGAGAAATCACAAAGTGAAGAAATTATAATGGGTGTGGCTTAAAGAAGGATAGGAATTTGATTGGTTGGTTGGTTGTTGAATGAGGTAATTAAAATTAAGAAATAAGAAGGGGAACAGCGGTATTATCTATGTTGAGTGTAGGAGATTTTGTACGTATTAGTAGGGATTCCAAAATTCTTAGACTATATTCATTGTTATTATGACCAATTATTTTGAAGTTATCTATGAAACATCCAGTCTTGCATTGTATACTATGATTTCTAATTTCAGAAGCTTCCTTCTTAGACAAATTTTTTTCCAGTGCGATGGCTTATTCCCATGTGAGAACAAAACCTCTCTTTCAATGAGCGAACTGTACTACCAATATAGGTTCCTTGCAAACAACCCAAGGACAAGTAAAAGCATAAACAACACGGCTGCTCATTTCTAGAGGAAGTTTGTCTTTTGACGAGAAGAAACTTCCTATGGAAAGTGGGTTAACAAAAGGGATTTTGAAGTTGGTATGAAAGAAATATTTTTTGAGTAATTTGTTGTATTTTCTAGTGAATAATTTATTGTAAGGTCCCATTTCAGGTACTACAAAAAAACAAATCCATTTTTGGGAACATTATATGAGAGAAAGGATGGAGAGTAAATTTTGGTAAGAAAATTATTGATTAGTTTGTCAACCAAAGGTGGGGGGTAACAATTATTTTTAAAATAAGACTTTAGAGTCTGGAATTCATTGTGCATTATGGAATAATTGGAGGAGAGATGGTAACCTCTATATATTAGAGATTTAATTGCACTGAGTTTGTGTGACAAGTCACAATGGCTGGAAAAATTGATTCCTAGGCCACTAAAGGTAGGCTTTCTGTATATTGAGGTAGTTAGTTTGTCGGTTTTTCTATAATGACGTCTAGAAAAGAAAGTTGATAGTTACTCTCTAATTCAATGGTATATTTAATGTTGGGATGATAGGAGTTTATAAAATTAAAAAAATGGTGGGCATGTTCTATATTATCAAAAATAGCAAAGGAGTCGTCCACATACCTACGATAAAATATGGGTTTGAAATCTAAAGGGCAATGTTTCATAAAGTTATTTTCAAGATGAATCATGAAAATATTAGCTGTTATTGGAGCAATTGGTGAGCCCATTCTTACTCCATCTATCTGTTGGTAAACCTTTGTTATTAAATAAAAAATAATTCTCATTAAAAATCATTTCTAAATTAGTCTTGAAATTTTGACGAGAGAAATTGTGAAAGGTGCCTGTTTTGTTAAAAATTAGATTTAAAATAATATCAATTGTTTCATTAACAGGAACATTTGTAAATAGTGAGGATACATCGTAACTTTCTAGGACTTTTGAGGGTGCAAAATTGTGTGACAATAATTACTTAACAAAAGAATAGCTGTTTTTTATGGTGTATTGACCTATGGCTAACCCATAGAGCAATTTAGCAACATATTTAGAAAGGTTAATTTGAACTGCTCTCAAAAACACCTACAAAAATATCTCTAAAACTAGAAGATAAAGTTAACAGAGTTCTGTTAAATCTAAAATCCACTAAAGTTATAGACCAGCAAACTTATGATGCTCTACATTCTAGGGGTTCTGGGTTAGGCTTATTATACGGCATCGCTAAGCTACACAAAGCTGGTGTTCCTCTCCGACCAATTTTGGCTTCCAATTCTCTTGAGCATCATAAGTTCCGTAATAAGCGGGACAACACGGACTACCAGCACGTGTTTAAAATCATTTTCAGTAATACAAAGATGGCACAAATAGCAAAAGAAAGGGGGCTACTACTCTTCAACGCTAGGGTCTCTGCAGACCAAATTGAAAGAGAAGAGTTCTCCCCCGTTCTGATTTGCTTCAAGTGCTACAAGATGGAGCAGCATGCAACTAAAAATTGCAAAGATCAAGCTGTCACGTGCTCCAAATGCAGCGGGAAAGGCCACGGTTGGCGTGACTGCAAGGCGACGACGGATAGATGCCCAAACTGTGGACTTAGCCACGGGGCAATGGCCATGTTCTGCCCCAAAAAGAAGGAAATAATAAGAAAGAAAAGAACCGAAGAGATCACGAGAAGCTCCAACTCCTACGCTCAAGCAGCAGCAAGGACTGCTCCACTCATTTCCACGGGAAAGCAGCTGTCGAAGACTTATCTCAAACTTGAGAATGAGAATTCGATGAAGATACTCACGTGCATTCTATTCGCGCACGTGAATAATCTTACGAACCTTGGAACGTTCGCGAAGACCCTCAATCTCATGCTGAAGAAGAATGGAATGGCTGAGATGTGGTTTCCGGACGACCCGCCATCGGGCGACGTGCTGCAGCTCCAATTCCAGGCAAAGGAGGCAACCGAGGCACCGGCGACTCCATTTCACCAAGAAAATGAAGCAACGAAACCCGCAAAGGAAGCAAAAAACACGACTGCAAAAGCCAACCCCACCAGGACTGACCCGAGGCTAGAGGCACAGAAACGCCGAGAGAAAAGGGAGATAAGGGCAGCCAAGAAAATAAAAGAAGCTGAAGGCAACCTGACGAGCCAATCGTCTTCGGAGTCTGACGCTGAGGAGGTCGAGGACAGGGCGACCAAAAGCCCCGTAAGCTCGAGAAACATGTCAAAAACCTTGAAGTGTACTTACAAGTACGACAGAGAGGAGATTGACCTCAAGGTAATCACGAGCGAGGTGAACCCATACCCACAGAAGCTCTCCCCCAAGGAGATATTTCAGGGTATTTACCACAAGACCTACAAACGGATAAGGAGACAAACGTCGAACAGGCAATGCTGGAGGGCGCCGTTAAACTACACAAAGACTCCTGCATCACCCTAAGTGATGCAGAATTCAAGAAAGTAAGAAACGGCAAAGGAAACAACACATAAAACACAACAAACACCAGAGCACAACTACAAGAAAACATGGAGAACAGAAACAACGCTCTAAAAATACTCACACTGAATGTGAATAGATGGAAGTGAAAAATCTTTTCTTTACGGGAACATCTTCCGGAAAGAAGACCCAGACATCATTCTCATATCAGAACACGGAATCAACACAAACACTGACACTATAAAAATACATAACTACACAGTCATACAGAAAAAACACACACAAATAAGATTCGATGGCTGCACCATCGCTATCAAGAAAAACTTAAAATTCAAAATGCTTCCGGACTTAGATGAATCATATCGTGGCTATCGAAATCCCAACCCTGGTTGGAGGTCTAACGGTGGCGGCAGCCTACCAGCCGCCCAGGAGACAATACCTGCCGATTAACAACTTTTATACCCTCTTCGGGCACAAAAGGCTAGCATTGTTGGGCGGAGATCTAAACGCCTGTTGCCGTGCTTCCGGCTACAGGCGAGTCGATCCAAGGGGACAAAACCTGGAGCTACTACTTGATAGAAAAAAAGCTCCAGAGAGTTGGACCAGACTTTCCAACTTTCCTGACACGGTATACGGCGACAAACCTGGACATCGTGTTGGCAAGTCCAGAATTCCCCTTCAATATAGCCAATGCCCCAGGACCTGTAGTCCAGAGCGATCATATCCCGATTATCACCACCATTTCGCTTGCGCCTATGCTCGAGCCCGTCGCACTTAAGAAAAGTTACGCGAAAGTTAACTGGGAGTTGTACAGAGAAATGCTCAGCACCTACCAACCAGCTGATCTGGGCGACGCTAATCTCGAGGAAATTGATGAGGAGATCGATAAGATCACTAATCTCCTTACTCAAGCCGACGAAAGTAGCGTACCCAGAATCTCGTCCAAATATTCCCGCAACCTAGGTGGACGGATGAAATGAGGGATATCGCCAGGGAACACAGGGACATTTATGAGGAAGTCGGCAGGACAGGCCCCAACAGGGAAAGAGCATCCCGAATGAGACAGCTAAGCGAGGAAATGAAGAATATAATCCTCGAAAAGCAGAAAGAAATCTGGGACGATATCATAGGCAAACTAGACCGGGAGAGTAATCCTGTAAGTTTTTGAAACAGCGTCCGAAGACTTAGGGGATTGCCTCCCAGGCCAGGAATAAAGATCAAGGATGGCGATATCATCATAGAAGATCCGGACACTCTCGAAGAGAGATTCAGAAGACATTGGCAACAGGTCTTTGCAATCTCACCTGAGGAAAACGACGATTTCGACCAGGACTTCGAAGACCGACTGCTCGACGACCTCGGAACGATGTTACATAGGACCCACCCACAACCTCAAGTTTCTAGAGAAAGAGAGATGGTTGACCAAGGCGCCCGATCACAGTTGAAGAGACTTTGAACACCATTAAGTCCTTCAAGCAAAGGGCCCCCGGCTGGTCCGGGCTAACCAAAAACAACTTGGTAAATGCCCTACGGCAAATTATTCAGGGCATGGTGAACACCATGAATGCATCCCTGAATACAGGCTACTCCCCCGACGGGTATAAGGTGGCAAAAATCATCTTTATCCCGAAGGGGAACAAGCCCCCAGACCAAGTGGCCAACTATCGCCCAATCTCTCTCCGAGAATTCTCCGGCAAGATCTTTGAGAAGATTATAGCCAACAGGCTACAAAATCAATTCGACAAGTTAGGAGCGCATAACCCCCAACAACATGGGTTTAGACCTAAAGGGGGCACGGAAACGGCCCTTGTGGTCCTAACCGAAAAGATCGCTCACTGCCAAGCAAAGGGCCGATATGTTGACATCGTGATGAGGGACGTGCAGAAGGCCTTCGACAAGGTTTGGCTGAGTGGACTACAGTACAAAATACTGGGTCTCCAGCTAAACCCGGTCCTGGAAAGGATCCTTTGTGGCTTTATCATGGACAGAAACGCGCGTATCATGATAGAAGAGCACAAAGGACCAGAATTCGAACTCAAAGCGGGCGTTCCCCAGGGGAGCTTGCTTTACCTGGTCTTCACCATCGACCTCCCTACTCCTATACACCGGGACACGATGTATCTGCAATATGCAGATGACGTCACACAGATCGTCCTGAGTAGAGTCAGGAAAGCGAGGGATCAGGCAATCAACACAATTGCAGAGATCTGTAACATCAACCAATATGAGAAAAAATGGAAGATCCGGACAAACAGGGAGAAATTCTAAATTCTCCCGTCAAGCCGAGAGTCAACGTGGCCCATCATAATAAATGGGAGGAGATACGGCTACTCCACCGAAGGCACCATTCTGGGCCTAAAGATCTCCGACCGCGGATACTTGAGTCACTACATTAGAGGCAGATTATGGCAAGGAGAAAGATCCCCAAGCTATATAGGTTCCGTGGTCTTAGCTCGGCGAACATCAGGAAGTTATACCTGATGTTCATTCGAGCTAAGCTCATCTACCCTGCAGTAGTGAGTCAAGCGGCCAACAAGACCACCATGAAGAGGCTCCAGCGAGTGCAGAACTCCGCATCCCTCTGCATCAACAAGATCAGAAGTAGGGAGCAAATTCGACAGAGAGTACTGCACCACAGACAGCGTCTGGAGCCCATTAATATCGCTACCCAAAAACTTGCCAAAAAGGTCTGGTCTACAATGGCCAATGACATCATACCAGAAGTAAGAAGAACTGGCGGCAGGATTAACATCCCTGCCAGATTGCGTGCGAAGGTCGCCCGAAATCGATTTTTTCCCAAGCACAAAACACTGCTCTGAGGAAAACATAGAACACATATACACATAAACACAAAACCACAGCATACAAAACTATAAGACAGACACCAATCCTACGAGAAAACAAGCAAAACAACGAAAACAGAACACAAACGCGAAGTGCAATTCTAACATCGAGCACTAACAAAGGCTCGAATGCTCGAAATCGCGACTACATTCAGAATACAACACAATAAAGACAAACAATAAGAAGAACACTAAAGAGATACGATTACAAAGACACACAACAAGCAACAACAAACCAGAAGGAAACACAAGTTACACAAAAAAAAAAACGCCTGCGATGCCCCTAAAACAAGGGCAACCCTACCCCCATTTTCACCATTTTTTTTTATCTACTAATATCCAATTTCAAAGAGTGATTATGCCATGAATTCCATTTCTGTTCATTGCCTGAAGATGACCTAACATGGTCGAAAGACGTCTAAGAATAAAGAATGTCATTCGCGGATGTTTTATCTCGCTTCGAAGACCTCGCTAAAAAATTTGTAAGAAATATTAAGAGAATACAAGTTAAAATTAATAACGCTGCCATAGTCGACTTCAATAGTATACATATATATATATATATATATATATATATATATATATATATATATATATATATATATATATATATATATATATGTATATATATATATATATATATATATATATATATATATATATATATATATATATATACACACACATATATATATATATATATATATATATATATATATATATATATATATATATATATAAAATTAGCATCAAATATAATTAATCAATCAATTACTCTATGACGAGATTAAATTATTTCTATGTAATATCACATCAATGCGACAAAATCCCTTTTATACAAGATTTTCCCTTACACCTACACACATACAAACATACGCCTTTCGCCATCTGTCTTTAATCGCTGTTCAAGGTCCATTCGTGCACAACGTCACTTCAAAGAAAGGTCAGTCAAAATTCCTCTTCCACTTATTCTCTGCAAACAATCCACACTAGAGAGTAGGTCCTCATTCCTGTTCCTTCTCTCCTTTACAGACCCCAATTCACATTCCATCATTAGTCGTGTACTTACATAATTACAATTACCTATTTATATACACCTGTGGACACACAATTACCGTCACGTGCTTTCAAATATTAACTTTCCAAGCGCATACCTTGTGTTCATTTAAACTTAAATCATATATGCATTCTTCAATATCCTTTGTATAGCTTTCAATTTGTATCCCTTAAATCTCCTCTCCGTTATTCAATTCCTTTTTTTTATAATAATAATAAGAATAACTTTAAATCATAGATTATTGCAATATTATAATATATCCTGTTTTTGTTAACTTGAATCATTACATTCCCATGATAGCTAGGAGAGTTCAAATTCACGTTTTCGTCACGGTACGATCAGTCAAAACCAAAACAACAAAATTTATGTACATACTGACTATTGCATTTGCTATCTAAGGCTAAAGTATTCATGCATTCGTTAGAACATAAAAATGATGCCCAGAGTTTAATAGTCACCACTCGCTTAATTATCAAAAATAAATACAATCGTACGAAAAAGTGGGACTTTGGAACTCACGCTGCCATTCACGAAGCACGCGCCCCATTTTCAATATCGTGTTAGTTAATGCATCCTACCTTCTAGCTTTATTATAACAATTCAATTATTATTTACTAAAATCCTTTAAATACAGAGAATAAATTTCTTCAATTTATTTAATTCCGTTCATTTTAATCTCCAAGCATTTCGTCTGGTACGATCACAGGCTTCCGTTCTGCACGCGCTCATACACGCACACACGTGCACTCTTAACAACCACAGCTCCCTTGCGCATAGAAATATATTAATTCAAACTTCACGTGTTCACATAAATATACAGTACAGACTGTGATGGATCATCAACAAGGGACATCGGCTAGCGGCTCACATGATCAACACAATCAAGCGCCTGCATCTAATCCTCAGTCCACGAACAGGCATCCACAGGCATATCTCTCGCTTCCCTTATTCGATTCAGAGAATCCAATCCCAAGGCCATTCAGTCTCAACCCTCCTCGTGAACCACCAGAACGTCACATAAGAAGAAAAGACAGCAGCAGTCATCCAGCGTCTACCATTAAGTACATTCGTTGAATTCAGGGAGATTTTAATTAACGGGGGACAGACTGGCGTTTTGGATCGCCTGAGGGAGGATTTTCACATAAAGTACTGCAGCTCCCAAGTAGACGACTGGAGGGAGCTCCTGAACACTCAGGAAATAGGAGATTGGAGTCCTTTGACCTTCTTAAAGCACCTAAAGGATCTTATCGGGGTAAAAGGTGCACAAACCGATCATTTTATCCCTCCTCTCCTCACTGAGATTTTCATGAGGGGAGTCCCGAGGGGATCAGGCCACTAATTTTGAACTCAAACCTCTCGAATATAGAGCAGATAGCCATAGTCGCCAATAAATTATTTGCTAATCCCTACGTTAATTGGGGCGACGTCCAAAATCATGGTCCAACTAACAACGCTTCCATTTTTCAGGTTCGAGGAACGACGAGCTCCTCTGGCGACTGGTTGGATCGTTAAAGGGTTCCATCATCTCTATCGAGGGACCTTGAAGCTTCAATACGGAGGATGGAAGCCGACATCCAGCAGTTAAAACTGCAACGGGGATCACAGAGCGAGCACAGACACGTGTATGGCGATCGGAGGCGCAGGTCCCGCTCTGGTTCCCAAGGGAGAAACCAACGAGGGCATTCCGATGCAAAATTTTCAACCTCATTCTTCCGCCTATTTTCATAAACTTTCACCCTATCAGGGCTTATGCTAGTATAATCAAAGGTATGGTAACAATCCTGTACGCTGTACACAGCTTTGTAACCAACATTATGTTTTTTTCCACACTGCGCCTAGTAGTCTTCCAAAGCATAATGGAATTTTCACCCAATCTACTCAATGGTGCTGGTATCACAACAAATATGGCGGATATGCTGTAAAATGCTTACAACCGTGCATGTATTTACAACCAGTACCATCTGATTCGCATAATATCAACTCTCCACTTTCTGCACATCACTCTACTCAACCAAACTCCTCAAATTTTCAAACTTAAATTTCAAACTCAAATTCTCCTATAAAGTAGAAAGGCATGGGGCAAAAGGGTATACATCCTCTGCCTACACCTCATTTCCTTAGGTAGGTCCTCCTTTTCGCATTTTTATTCCACTTTCTGGTTTCTCATTTCTGGTAGACACTGGTGCTGAATGCAGTGTCATACCAATTTCTAAGACCGAACGATAAGGCTTCTGCTCTCTTATATTTAGTTCTGAAAGCAGCCAATTCGACCAATATTAGGACCTCTGGAAGGCAAAATCTTCAAGTCTCACTCGGTCTCCATCGGGTTTTTCGATGGATCTTCGTCTAGGCCAAGGTAGATTGTCCAATATTGGGCTTCGATTTTATTTTGGCTCACAACATTTTAATGGATTCTATACAAAGAAAGCTTGTCAACCGCAAAACACTACTCACAGTTTCAGATTCGTACTCACCTTATCAGAGTACCCTACTCTCTATTCGTCTCACACCCACTGAACCATCATCTCAGCGCTTTCTTCAGGAGTTTCTTAAACTCACCATTCCACCTTCGAAGGATACGCCCATAAAACATAGTATGGTGCATTGAATAGAGACAACAAGAGGTCTTGTATTTTCCCGTCCACGCCGCCTTGCTCCATATAAACTGTCTGCTATGCGTGATGAATTTAAATTCATGATTTAAACAGGGATTTGTAGGCCTTCCGCTTCTCCGTGGGCCTCCCCACTCCACATTGTGCTCAAATCCATGCCGGGGGAATTCAGAGCAGTTGGGAACTACAGGGATCTAAACGCTATTACAATCCATGACCGATATCAATTGCCTTTCATAGCCGATTTCACCTCACCTCTCTCTGGCTGTACTCTCTTTTCTCGCCTGGATCTGATTCGTGCTTTCAACCAGATCTCTATTCACCCGAACGATGTTCCAAAGACTAACATCATCACTCCATTTAGATGTTTTTAAATGGTCAAAATTTCATATGGATTGCGCAACTCTGTTCAAACTTTCCAGCGCTTTATGGACCAAGTCCTTAGGGTTCTTCCCTTTGTATTTTGCTACATCGATGACCTTCTAATAGCATCCTCCTTGCTGCACGAACACCTTTCCCACCTTCGTCAGGTCTTTTTTTCCTCTTCAAGAGTACAGTATCATACTCAACACCTACAAATGTCCCTTTGGTGTTGTCGCAACTCTCCTTCATGGGACACCATGTCTCGAATGCCGAGATTAGCCAACTCAAAGATATAGTTACCTTGATGCACAACTTTCTTCGGCCCACATCACGCAAACCACTCAGACCTTTCTGTGGTATGATCAGCTTCTACCACAGATTTATTCCAAGCTGTGCCCAGGTCATGCAACCTATTAATTCTATGCTCACCAAAACCAAAAAGAACTCTTCTCTTGAATGGTCTACTAAGGCGTCCGGTGCATTATCTCGCACCAAAGAGGCTATTGCCCACGCTGTAAAGTTAGCTCATCCTTCTCCAGGAGCGCCCATCATCGCATCCTCAGACGCTTTCTGGACTGATGTAGGTGCAACCTTACAAAAAAAGATTGGTGACCAATGGCAACCTCTTGCTTTCTTCTCTCGCGTTCTTTCTGACTCGCAAAAGAGGTATAGTACGTTGTCTCGCGAGCTCATCGCAATCCGCCACTTCCGCCATCACTTGGAAGGACATGACTTCATCATTTTTACGGACCATAAGCCTTTCGTCGGTGCCTGTTCGTTTCGTATTACTTCGTCAGTACACACTGCAGTTGACGCTCGTCATCTTGACTTCATCCTGCAGATGACGAATGATATTCGCTATGTTCTTGGTTCTTCAAACGTCTTCCCGGAAGCACTTTCCCACATTGCAGCGATTTCGGGCACACAGCTCTCTCACACTGCGCTCATCCATTATGCAACAATAGCACTAGCCCAGGTACAAGATGAAGACACGCAAACACTGCGTCACTCCTCCTAACTCGTCGTTCGTGAGATCGACTTTCCAGACACTCCTTCCATGCGCATCTTGGATGACTATTCATTTCCTGACTGTCATCGCCCTCTCATTCCTTTTGCCTACCGTTGGAACATTTTCGACCAAATTCCCGGTCTCTCATCCTGGAGCCAATGCTACACGCAAGCTCGTTGCACAACGCTTCGTGTGGTCAGGTATGAATGCCGATCTCGTCAAATGGACTCGCTCATGCCTGCCATGCCAGCGCGCAAAAGTCCATCTTCACAGAAAAGCTCCTCGGGTCCCCTTCCTCTTCCTTCGTCACGCTTTGAAGAGCCGTTCACGTCGATCAAGTAGGTCCTGTGCCTTACTTACGTGGTTGAAATTATCTTCTCACCCTGACCGATCGTTTTACTCGATGGCCAGAGGCAGTTCCTATCTCGGACATCAGAGCTTCCACTGTCACTCTAGTCTTCGTCTCAGCATGGGTTGCTCGGTTTGGTGTTCCCTCAACGATCATGACTGATCATGGCAGGCAATTTGAATTCCACCAATGGGATGCACTCATGTCAGTGCTTGGCTCATTTTTCATACGTACCACTAGCTACCACCCTCAACGTACACCAAAGTGGAACGGTTGCACAAGACCTTCAAAGCAAGCTTACGCTCCACAGATCCCAACATCACTTGGGTAGACAAGCTTCCTTTGATTCTCCTCGGTATTCGTTCCTCCTTGAAAGAGGAATTAGCCTGCTCTGCGGCGGAACTTGTCTACGGTACTTAACTTCGTCTTCCTGGTCAATTCTCCTCTTCTTCTGACCAACCTCTACAATCTCACCTCGATCCTGCTTCATATGTACATAATTTTGTACAGGTTATGGCTGAAGTTGAGTCAATCGCTCCTAGAGTGCCTGCTAATTATAAAACCTTCGTGCCGAAAGAGATGGCAATATTCTCCCTTTGCAACCAGTCTATGACGGAATCTTCTCGTCATCTCCAGGAAGCCGAAGTTCTTCGTACTTCAGCTGGGCACCAGGCAGGATACTGTCTCCATAGACCGCCTGAAGCCCGCCTATATAGAAAACGTTTACCTAGAACGCCCTTCACCCCCTCTTTCTCCCACCATAACCCTTTATGCCCCAGTAAACCCCAAAAGAATCTCCATCCCACCCTTTCAACAACCCCTACTACTCAAACTCCACCTTCTGTTTCACTGCCTTCTCCTTTTTTGTTGCAAGAACCCTCGTCGGCAGCGGTGATCACCCAAGATCAAACCTCTCCACCACTGGTCACTCTATCAGCAAAAAAACAGGATTCGGGACTGCCACATCCCGCTTGACGCCATCTCGGAAGGAACTGGCAAGCGGATCACCTTTGCTCCATCAACCTTCACACGTGCCAGCGCCTCGTTCAACGCTACTGGCACTGCCAGAGCGAATCTATGTCCCCGTACCGGTAGTCAAACCAATGGCACGTCGCAAGCTCCGCTCGTGTCGTTAGGAGTCCTCGGCGTTGCACGGACCAGTAGTACTCTATTATAAAAAGGGGGTAACCTTCTTAGGGGGGTGTTATAGCAATGCCCTCTGGGGCATTCCTATAAATGATAATAATCCTGGAGAAATTCTGTTCATATATATATATATATGCAAAACTAGCATCAAATATAATTAATCAATCAATTACTCTGTGACGAGAATAAATTATTTCTATGTAATATCACACCAATATGACAAAAGCCCTTTTATACAAGATTTTTCTTTACACGAACACACATACAAACACACGCCTTTCGCCATCTGCCTTTAATCGCTGTTCAAGGTCCATTCGTGCACAACGTCACTTCAAAGAAAGGTCAGTCAAAATTCCTCTTCCACTTATTCTCTGCAAACAATCAACACTAGAGAGTAGGTTCTCATTCCTGTTCCTTCTCTCCTTTACAGACCCCAATTCACATTCTATCATTAGTCGTGTACTTAAATAATTACAATTACATATTTATATACCCCTGTGATCACACAATTATCGTCACGTGCTTTAAAATATTAATTTTCCAAGCGCATACCTTGTATTCATTTCAACTTGAATCATCTATATATTCTTCAATATTCTCTGTATAGCCTTCAATTTGTATCCCTTAAATATCCTCTCCATTATTCAATTTTAATTTTGTATAATAATAATAATAACTTCAATCATAGATTATTGTAAGATTATAATATATCCTATTTTTGTTAACTCGAATCATTACATTCCCATAATAGCTAGGAGAGTTTAAATCCACGTTTTCGTCACGGTACTATCAGTCAAAACCAAAACAACAAAATTTATGTACGTACTGACTATTGCATTTGCTATCTAAAGCTTTAGCCTTAGAACTTCTACAACAGTGGACTGACAAGTAGCGAAGGAAGTATCTAACTTTGGTGTACTGGTCAATATTTCTTCCAGACGCTTTGCTTTTTTTTTGGCAAGTTCTCTGTAGGCATGCCCACTGAGTTTTTTTTTCCGACATCTTTAATCTGCAAATAAAAACAAAAACACCAATCATAAACCACAAGGAAATAACATGAAATAACTATATAAAAAGTGATAGTGGCGTCACCAAAACTGGGACAGTTGAAAATAATAAAATACCATATTGTTTATGGTTTTAAAACAACCACACACTATAATAATAAATTGTTTATGGAGTACAGTTTACATAAACTCATAAATGGAAATGAATATAATTTTTAAGTAAAGTTTAATTTTACAAGAAATAGAAAACAAAAATAAATTATTTAATAAATGAGAAAAATTGATATAGTTGGCAAAAGCGGGTCAAGGATAAATGTATAGATAAGATAGGATTATGTTATAGTAACTGACTATACAAAAGAAAGAGTAAGAATTTAAGCGACAACCTATTTCTTTCATATAGATCTGAAAATAAAATAAAGAGAATTACTTTTTATGAATATAGCAAAGTTAGGGAATAATAAAAATAAAATACAAAATTAATGTATTCTGAAACAATGTCGCAAAACTTTTGGTTTAATATTAGTTAAAGCAACTTTGATTGAAGTGCGTGAATAAATAAACTATATAAAGTCTGCCAAATCGTTTAGAATACTAAAGTATAACATTTACCTCTAAAAAGAATAAAAATCACAAAATATTACAAAATACTGATGGCCATCTGACCTGTAAGCAAAAGTTTTGCGTCAGCCAAATTTGAGAATATTAGGTTGATTCTTTTTCGGGCATTTGTAACGATAAAACCAAATTATGTAATAATTTTCATAAAATGCCGCCTTAATCATCCTGCCGCCCTAGGCTCTAACCTAGAAAGCCTATGTGGAAAATCCAGTCCTGACAGTAACAGGTTCCAGTGGTGGATCCAGGATCAAAATTTGAAGGAGGGGGATGACGTGAATTCCTCCCTCTGAGTAATTTGAGAAAAGGGCATTGATGATTAATAATGGTCATCTTACACAACATTTATAATAAATAACAGTATCTCACACACGAGTGAGTACTAACTCTCAAATCCAAATTTTTTCCACACATCAGAAAATTAGGAATTGTAGTTTTTTGGACATCAGCTAAGGTACAATACTGAATTTAATAATTATTTTTGTGATTTACTTGCATTTTATACATGTATCATATAAGATACATTCGATCGCAACAGTTTAAAAAAACATATGGAGAGTGTACATAATATTAACGTAACGAAAGATATGCTCGTTGACAACACCATTATTAAAAGAAAAGAGGTTAATAAAGCGAGGCTTAACATCTTAGAAGCCATATTAATAAATGAAGATAAACCGGCCATCAACAGTCAAGCGACAAGCTAAAATTGCAGATTGAAACTATTTTAAAAATTCCAGGAGTCGCCCATTTCCTCTAACGTTACGTTTAACCAAAGCGGAATAAATACCCCTTAAAAATCGTTTTCTTTCACTTTATTTGATTGACTGGAGTTGGACGAGTCAGAGGTTAGAGTGAAGAGTAAGTAGAGTAAGTAGAGTAGAGTAGAGTAAGTGTTCCGAGTGCAGTGTTCCGAGTCACCTGGTCCCGGCAAAGGAGGAAAAGTTTACGGAGGACACCCAAAACGCCACTAACGGACAAATCTCACTTTCGTCGTCAGTTGTGTAGTGAGGTCCTCCACCTCCTCGTGACACAGGCGAGGCCCAGAAGAGGGAAGGGCAACACTGCCCGCAGGGGGACATGGGTCCCTCAGCCCCCCAGGACACCAAACGGATCCCCCTCCGGTTAATTGTGGGGCAACAAAAACCAACCAGAGAGACCGTGTTCGAAACGTTATTTGCCAAAATAAATATCGAACTAACCCGTCTCTCCGAGACACCAAAGGGGTGGGCAGCGGTTTGTTGTAAAAACAAAGACGTGGAGATCCTTGTTTCAGAAGATTCGAAGGATCCCCTACGGAAAATAGGACTAGAGGCGATTGTCCCCCACGAATTACTCGTAAGTCGCACAGTAATCTTGAGAAAAGTCGACCCCTTTTTTCTGGACAATTCCACCGAGGACATCAAGGCTGAACTGATCTCCAAGCAGTCATGGGCCAAGATATCCAAAGTGGAGAAAATCGGGAAGTCGTTCATCAAGATTATTTTCACCAGAAGCGAAATGGCACAAAGAGCGATGAGGGGCGGCCTTCTGAGGTTTTGCCTACGGGTAGCTCCAGAGCAGATTGAGGCAGAGGAGTATATTTATTTAGAAAACTGCCAAAACTGCCTCGCTCTTGAAAGCCATGCAACAAAAGACTGTCCAAAGAAAGAACAGACTTGTGCGGCAAGCTCTCGAACCGGCCACGGTTGGAGAGAATGCAGAGAAGGAAAAGAGAGATGCACAAATTGAGGAGGGCAACATCGGGCTCTGGCCATGAGATGTCCCCTGCGCAAAGAAATGATTCTAGTAAAAAGACAGAAACTAAAAAAGGAAAAGGAGGCAAAGACCAGCGCAGGATCTTACGCCGCAGCAGCATCTGCACCATTAATCACGACAGCAACGGAAAGAGCTTCTCCGAAACTCGTCATGCCAGTTGAGTGCAAGGAAATCATGACCATGGTCATCGTCGCCCACTTGGCGAACCTTGCGCGCCCCGGCAACTTCTCGGAGGAGCTAAACATTATACTCCAACACAATGGTGTCAAAAAGAAGCTGTGGTTTCCGCCGAACCTAGCGTCTCAGGCTGTGCTAAACATCAAATTTGTGGAAAATCCGACTGAGACCCCAAAGAAAATGCCAAATCAAAACGAAGAGCAACAAAAACAACCAGAGAACACCAAAGAAGACGTTAGCCAGGTAATGGAAAAAGAAGAAAGAGAAGATAGAAAAGAAATCCCAGCAACCCCCAGAAATAGCCCGAAGAAAAAACGTAACAAAAAGAAAAAACACCAGAGCAGCAGCAAAATTAGAGGAAGAGGAGAAACAAACAGAATCAGACAGCCGATCGGAGGATGACGATAGTTATCCAGGAGTGCCTCTCACCCACAAATTCGAAGTCCTTGAAAAGGGACACTTTTTCGACGGGGAAGGGGTGAACCTAAAAATCTTCGGTAGTATCGGACGTCGACCAGAAAAGAACAACCACGTGAAGATAGTTCAGGGAATCCGAAACGGGGACTTTGAGTGGACCTTTGAGGGGCCGTGGTCCCCAAAGAAAATCGAAAGTCTCCTGTACAGCGGAACCATGTATATACCGGATTCAAGCTTACATACAGTAAACGGGTCAACTTACAAGAGCATAAAGTGCGGAATGAGGACATCGGAAATAATCTAGTCGTTAAAAAGTGTCAAACAATTAAAATTAAAAGTGAAATTCGGAAGAATAAATATAAATACATAAATAATAAGAAGTTATATTAATGTAAATAATAAATAATAATAATAGTAAAAACTAGTGCATAAATATAAATACATAAATAATAAGAAGTTATATTAATGTGAATAATAAATGATAATAGTAAAAACCAGTGCATAACAACTAATTAGTAGCAATAATATAAACAAGTGAACATAAGCTAATTAATAAGTAGCGATAACTAAAAGTGTAATTATATAGTAATAATTAAGAACAAGTTTATATAATAATATAGTAGAAACGAGGAAGTAAATAAGAATAGATAAATAAGCAATGATAACTGTAAGTGTATTAGATAAAAATAATTAAAAATAACATACGTAACAGAAATTAAAGTGCGAAATAATGAACAAAAATCAACCAAACATTTTCATAGCAAACTAATGTAATAATTTAAATACAAAACCCTATTAGTGGGTAAAAATAAAATGTTAAACAAATTTTGGGGTAAAAAGCTGAACTCCTGCGTGACATGCTCCACGAGAACCCACTGTATGTACCTATGCCTTCTACTAAATCCTTACCCTTCTCAGCGATAATTTTTACTCTTTCAACACTATAACTATAACATTGTATAAATTATTTTATATTTTATATTAATGTCTTCTACTCTTTCCAATAAATATACCATAATAGTTAGAGTGAAAAGGCGGACGCAGATAAAGGCGGTCCGCAATAAGTATTAATTTTATTCGTGCGAGAAGGAAAAAAACTTTTATTTACACGTCCTCTTTCAATAAAAAGTCACAAGAAGAGGGGCCCCAACATGGGGACAGCCCTCCATGACTGCAAGAGGATCATCCTCCGTACCATAGGGGGAGGCATCAAAACCTAAAAAAATGGAAGTGATTCAAACGATATATAAAAAGATCAACGTGGTGCTGATCCGACTCCTCGACACTCCCAATGGATATGCAACCATTTGCAGCACAATGGGGGGCGTCGAGAGGCTGGTCTCCGACGAGGCTCAAGCTCATCTCAAAAAGATTGGGCTTGAAACCAGCATACCACAGGAAATCCTGGCCCAACGAACCATTATACTAAGGAGACTGGACCCAATCTTCACAGAAAATTCCTGTGAAGAAATTAAAAAAGAACTCACGGCGAAACAAGACTGGGCCTTCATCACAGCAGTCTACAAGTTTGGAAAAGGAAGCGGCATGGTGAAGGTAGTCTTCAGTAGCATCGATATGGCAAACCAAGTCAAAAACGATAGGCTGCTCGGCTTTTACCTGAAAGTCAGCCCTGAACAAATTGAGAAAGAAGATTACATACAAATCGACTGCTGCTTCAAGTGCTATGCAGTCGAACAACATGCTACGAAAAATTGCACAACCGCCGACCCTGCATGCTCCAACTGCGCCAAAACCGGGCACGGTTGGAAAGAGTGGAGGGAAAGGATGCAAAAGTGCATAAATTGTGGGGGTGACCACAGGGCCCTGGCCATGAGGTGCCCAATTTGGAAGGAGGCGATCTGCAAAAAACGAGAGAGGATAAAGGAAGAAAAAGAAGAGAGGAAAAAAACACGTACGCGGATACGACAGCAAGGACTACCAATCCGACGCGAACAAATACTACGAAGTCGGTCATGCCTAATGAAGGGCAAGAAATCATGGCCATGGTCATGGTTGCCCACCTGGCAAACCTTACAAACCCCGGTAGCTTCTCATCGCACCTCAACCTTCTTCTTGAGAAGAATGGTTGCAACAAAAAGGTTTGGTTTCCCGAAAACCCAGACTCGGCGGGCTTTTTCAATCTCGAGTTCATCGAAGAAGAAAAGAGGGCACCCTCAAGTAATGGGGTAAAGGAAACTGAAAAAGAAGAAGAAGGAAAAATACAAACGCCTTCGGAAGGAGAAGAAGAGAAAAAAGGCGCAAAGAAGAAAAATAAGAAGAAGAAGAAGACTCCAGAGGAAACGCCGCAGAAACAAGACACTTCGGACGAGGAAGAAGAGGAGGATGGAAAACACGAAGGGTTCCCCCTCACCGAGAAAAAGGAAATCCTCGAAAGAGGCCCCTTTTTCTACGGGAAAGACGTGGGTCTACGTGTTTTCGGCTCCCCCCTGTCCCCGGCCCCCAAAGACGACTTGGAACTACTCATCATCAGAAAATCTAGCTTTAACGTAAAGTAATGAACAATTAAAATGCAACTAAACTAATTTAGTGAAAATATATCTAATGGAAATAATGTAGTAAATACAAACAGCAAAAATGCTAAATTTATACAGTGATAGTAAATCAAATTTTAGTGTTAATCGATTTAATGTAAAATTATATTAGCGAAATGCAACAAACAGACTTACTAAGCATTAAAAGCTACCGTAAAATTAATGTGTAGTAAATATAAAGTGAAATATAATAAACTAACAAATTAAATGAATTATAACAAGTGTATAATAAGAGTAATTTTAAAAATTTATAGTAAATTATCCATAATCTTTCTATAGTATTTGAATTGTAGTTAACTTTGAAAATTCAATTTGTAATGATTTCCATGTCTCCGGGAAGCTATCATTTCCTACTTCTTCTCAGAGCTTTTACCTCCTCTGCTAAAATCTATTTTCACCACTATTTTTTCTATCATTATTACTACAATGTTTGTAATTAATATTTTAATTATGCTGCAATGTATGTAATTACTTTTTGTATTTATTTACTTAATAAACCGTTGAACCGTTGTTCTTTCACTCCACTCATTACATAGGTAAAAGAGGCAAGAACATTTCAAAACGCTCCGAAGATGATCGAATAAGATCGAAAGCTTAGCAATTTAGTTTGTTTTTTACCAAACACATTAATTTAAAAAAAGAGATGAATACTGGACAAGTGACCACCATCTACAAGATGGAATAAAAAAGATAGTTAGAAGAAAAGAAAGTTACCAAAGGAAATTAATTAAGGCAAAATGCACAATGGTCTTCAACAAAATTTGCATTCAAGAAAGACTGCTACCCAACTACACTAATATATATATATATATATATATATATATATATATATATATATATATATATATATATATATATATATATATATATATATATATATATATATATATATATTCTTTATTATTACATAACTCTCTGAATAGTAGAATGCATGTATAGTTTAAAAAGGAAATATAAACGGGTCTGAAATGGGGGGGGGGGGGGCTTCAGTCAGCCCCCCACCCCACCCCACCCCGGACCTACTCCTCGCAGGTAAATACCCTATTCTTGAATAGCACCTAAGAGTATAGTGAACTCATCAGTTCAATGTTAACTCGTTTTATAAATGAAAATAAAATCTCAATTTAAACTACTCATTTTTATAATAATAATTATTCTCATGTTATAGAAATATAATAGTTGCCCCCCTTTTATTCATCATTTTCTTTCGTAACTTCGTTACTTTATAGGAAGGTGAGAATTAACAGGTTCACTATAAAATTATTTTAATTTGATCTAAAACGTTCGACTTTGAATTAAAGATTTTGTTCGGCCTGCTGCATTGTTATCTAACGTGACCGTGTAATATCTTTGATATATCTATTTTGCCAATTGAAGAAAACTAATTTATTTTAATCGTATTTCATTCATAAGTTTATTTATAGACACAAACTTAGGTCAATTTTAGATTTAGATTAATATACACGTTGCTTTAATTCTGATTTATTGCGGAAGTAATTGCGATTGTTTTCTTAGTCTCTTCTTAATTCTGTTTTATTTTATATTATTCTCGTAAGTTGATTCTCATACTGAGTAAATCTTTTTATAACAAAAGTTGCCCCGTTTAATTAATAGAAATCAATACATATGTATATTCTAACTCATTCCACAAACCACCCTTGTAAATTACACTTACCTCCCATGATTCCGAAAACAGGAAAAGATACTGTCTGCTTCCCCTGATATTTATATAATGCAAGAAAACAAAACGTTTCTAAACTCGAAAACTTTAGCTGGAATTTGGTAATGAGTAAAGCCAACTCCACCTCGCATTCCGAGTATGCGGAAAAGGTCTCTCTGAACGCAAACACTTCAAGGTTAATTTAAAATGGACATCTATCACATATATCTGGTGTCAGATAGAACTTGGAAGAGGCTGGTAGCTAGAGATTTTGAGGTCTGGGGGCATTATTTCCTTTGTGGGCCCCCAGCATACGAATGTTTGATATCATGAATGACATGAAAATAACTACTCCTGCAATATTTTTGTGCATTCTGATATGTCTGATAGTGTGTCAAATAAAACAATAAAAATAAGTAAGACACTTTAATAGGGAATACTTATGTATGATTAAAAAAATAAACTACATAATGTGAAACCGAGATATTACATATTGAACAAATATACTAGTCAAAATTCATATTAATACATTCCATCAGTCTGACACAGCAACAATATAAGTAGTGATTAATTAAACCATAGGCCGCTCGAGGGTCTTTCGAAGTCACCGACTCAGTGCTGCGTAATCGATGGAGGAGGTCCTTTTGTGGCCTTTGAAATTAGACTCGTGTTAACGCTCGTTTTTATGATTATTCCTCCATTTTTGGGGGTGGGTGTGGGGGTCAAGACTCTTATGTTAGTGATTGATGATTCGATTAAAATACAGAAATGCCTTAGGTAAGTCCCTCTTTGTTCGGAAACAGATATTTATGAATGAGAGTAACATGACACCAGTTTCGACCAATTTTGTTTGACAGCGATCAAACCATACGGTTGATTTATGATTCAGACATTTGTAAACACGCGTTTTTCTCACTATTCTTTCATTTGGGGTTTTTGAGGGGGGGGGGGTCTAACAAACACACTTGTCTGTGGTTTTTAATTTAATTAAAATACAGAAATGCCTGAGGTTAGCGCGTTATTTAAAGAGCACAAACGAGGAAGCACAGATAGCGACAAAACTGGAAGTGCGGGGGGAGGGGATAATTGTAAACAATAAATATTAAAAAACTGAAGATATTTTCAAATATAGAAATGTTTACCATAAATAAAGAAAAGTTTTCTATAAAATAAAATTAGTTTTAAGCCCTAACTTAAATTAAATAAATCAAGTTTCATGAAGGGAAGGAACAAATGTTTCATGACCAATACAGAATAATCCAATCATAATTCTTTATATGTAGATGGTTATTAATAATTTCTAAGTTAGATGAATAGAAGAATTCTCTTAAATTAAAATGATATACTATTTGATTTATAAAAAACGAATTTAAATTTTTATTTTTGCCCAACGATGTAACAAGGGTAATTTCACCCGCGGCGATTTCGAGCTATTCCTTTGGTGCTTTAAGTTAGATCAATAGAAGAATTCTTTTCAATCAAAATAATATACTATTTGAATTATATAAAAGGATTTTAATTTTTTCCTAATGATGTACCAAGGGGGAAATTACCCTTGGTTCATAGTTGGAGAAAAAATGAAATCCGTTTTTATAAATCAAATACATATGTATGACGACAAGAAATAAACTACAAAATGTGAAATTGAGATATTTAATTTAAAATTCATATCGGTTCACGTCGTACTCTCTGTGCAGCAAAATAATCTATAATGTCATCTAGATCAATAGTGTCCATTACCTTTGATTCTACGAATCCATGGAGCTATAAAAATGCCCAAGGAATACAGAGAAACATAAAAATTGGAAACTCCTGATTTAGACTTATTTAAAAACAAAGAGTTTAGCAACTGCATCACAAAAATTTCCCTTTTAAGTAACCTCTTATACTTTGCCTTACTAATGCTTGAGCTAATATTTGTCTATATTTTTATGGGCCTCTATATTTAACCCTTTTAATAACTGTTTTTGTCATTCATAAAAGGGATGGGACACTCGTTTGGGGCCCACCTTCAATGGGGGTCCGGGGCAACTTTTAAACTTGTGCCCCCTCGCGCTCCCTTAGCTAAGCCACTGCATAAGCGAAACTACAGAACCCCATTCAAGATACCTTTTACCCTACGCCTTTAACCTCTTTAGTCAAGGATAGATTGCATTTTTTTTTAAATGAATGTACGTTATTTATTATAAATATGTAAAATGAATTGGACTCCACCCTAAAAATAATAACTTTAATGAGTATGCCATATTGGATGTCTAATATATTGGACACGGGGACGAAACTTAAGCCTTGTATTTCTCAGTTGGGACCTACTGATTACCACGGCTCCGAACAACGGGTATCGTTTGGCAGCCGCGTGAAGTTGACTCCGAATCGTGACTACATCCGTCGAGTTACAACACCCGATGTGGCTTCAACCTCGCTTCTTCCATCGTAAGAGGCGTTTGCACCCGGCTAGGTGGTACCCCGAGGCAGTTAAATACTCACAAACACTTATTGAAATTGGAACACTGGAAAAAATATGTACATCATATTGCGAATAAGAAAAGATCAAGGGAATTTGGGGATAACAAATTGCGATGAGACCAACGGTGATTTGAAAAACTTACTAAAGACCATCTCGTCAGGAAGGCTATCTGTTGACCTCTGGTGGTGAAAAGATAGAGATGGATCGCATCTTGTAAATCACTCCTCCAGGCAGGCGAAGATGGCACGTAGAGGAAATGTTTCACTGTGTGAGCCTGAGTTTGCCGATACAATAGATCGAACTCAGCTGTAAACGAGATTGCATTTGTTGCTGCTGAGTTGATTGGTGGCAGACGACAAAGAAAATGGTTACGTCGATTACCGTCAGTTAATGACATCATGGCCCAGGGAAAACCTAGCTACCACAAATGAGTTATTTAGTACAACGGCAAAAGTAAGTTTTATCTATCTATTCTCACGAGAGTCGTCCTCCATTGACCGGAGATAAAGACTTGGTTAAACAAGGGTGAGAGTAGCCGAACATGGGGCGCTCCAGGGACAGACCTCTGCTGTTGCAAAAATCCATATGGTTGATGGTGAATTGCCGCTGAGTCTGCCGTGCCTCCAAAACCACGGGAGAATAAGGCTCTCCCCAGGGTGAATGTTCCTAAAGGGGTTTTTATTTTAGGAGCCCGTCTGGCGACTTCCCAAAGGGAAGCGAAAGTGGGTTTGTCTGCGGGAATGGAGCGACCCTATTTCTTTTTCTATCATCTAGGGATTTGATCAGCCCCCCATCCCCCCTAGCCCTAAACTCCAGAAGGACAATTCTTTACCCAAATGGTGAAAACAGCCCCAGGAAGACCATGGATGCACTCCTGCGACGATGAAGTTGTGTGTACCCTTCTCCTTATATTGAAGATCATGGAGGATGTCCCCATCTTCTCGGGGAAATGATTGGGAGATGCTGAGGAAGGAAATTGTCCTCTACATACTCTACAGCATCTTGACTGGAGAATTAAATTATTGCCTATGTGTAAGAAGTATCACCTATGTGTAAATACTTTGCCTCACTTCGATATAAACTGGAGACAGACACAAGTTGAATGTAAAGGATTAGTTGAGGTTGTGGTTCGGATTCCACGTTAAGCAGTAGGTCCATACAAAATGGAAGTATTCCATTTTATCCTTTTATCCACAGCTAAAAGAAGAGGATCACCTGAGATCAACTTCTTCTCTCCTACTAGACTTTATTTTTCACCCTCTATCCCTCTTATCCTCCTTTCTTGACCCCTACCATTTCTTCTCGTCCGGCCAGCCAAAAATAATTGGACCTGGGGAAAGAGGGCGGCGGGGGACAGGAGGGATGTTCTGGAGCCGATTCATCTATATCTTCCACTTCATTGTGGCACGTCATTAGCGTGGGCAAATTTCCTCCTGCGAGAGTTGCATCTGGGGTCGACACAAGTGCATCGGAACCGAAGTCTCGAAGAACTTTTTGGGAAATCGGGAACTTCTTGAATGGTCTTTCCACTGGGATTGCAAATAGCAACTCGGTCGATCGCTTTACGAATTTCCTGTTTATAAAGCTAAATGACAGAGGGTTGGACCAAGTGGAACAATTTGGTCTTTGTCAGCCTCTAATATTTATACACATGGCTGTCTTTTCACACATCTTTACTTCCCTTACCTCTGGTTTCTTAATTTTTTAGCAGGTGCCTCTCTTTGTTAGACTTTGATGCACCGCACATCCACCTTCAAAGTGCGGATGTAAGAAAAACGTGGAGCCAAATCAGGATAAATGTATACACAAAACTAGATGTCAAGCTCTAATAATGGTACGTTTTGGTAGTAGCCAACTGGCTAAATCAAATTAGAATTGATAACGTCTTAACTATTCTAAATACATAGTAGATTCTAAATCTCCTTGAAGCTACCGATTCTAACTCAATTAAGTCTTTTGGCTAATGCCCACACTGTCAAAATTTAGAGGGTAAATATTTTTTTCCCCCAAATTCAGAAAAGCATTTAAAATCATCCATACGAGGTTTGGATAAAAAACAAAAAAACCTGCGTGCGTAACTCAAATTCTTCTTTGGGAAGTCCATCGAGGTCGATGATGCCCTTAGTTGAGGGCCTCAAACCTGCACTAGGTTTAAACGGGTAGGAATGTGTTCAGTCTTCGGACTCTTATCTTGACCGAGGGGAAAAGGACCCTGGTGGCAGGAGAGGCAAGAGAAGACCAAGCTTCACCCTCAGCTACAGGGAGCTGCCGAGACATCAGTCTGTTGGTGCTCGCCCACATGCACTTCCGATATATGAAATTGGTCAAATATCGGAAAATGCCTGCCCTTGAATTTTGGGATAATTCATATATCCTCCATCCTCCATAATCCTATATTTTTAGAAGGTGATTTTTTGAATATATATTTTATTTTTAAAATGGACAAGTATCCTGGTATGAATTTCCAGTTCATTCTCTACCCCCTCCTCCCTTCCAGTTCCCCCCTCTCTCCCATCCATTTCTTGCCTTCCCCTCTCCCCCTCTGCCTCCCCCACTCTCTCCCCCTTCCTATCTCCGGCACTCCCCCTCCTCTATCCCCCCCTTCCCTCTCTCCCCACTCTTTCCACCTGTGTGTGTGTGTGCGTGTTAAAAAAATGTTTTTTTTAATGTAGAGAATGCTTTTTCGTGAGCAAATTCCCCCAAAGTGCTTTTGGGGGTGGGTTTAGGCTATTATAATCACATCATATTGTATCATATCATTTTTAAGGTAATTTTAAAATAGGAGGACTTCGGCCCCCATACCCCCCTTTGATTGTGGGAGGTTTCTCCCCCTGATAGTTTTAAATAAATTCGTAATATTCCTAATTCAAATTCGAATTCAAAGGCGATTGCCAGCAGGCGTTAGGCTTCTAGTTTTTCTACCGCGTTGCTTGACTTCACACATATAAGCCTCGCCCTCGAATGCTATTTAAATCAATTATATTTTCTTTAAAATTGTATAATATGAAATGTCCATATCAAAAAATCACTTCAGAATAATATATAATACACTATGATGTGATTCTAACTCACAATGGGTCTCCCAAGATGGCGGCTAATCTATTTTTTGTCATAACATCCTAATTAGAAATTTGCCCACATTTGCGTATTTAAAAAAAAAAAATAGAGATATTTATAACAAAGCGCCCACAAAATTCGAGGGCAAGCAGAATTTTCCAAAATTTGACCATGAAGTTACTTAGGAAAAATTTGTGAATATATCTCGTTGATTTCATATACCCCGAAATGATCAAATTTTATATATTTCTATTTCATTAAGCCCTCCTATTTCACCGTAGCATTTTGAAAAGACAAGAACTGACGCAAACTTCATAGATAAATAACATCGTAGTTGATGACGAAAGTTGGCTCTAATGCGAAAACAAAGCTACAATCACCCCAGGGGAAAAGTCAGGGTTGTCCATGAGCGAAGAAAATTCGACAAATGGAATCGAAGGTGGAGTGATTACAGAAGTGGAAAAAACGCTGACAGAAAAGCCTAGCTGCAGGAGGGGACTACATATTTTGAAGAAAACAACCTCAATTGATACTAGATATTAATTTTTAATTTAAAAATGTATTCCAGGTTGGTATATATTTTTTAATAAAATCCATACATTAATTACTATAAAATATACATTCTATACATTAATTACTATAAAATATACATTCTGACAGGAAAATACCGGAAACTAACATTTAAACGCATGGAAATAAGAAAAAAATAGTTTTATCTCAATGTTTCAAGTCGGCAATTCTTCCGGTTTGTTTTTTCTATTATATGAAGAGACGGTTCCATTTAGCCTTGAAAATGCTCTCGTGTATTCGTTATGTACATTTGCTATCTTTTTTTATTCTATTTTTTTATTAAACTTGTTTTCTTTTCTTTCTCACTAATTAACAAAATTCTCTGTCAAAACAGCATTCTGCCAGCATTAAATGAACGATTCATAAAACCTGCCGTAGTTGGGGAACCTGAGGGAAATAGTGTTCAAAAATGGCTCAAGTTTATTTTTAATATTTCTCAAATTTATTCGTCCTGTCTGACATAACTAACCTGATCTTTACATCGCCGGTGGGGCGCAGTTTTCTTTTTTGTTTTCTTGCTCTCAAATAGGAAAAGAAAATGGGATAGTTATTTAGCACGCCACGAACAAATAAGAAAAAGAACGAAACAATCAGAATAACTTGCTGCCTCTGACATGGCCGCTTGTCTCTCCGCTTTACGTTGGTTGGACTCGTTCCTTTGTTGTCTTAGGACGTTGTTGCTCATTCGTTCTGATTTCATGTTGGTCATCTCATTCCTAAACACACAATTCCACTATTAACAGTGACCGTGGAAGAAAATTGTCCACGATGAAACTGTTTATTGTGGTCTTATTTTCGTTGGTCGTCGGTAAGTAAAATTAATCTTAGTTTGTGACAGTCTATTCTGACTATTTAAGCTTCCTTCATGTTAAATGAAATGAATATCGTAATGAAGGTCCTACTGGATGCACACAAATAAGTCGTTACATAGTCATATGTTATATGTGCGTATGCCAGCGTCGTAGAAGGTTCACGTGGGAATTTGGGAAACGACAGGATTAATATTTAGGAAACTGTAAAAACATTTAATCACTCCAATTGTGTCTAGCACATTTTTGCGAATCCATCTATATAGAATTGATTGAGCAGTCCATATTACTATTAGTAAAATAGTAGTTTTCCATATTTCAACCGTAAAAAAAAAAAATACTGCAACATATAACAGCCAGCAACTGACATTATTTTAAATAAGGGAGCCAGCGTTAACATAAGGTGATTAACAATACCCTTTAAGATTAAGTTTAAGAAATGGGGTCCTCATTTATACTCCCCGTAAGTAACTCCCCCTCCCCCAGATTAATGTGAGTATTTGTTTTTAGTCAA